>CANNZV010000041.1:0-609452 GCA_947561585.1 Caprella mutica | reverse complement strand
CAGGAAAGGCCGGTAATTTCAAAGGAATGACATGAGATATAAAAGTAATTCAAAAAGGATGTGCTTAGAAAACACACTTCAAACTCGTTATGGTGAGTTGTTCCAACATATTTTAGATAAATATATTGTAATGATTAGAGCAAATCCCTAACTCTGATCATAATTATAAGGGAACATTATGAATCAATATTATTTAAAAAAATAAACAAAATTCTGCAATACCTACACCCAAAAGAAAGTTAGTGGTGGAGACACAGAATATTAATCCTAATATCATTGTCCTTGTCATGATTTAATCTTTAGATAGCCCCATACGCATTGCATGTATCATATGAAGTATCTGACTTTGAAAATATTAAATGAACATATAGCCATTATCCTATCTTTGAAAGATTGAAAAATAATCAAAGATAGACTCGTTTCTCAGATGAATTCTCGCCAATCTATCTATCTTCTGCTTCAGTGTGCTGTCAGATTTCACACGGGGAGGGGTATCCGGAAAAAATCCCCCGGAGGAAAAAATCCCCCGCGAAAAAAATCCCCCGGACATATCCCCCGGATAAAATCCCCCCAGATAAGATCTTTGCGCCCGATTTGTTTATTGATAGTTACATATCCCTAGTTTTAATCCTTGACCATCAGTCTCAACCTTAACGCCTATAATAGAAACATAAAATTATGGGCTGTATAGTGTATAGTCACTGTAGCTGTAGACTCGTAGAGTGTAGAAGATAAAGAAGAGGTAATAATTATTTAAATAAGTTAAATTTTAGATATATTATTATACGAAATTTTTCCCGCATCTGTTTATGTTCAATACATTTTTAGTTAAAATCAGTTTATTGCTGCATCGTTTATTCAGATGGTAATACATTTTTACTGAATGAATGTGCCTTTATATATCGCTAGTTTTAATCATTTGCCAACAATCTATGTATGTTCAATAGTTAACTAGTTTCTTTCTACTGTGTATATATAATATATTTATGTTACGTGCATGTATGGTTAATTAATGTCTAAATCATCTAAGGTTAGATGACTGTATATAATAATTTTAAATGGGTAAATCTTCTACCTCCAAGTCTTTTGTAATGAAACAATCATTTCAGGAATTTTGCTAAGAACAATTTAGTGCTGGTGACACTCTGAAGAATCGCGTAGATAAAAAAAAAATTTTTATTAGACTGCGCAATGTTCGAGAAAATATGACGAATATGGTTCAGTTAAAGACTATATTAAGATCATAACCTACAATTCAAGCTTTAAGTTTGTATAACGTATTTACAATTTTCAGATTATGTGTGCAGTAAGTTAGCTACAGTCTAAAAACTTTGTATATGTTTATTCAAACTGTTGCTTTTCTTTCTGATATTTTCTTTTTCCTCTTTTGTAGATATTTTAGGACCTGGGGGATTTTTTAGGACCTGGGGGATTTTTTCCGGGGGATTTTTTCCTCGGAGGATTTTTTCTGCCGGGAGATTTTTTCCTCCGGGGGGATTTTTTTCCTAGACCCCGGGTAGGTGAAACATCAGGCACGCTACGCTATGAAGCAGACATGTTTTCTGTTGCAGGACTTTATTACTATTAATAAATCAAATTTAACTGGCATCTTTCGTTTGTTCTGTTTTAGACTAAAATGTATTCTGAGTTAAGCCTGCCATACCTATTATTTTTATAATATTATTTAAATTATTAATTGGAAATGTATTAATCCATATTTGAGAAGTTAATGAAAGAACCATGTAAGTTTACTTAATTTGTTCTTGAAGGTTAACTTATAGTTTTGTAGATATTAGTTAATATTGAAATACATAATTTAAATGGATCACAACCGAAAATTATTTATGTGAATCATATATTTAAAAATATGATCTTTCAGTCGTTGTTTTTTAAAAGAAAAGTTTTTTCTTTACTTTTCTTCTCTTTAATTTTTTGCCATTTTATTCATAAGCTTCACCACGTTCACTACGTATGCTCCAAACGCAATCGAGCCTAACCGACGTTTCCAAAATTACAAGTTTCTGCTATAGCTTCTGTATGACATGTCCCAAGATAGCGAGAGGAGCTGAGTATCTCTGTGTGTACCTATTGATATTATATGATAAAAAGAATGGTGTAATAGTAGTTCACATTGTCACAATTTAATTTGGATTTAAAATACTGCCAGTGGTATAAATGTGTACCATTATAGGTCTATCAGTAATACACATAGTGGTGCAAATGTGTACCAAATCGTAGTTAATGTGTGCTGGTTCAGGCGATATAGTATCCAGTTTGCTAAATAAAATTCGTTTCTTTTACTGATTTCTAGTATTAGTTTTGGGAAATCAATTGCATTATTTTTCAGTGGATTATTCAATTTTTAATTCCCGATTATCTTTTACTTTACTACTAGCTCGTAGCTTCAAAAATATATACTCGAAACTAAAACATCTAAAATGCAGAAAAAGAGCCCGGAAATCGTATAAAAATAGGATTTATTAATAAATAATCATATAATTTCTTTATTTTTATTTTTTAAATTCAAATTTTAATAATAATTATTATATGCTTCTTCTTCATCCTTCACGGCCCACCCTGTTGATTTTGTTAAATTATCAATATTTTATAATTAGAATCTTAATTACCTTCTAGAAAGGTAAAGGGCCCGATAAATAAAGTTATCATTATAATTATCTTAATCAAGATTGCGGAGGGTAATTGTTTGATCGATATTTATTTATTTGAATTATGTATTGTTTTTATTTCATTTTTACCATGTTTATAATTTTTTAAGGTTACTTTCAGTTTTAGAGGATAGCGCTAGGGTTATGCTCTTCAACTACGTGGTTTTATATTTTGTGTTAGGTAGGCTCTTAGGCTTTATTTACAGTTGCATCTTCATTTTCCACTTCCATTCGTGAGTGTGTCCTTTTCCATCCCATTCCTTGGAAAAGAGTAGCTTTTCTATATCCACGGGCATCGTCACCGATGGTGATAAGTGACTTTGTCCATTTTCCTCTCTGACTGCTTCTTCCATTCCCTTGTTTGTACTTTCCTTTTTACGTCAGCGATGTTAGATTCAATCTTTAAATCATACGTCAAATCTACCAAAAGTAATCACTCCTTCTTTAGCTTTTTTATTATTGGAAATAATATCGAAACTTAAATTTTTAAACAATTTTAGAAATTAAACTACAATGCATATCTATTTTTACGTTTATAGTTGTAATGAAAAAAATTGCCATAAGCTTGGCAAATACAGTTGAATTACTCAGGTTTCTTCATGAGTACCTTTTTAATGAGAGAGGTGGATTAGTGTGGGGATAATATCCTGGGGAGGAATAATTCTATCCTTCATTTCCTCTCGTTTCAAATAATCCCTTATAGCTATGCTTTCCTCATCCCTAGCTATGTTTCCCCATCCCTAGCTATAGTTTTCCCCACATTTTCTCAATCATATGTTGCAGTTTTTAAACCATCTAAACTATGTTAAATTCACAACATATTTATTTATTCCAATTATTATCTCTACCCTTTACCATGAGATATAAAGTTTTTTCCATCTGTTGCCTCATTTGCTTACGTCAAGAGAATTTTTGACATTGACTTTAGTTTAATGGAGATTTGAAAGAAACATCTATAGTGCTCGTTAAATTGCTGAAATTAACATTATGCACATTAAAGTACGCAACGAAGGGGTGAAATTAACATCATGCACATCAAAATTCACAACGAAGGGGTGAAATTAACATCATGCACTATCCAAAAAACTAATACCTATATTAATTGTATTCTAGTTGCGGATTTAATGATGGAATAATTTAAACAAATTTAAATTAAGATAATTATTATAATTAAAAGATAAGATAATTATAATTAATAAAGTTAGTTTGATTGCAAAAATGAATTTTTAGGGTTAATTATTGAGTAACTATTCACTGTGATGAACATCTATAAGAAATATGGATTGGCTGCAGTGAATGGGCGTAAGATTTGATATACGTGGTACAGCCAGGAGAGGTATCATCTGCAGTTCTGAAACAGAATAATAGATTGTAGAAAAAGTAATTGGTAGAAGGGTAGGAAATTTGAGAAGGTAACTTTTTAAAATACAAGACCTTAATAAATATCATTCTCTAGCAATAGATTTTAAATGACTTTATACAGATTTCTAAAGAGTTCTGTGTTTAAGCAAATAAATAGTTTCCAAAGTAATAGTCATTCAGTAATAGTCATTCAGTAATAGTCATTCAGTAATAGTCATTCAGTAATAGTCATTCAGTAATAGTCATTCAGTAATAGTCATTCAGTAATAGTCATTCAGTAATAGTCATTCAGTAATAGTCTCAGTAATATTTAGTAATATATTTTTGAGGAATAGTTGAGGAATAGTTTTAAGGAATAGTTTTAAGGAATAGTTTTAAGGAATAGTTTTAAGTAATTAGATTATATATGTGGATAAGAGGCGACTATATTCACATTGAAATTGGATTTCAATAACTCTATGGGCATACCCGTTAATTGGGAGCAGGAGAAACTTACGGCCTTAATGGCAGGTAGCACTCACATGGGGGAGATGTGACAGCCCCATAAGGTTGAATTTCAATGTAGTACCAACATGGTAACAATGTGACGATTCTGTGGTTAATATATATTTCTATAATTGTTTCAATAAAAATAAAATAAATGACCATATAATTTCCATCTTATATATATTATTGAAATTATTTGATACTTACTTTTTGCTGTTATATGAATTAATATATTGCAGGAAATGCAATACTTGTCGTTATTGGTATTGTCGAATAGCTAGGTCCCGCGTATAGCGGAATTTATACAAGATCTTGTGTGTGAACCCTACTGTTTTTTATTTTTTGTTCCTCAATCAATTTGTATCATTGAAATATTATTAGTGAACAAAATTTAATATAGATAATTGGGATGAATATCTTTTTTCTCATACTATTGTATGAATCTTTTCAACAAAATTATCAATGAATGTACAATTTCATTATGATAAGCCAACACTAAACATTAATCAAATCTTTTAGATTTATAATTATAAATATTGCTACCTAGACTTGCAAGGGTGTTAGGGCTAAAGGTACTGAACTTAAATATATAAACAAATTAAAGAAAATATATTAAAATTATTCTAGCGAAAGGATAATGGTTATAATCAACTATGATAAACTTTCTATATGAAATGATCAAAGTCTAAAAGTTTTAATCATCTTTTTATTTCTTGTAAACTATATTTAAACCCCGCGCGAGATTAGCTACATATGCCTTAACGGGATGCCTTAACGAATCACAGTGTGCGTGACGTCATCAGAGCAACACTCGAAAGTCAAATTTAAAGCAACTAAAAGGTGTATAATTATAAGAGTTTCAATTTATTGCTTTTATATGAAAGCAATGAAAGCAATAATAGATTTGATTGATTATTTAATCTCAAAAGTCCTTAATTTTCTATTTAATACTACTGCCTTGATGACGTCACGCACACAAAACACATGATTCGTTTCTGTCAAATAAATTAGTAATTTCGTAAATGCTCAAGTCAACAGTTCAGTTTTGTGAATCACAGTGCGGGGTTGAGTGAGGTTTTGTGCAATTTATTAATCGGAATTGTTCGCTGCTATCGTCAAACATGGAGAAAACAATTGACCTATCTGTTAAACAAATCATTATAGTATCTATACGTACATTCAATGCTATTGAAAATAGGTAGAATAGTCAAGACATTACTTTCAAATAGTGCACCCGCCACCATTTTGAACAAGGAAGTTATAGTGTAACTGCGTAGAATTCCCGGCTAGATGGCTTCCTGTGGCTGCTTCCGATCAGAAGTTTATTGCAGCATTATTCCTATTGTGACAGCGCTACCTACTCTTTTATCATCATTAACTGTAAGTATATAATGACCTTCCTATCTTCTCATCAAATTAAATATAGTTTATTTAAATCTCACTTTCTTTCTAAACTAGGTAGGTAGGTACCTCTAGCTGATCATATGCAGTGTGCACTGGCACATGATCTCTGATAATATAGTATCCTAATAAATAATAAGAAAATGAATGTAGGCCTAGCAATAGTCATGTGAAGATTATTAAATTTACTCTTACATTTTTTGTGTGTGCAAAATTTGCAATATTGCAACTTACCTCGGGTAAGTTACGAATTATCGGTCAGTTCCAATAACAAACTACCTAGCTAGGTAAGGTACCTAGGTAGTATTTATAATAATTAGGCTATTATTTAATTTTTATATTAATTAATGTGTCGTGGTGTTATACCTAGGTATTATTGATACCTATTAGCAAATATAAAAATGTAGATAGGCTACCTACCTACATTATTAGTTATTACATAATAGTTTTTTCTTATGATCGAAGATGTGGAACTGACTAATTATTCGTAACATACCCTAATAAGTAATAACAAGGTAGCTAGCTATGGAAATTCATGTTTATACGTTTTTTGATTTTGTAATTTGAGTGGGAATTAGATCCTAGTTGATTCACTTCTGGTATCAGTTTAAAAAAAGTATGGATTGAATTTATATAATAGGTATTGTTAATATTATTTAATAATAATAAAGCTACATCTTATGCAATTGTAAATTGTAATAATCTTTTTCAGTGTCAAGATGCTTCAGAGATTCTTCAGTGCAGCTCTTCTACCCTTAAATGACGAAAGGCGATGTTAATAGCAAATTGGGTCCACTTCACTGATATACCTATAGGGTACATCAGAAAAATTCTAAATTTTGCATTTCAAAAATCTTTTCAAGGAAGCATAAACAGTACAGTCTTCATTGAAAAAGCTAGGTGAGTATTATAGCAGTTATAATCTTATGAATGAATCATTAATAATATCTAGCTAGTTAATAAGCAATAACTGAAAAAATATAATTGAAATCAAAGACAAAGTTCAATCACTCAGTTTTTTTAGTAATATATTCAGACACCAATTATTCATTGTTACTTGATGCCAAATATTCAAAAGCTTCTTCTAATATGAATGCAATAATCTATGGATAGATAGCTACCTTATTTCAATTTCAGAGCATTAATTTTTTTAACTAGGTAATAATAAGGTTAAAGTATATTCGATTTTTTATTATATCCAATGCTATAGATTTGTAGCTGTTACATCACTAATTTTTGCAGAATAATAGCTAAGCCAATTTCAATTCCAGATACTGTGAGACGGATATCTTATGGGACAATGGATGCACAACTTCAGAGATCTATACTGTAGTCTGGAGGAGCGAAGGACAGGAAGAAAGGAAGATGAGAAGAAGGAATATAATCGTGTCCCTTGTGATCCGAACTGTTGTAATTTGGATTATCAATAGTATTTTTTTCATTTTCACCATGATAATCCTTTTTCAACGCTACATGCAGTTTTAGATGATAGCACTAGGGTTATGTTATTCAACCACGAAATTTTAATAATTGTGTTAGGTAGGCTCGTAGGATTCATTTACTGTCACCTCTTTATTTTCCACTTCCGCCAGTGAGTGCTGTCACTGGTGCTTGTCTCTTTTCGTCACATTCATTCCTTGATAAGCGACCGTATTCACGGAGTAGCTTTTCTGCAGGGGCTCTATCTGAAGCTGTCTGTGGTGAATGGAAAAGAAGGGGGGTGACGTCCCTTGCGCCCCGAACTGTTGTAATTTGAATTATGGATTGTCTTTCTTCATGTTTATCATTTATTTTAACGCTACTGTCAATTTTAGAGGATAGCCCTAGGGTTTGTGTTTGGTAGGATCGTGGCTTCATTTACTATCACCTCTTCAATTTCCTCTTCCATCTGTGAGTGCAGCCATTGGTGCTCGTGTCCCGTTTCGTCACATTCCTTGGTAATTGACTGCATTCACGGAGTAGCTTTTCTGCATCCATGAGCATTGTGCTCTATGACTGCTTCTTCCAGTCCCTTGTATTTAATTTCCTTTTGACGTCAGCGATATGGCCTTTGTTTCCGAAGCAGACGTTAAAAACCTACTAAATTAATTAATTGTTTCAATAAGCTTTGCGGGGCTCTATCCTGAAGCTGTCTGGTGAATGGAAGAGAAGGGGTATTTGTTCATGAAACTACTTTCCAGTCACTTGTATTTATTTTCTCTTTGACATAAGCAATATGGTATTTGGATCCGAAGATATCAATACTACTAGGCTCCTTATTAATTTTTCATTTTATTGTTATAACTTTAAGCTGTATGGTTTCTTTTATTTTTTAATATAACTTAACTTGATAGATAATGAAGACTGTGATATTTTTAAATAACTAGAAATTTTGTTTTGTTTATAAATACATTTTAAAATTGAATATTTATCCCTAAAATCAGTTCGTATCAATTATCCTTTTTTTGGTAGGAGTGTTAATCCCAAGTGGCGAGCTCCACTTGGACGCGCCGAGTTACCACGCCCTACCTCTCGCTCACCGAGTTACCACGCCCTACCTCTCGCTCACCGAGTTACCACACCCTACCTCTCGCGCGCCGAGTTACCACGCCCTACCTCTCGCGCGCCAAGTTACCACGCCCTACCTCTCGCGCGCCAAGTTACCACGCCCTACCTCTCGCGCGCCAAGTTACCACGCCCTACCTCTCGCGCGCCAAGTTACCACGCCCAACCTCTCGCGCGCCAAGTTACCACGCCCTACCTCTCGCGCGCCAAGTTACCACGCCCTACCTCTCACGCGCCAAGTTACCACGCCCTACCTCTCGCGCGCCAAGTTACCACGCCCTACCTCTCGCGCGCCAAGTTACCACGCCCAACCTCTCGCGCGCCAAGTTACCACGCCCAACCTCTCGCGCGCCAAGTTACCACGCCCAACCTCTCGCGCGCCAAGTTACCACGCCCAACCTCTCGCGCGCCAAGTTACCACGCCCAACCTCTCGCGCGCCAAGTTACCACGCCCTACCTCTCGCGCGCCAAGTTACCACGCCCTACCTCTCGCGCGCCAAGTTACCACGCCCTACCTCTCGCGCGCCAAGTTACCACGCCCTACCTCTCGCGCGCCAAGTTACCACGCCCTACCTCTCGCGCGCCAAGTTACCACGCCCTACCTCTCGCGCGCCAAGTTACCACGCCCTACCTCTCGCGCGCCAAGTTACCACGCCCTACCTCTCGCGCGCCAAGTTACCACGCCCTACCTCTCGCGCGCCAAGTTACCACGCCCTACCTCTCGCGCGCCAAGTTACCACGCCCTACCTCTCGCGCGCCAAGTTACCACGCCCTACCTCTCGCGCGCCAAGTTACCACGCCCTACCTCTCGCGCGCCAAGTTACCACGCCCTACCTCTCGCGCGCCAAGTTACCACGCCCTACCTCTCGCGCGCCAAGTTACCACGCCCTACCTCTCGCGCGCCAAGTTACCACACCCTACCTCTCGCGCGCCACAGTACCACGTGGGGGGCCCTTCTACCTCTCGCGCGCCACAGTACCACGTGGGGGGCCCTTCTACCTCTCGCGCGCCACAGTACCACGTGGGGGGCCCCCTACCTCTCGCGCGCCACAGTACAATGTGGGGGGCCCCTACCTCTCGCGCGCCACAGTACCACGTGGGGGGCCCCCCACCTCTCGCGCGCCACAGTACCACGTGGGGGGCCCCCCACCTCTCGCGCGCCACAGTACCACGTGGGGGGCCCCCCACCTCTCGCGCGCCACAGTACCACGTGGGGGGCCCCCCACCTCTCGCGCGCCACAGTACCACGTGGGGGGCCCCCTACCTCTCGCGCGCCACAGTTCCACGTGGGGGGCCCCCTACCTCTCGCGCGCCACAGTTCCACGTGGGGGGCCCCCTACCTCTCGCGCGCCACAGTGCCACGTGAGGGGCCCCCTACCTCTCGCGCGCCACAGTGCCACGTGGGGGGCCCCCTACCTCTCGCGCGCCACAATGCCACGTGGGGGGCCCCCTACCTCTCGCGCGCCACAGTGTTACGTGGGGGGAGGCCCCTACCTCTCGCGCGCCACAGTGTTACGTGGGGGGAGGCCCCTACCTCTCGCGCGCCACAGTGTTACGTGGGGGGGGCCCCCACCTCTCCCGCGCCACAGTGCCACGTGGGGGGGGCCCCCTACCTCTCCCGCGCCACAGTGCCACGTGGGGGGGGCCCCCTACCTCTCCCGCGCCACAGTGCCACGTGGGGAGGGCCCCCTACCTCTCCCGCGCCACAGTGCCACGTGGGGAGGGCCCCCTACCTCTCGCGCGCCACAGTGCCACGTGGGGGGGGCCCCCTACCTCTCGCGCGCCACAGTGCCACGTGGGGGGGGCCCCTACCTCTCGCGCGCCACAGTGCCACGTGGGGGGCCCCCTACCTCTCTCGCGCGCCACAGTGCCACGTGGGGGGCCCCCTACCTCTCTCGCGCGCCACAGTGCCACGTGGGGGGCCCCCTACCTCTCTCGCGCGCCACAGTGCCACGTGGGAGGCCCCCTACCTCTCTCGCGCGCCACAGTGCCACGTGGGAGGCCCCCTACCTCTCTCGCGCGCCACAGTGCCACGTGGGGGCCCCCTACCTCTCTCGCGCGCCACAGTGCCACGTGGGAGGCCCCCTACCTCTCTCGCGCGCCACAGTGCCACGTGGGAGGCCCCCTACCTCTCTCGCGCGCCACAGTGCCACGTGGGAGGCCCCCTACCTCTCTCGCGCGCCACAGTGCCACGTGGGGGCCCCCTACCTCTCTCGCGCGCCACAGTGCCACGTGGGGGCCCCCTACCTCTCTCGCGCGCCACAGTGCCACGTGGGGGCCCCCTACCTCTCTCGCGCGCCACAGTGCCACGTGGGGGCCCCCTACCTCTCTCGCGCGCCACAGTGCCACGTGGGGACCCGCTACCTCTCTCGCGCGCCACAGTGCCACGTTGGGGGCCCCTACCTCTCTCGCGCGCCAAGGTGCCACGTGGGAGCCCGCTACCTCTCTCGCGCGCCAAGGTGCCACGTGGGAGCCCGCTACCTCTCTCGCGCGCCAAGGTGCCACGTGGGAGCCCGCTACCTCTCTCGCGCGCCAAGGTGCCACGTGGGAGCCCGCTACCTCTCTCGCGCGCCAAGGTGCCACGTGGGAGCCCGCTACCTCTCTCGCGCGCCAAGGTGCCACGTGGGAGCCCGCTACCTCTCTCGCGCGCCAAGGTGCCACGTGGGAGCCCGCTACCTCTCTCGCGCGCCAAGGTGCCACGTGGGAGCCCGCTACCTCTCTCGCGCGCCAAGGTGCCACGTGGGAGCCCGCTACCTCTCTCGCGCGCCAAGGTGCCACGTGGGAGCCCGCTACCTCTCTCGCGCGCCAAGGTGCCACGTGGGAGCCCGCTACCTCTCTCGCGCGCCAAGGTGCCACGTGGGAGCCCGCTACCTCTCTCGCGCGCCAAGGTGCCACGTGGGAGCCCGCTACCTCTCTCGCGCGCCAAGGTGTCACGTGGGAGCCCGCTACCTCTCTCGCGCGCAAAGGTGTCACGTGGGAGCCCGCTACCTCTCTCGCGCGCCAAGGTGCCACGTGGGAGCCCGCTACCTCTCTCGCGCGCCAAGGTGCCACGTGGGAGCCCGCTACCTCTCTCGCGCGCCAAGGTGCCACGTGGGAGCCCGCTACCTCTCTCGCGCGCCAAGGTGCCACGTGGGAGCCCGCTACCTCTCTCGCGCGCCAAGGTGCCACGTGGGAGCCCGCTACCTCTCTCGCGCGCCAAGGTGCCACGCGGGGTTACCCTCCCACTTGATCTATATGCACACGCGGATTCAACAACTGCTAGCATATTTGGCAGTTGTTCACTCTCTGAGGGCTCAGTGCGGAATGAACGGATAAGCAAGATGCTGGCATGAACTAACAAAAATACTCGTTCACTTGGAAAGAAATTGGCGCTCAACAGCCAATAAGAATGACTGATACAGAAAATTAAATGCCATCACGTCATTAACTTTTCATTCTATAGGTAGCATCCAATCAAATCATTTTCTTTTGTCATAAACCGATGATGTCTCGCAGCAGCTGCCACATTTTTGAGCTAACAAGCATTCTTATTGGCTGCTGTCTGTCAAATTTTCTCCCATTGTTTGTTAGTTCCTACCTACATCTTTCATACCAGTTCATTACTCACTCTGACTTCAGAAAGAGAACACCTGTCTAAACTGACCGTCCAAACCAATCATGTTAAGGTTTGATTATATCATTCATTCACTTGAAACATTTATTTTTTGTTCGGTAAAATTATCATATAGTATAATAAATGGAAATCAGGCCCAGTTGCAATGATGGCTGTCATGAAATACGACACCTTCCAAATATGAAAATTGTATACGACTCCTCGATCTTAAAATGTGATATTTTGGTGATTGAAAAGAGATGGCTGTCACGAAACACGACTCCTCATGTTATACGAAACTTTTCATTCAATTGATAAGCAAAAAGCCTTTATATGTTTATACCATTCAATTTAGTACAACTTATTAAAGTTTATAATACAATTAAATATCCTTAATCAAATGTTTGAAGCAATCACATAAATAAGTTGGCATAGTTTGACGTATCTATGATACAAAAATTATTATTATTGAATTCAAATGATTCCATTAACAACACTTTAATTTAAATTAAGAGGAGTCGAATTGTTTTAACAACGTCTCTAAATAGTTGTCATGAAAAGCGACTCCCCATAATTTCTCCTCGTATTTAATTACCATGAGAGGAGTCTGATCGAATTTTTTTATTTCCAGGGAGTCGTGTTTCGTGACAGCTATCTCTTTCCTAACACCAAAATATCATATTTTAAGATCGAGGAGTAGGTTCGAATTTTTGTATTTCAAAGGAGACATATTTCGCAACTGGGCCAGAAATCAATCCAGTAGTGTAATACAACAGCATCTATGAATATTTGTACAATATATATTGAAGTTATTGCAGTTTGAAAGCTTCTTTAAATGTCGTATAAATATTCCACTTTCGCTTGTGTGTATATATATACATTATTTATATATATATATACGAAAATTTATTCCACATAATATGTATATAGTGGCGAACGAATGTGGGGATGGGGTATGGGAGGCGGTATGGGGAGGTTGATCTACATATGTGTGTGATGGTTTGTGATGTACGGTTGTACAGAACGGAAATCTTGTTAAGAAAATCTTAGTCTTTCTAAAACGGTCTTGTTGCATTTTCAACCAGAAAATCAGGTTAGGGGGTTTCTGGGCGGAAAGGGTTGGAAGTGAATTATAATGAGCTTGGATCTAAATATGTATCTATTATTGTATTCTAATTTCAAATATATGTAGCTTAACAGTGTATAGGTAGGAATGTAGTATTACCCGTTTTTCACCCTGGACTGGACATAGAGAGAGCAGAGGTAGAGGTAGGGGAATGGTTTTTGAATGAACATTACGATATTAAATGATAGCTTTATCATTTATTATCGCATTGTTCACTCTAAATTACAATTCCCCTACCCCCACCTCTCCTACTCGGGTAACAATGTTTTCGAGGCAACAGTGTCCCAATATTGTAACAATATTAGCAGTATTGTTATAATATTGGGGCAGTGTTGTTCTTAGAAACATAGTTAGCTGGGTAATGTTCAGTCCATGGTGAGAGAGGAGTAATACCACATTCCAACTTATACACTGCTAAGGTTTAAATATTTGGATTTAGAATTTAAAGATGGCTACATTTTTTATTTCTGAGCTTTTTATAATTTATTTCCACCCCCCTTCCCCCAGAAATTTTCCTGCCTCATTTTCTTTTTGAATATGTAGCAATACTATTTTGGATGGACCAATATTTTCATATCTGGATTTCTTTCCTGTATGATTACGCATCACTTTCCTTCACACAGATATGTAGATCATCCTCCCGTTAGCCTCCCATACCCCGCCCCACACTTCCGCCACCGCTATATACTGCTTGTGGAATATGGTTTTTGGTAGGTGCTGTTGCATTGCAAAACTGAATTGATTTCTATTTTCTGTAGGAGGGGAAACTCATTTTCATCTCCACTTTATGGTGAATAGTATGGTGATTTACTCAAAATTTTACCGTAATATTTACCTTTTTTAGAGTAGTTTGAGTAATAGGTACACGGAAAACTGTCAGGCGGGAAACTGCCAGACACTTAATGGGAATTTAATGACTTGTCACTTATGACATTTAATTTATAAAGTTTAATTTAAAAGTTTAATTTAATTTAATTCATTTATAATTAGTTTACAAAACAATAATAATAGTAAATGTAGACTAGTTTTATTAAAAAAATTGCACATTGTAATATAATAAATATTAAAGATATAAATCAAATATAATATAGAAAAATACTAAGAAGATACAAAGAAATATAATTGTATTATAGACAGTATAATTTCTTTGTTTACACAACGCATTAGAAATTAGTTCTTTTTGTGATTAGGCTTAATATTAGATTGTTCTTATTATAAAACCACTGTTCTTATTATAAAACCACTGTTCTTATTATAAAACCACTGTTCTTATTATAAAACCACTGTTCTTATTATAAAACCACTGTTCTTATTATAAAACCACTGTTCTTATTATAAAACCACTGTTCTTATTATAAAACCACTGTTCTTATTATAAAACCACTGCCAAAACCTATAACCTATAATCTATGATTATCAAACGGCTATTACCTACCTAATTCTCTGACAATTTCACTTGTTCGAATTGGATTTTACATATAAATGAATATTGTAAAATTGAAGGTGTTGTTTTATTGACATGCAGAATGAAAATGTAAATGTAATACCTTTCACTTAATTTAATGTATAATTTAAAATTATAGTATTGTGAATAATATATAATTAGTAAGGTTGTGATCATATGCATTTAAAATCATAGCTATTAAGAATATCATAGATGAAACGAAATGAAATAATATCGAAGACTATATAGCTCTGCTTGATTCAATTGTCTTTAATTCAATCTGTCTATAATATTTTAAGGATCTATGATTTTTAATGCATATTGTCATAACCCTACTAGTTAGCAAGTAATCACAAATCAGATATAGCCTTCTGAACCAAAGGCTATATTGAGGACATCAGTAGAAAATTATATGTGACGTAACAAATAAGATAAAAAATGGCAATTTTAACTTATGAAGTTAGAATTTCTGTGTTTAATAAAGTAGCTTTGTTGAAATATTATTTTCCTTTTAATATTGAGCAATCCAATATTCATATAGCAATTACATTTCTTAACCCTAATGAGTTTGACGTGTGTTTTTAAGCACACATTTTAAAAATTACTTTATATCTTTCAAGTAATCCTTTCAAATTTATCGGCCTTTCTTGACTTTGTTCCTACATAAATACCAAACTTATTTTTGTATTTCAAAGTTTAAAAATATTTACGTATCGGCGTAAATCACGTAAATTATGCAATTAATTGTAAAATAGCGACGTGTGGCAATGTGAGGTATGTACAACTCAGGTCCACGGCCAGCTGTGGTTGGCTGGCCACTCAACGTCAGTGTCTCGTCATTCTTGGTCAGGTTGGGTGAGGCGCGTGTTCCCGCTCCAAGGCACTCTCGGACGAAGATATTAATAACATTTTGTTCGAAGACACGATTTGAGATGAAAGTTAATCAGATTGGAATATAAATTATTTTGTTGTTCTAGTCTATCACTTTAGTCTTATAAATATAAAGAAATGAGTATGCTACGTAGAATAATTACCTGCTGCTCCTCTATTTTTTTAAGATTTCAAATACAGCCTATCACACTAGGCATGCATCTGATCCTATTATAAATCGCCATAGATTAACATTAACAGAACATAGTGTGCATTTCTCTGCTTCAAAAGCCTGGCGCTCTTTACCCATAAATTTGAGGAATATTTCTTATTACAATTCTTTTAAATTTCAGCTTTTAAATTCGTTATTCTTTTAAATTTCGTTATGCTAGTGCAGATTAGGGATTATTGTGATTGTGTTAGTGATTTGTATTGTTATTAAAATAATCCATTGTATTTTTATGTGTTTATTTAAATCGGTATAACAATGAGGTTAGTTTCAGTATGCGTTTCATTATCCTTGTACATTAAGAACTGAATTGCAATTTTATTGAATTATAATCATATTTTCGAATGAGACTGACCAATGTTTTTAATGGCCGTTTTAAATTAATTACCACGCTGCCAAATAAATGTGAATTTAATTGCTGTGCATACTTAGACCAATTACATGAAAGAAATGGAATGAAAAGAAATTTATTATGAAGATGATTAATTCATCCAGCATATCACAGCCTCCTATCACCAGTGTTACAAGCATACTACTCGTTTTGGTGTGCGCGGGCGGGTACTATTTTTCATTCTTCCTCTCTTGCAATCTTTCTCGTTATCTCTCTTTTGGTGTGCGTGCACTCAAAGTCTTATTCCTACATATATGTGCATAAAAGAGAATTCTCCTTCCATTGATTATAAAACTTTAATGAACTTACATCTCTTTTCCAATAAGGATTGCATGTTCTTCTCCTTCTCTTGTAATTTTTCCGAAACTAATTATTTGGCTTCGTAACTTTAGTAATTACATGAATTAATATTGCACTAAAAACTAATTAGTGATTTTATATCACAACTTATTTAGAATACATTAAAAGATATCGAACACTTAACTCCCACTTATTGCATACAAGTTTAGTCCAAATAATGAAAGTTTTACCGCTTAAGTCACAATAATCCATTTTGAAGAGGAATAAAAGAGGCAAAATTATCCCCAATTAGTGAGCTTAAACGTTAATTTATTTGCGTAAATGATCTCTCATCGAAGATTATTGTATAAATAATAATGGAAAATTCTGAGATAATTGCAATTGTTTATAAACTTTTCATCTTATTTTTCTCATTCACTTCATTCATTATGCAAATAAAAAAACTGAAAATAATCACAAAGTTAAATTAAAAGGAATACATTTACATTTATTAGCTAATCGAATTACTTCAGTAATGAGAAAATAATCGAATAAAATGTTCTATATCTACATTATTCGAGCCTTGAATGTATTTAAAGGTACTTTATTTTGTATACATAGTAAATATATATAAGTTATATATTCGAAGAAGATGATTATTCTGTATTATTTAAATGCGACTGTTCATATATTCAACTATTTTTTAAATATGACAGTGATTATTGATCATCTGATTTAAAAATATTGAAATTGGATATTAAACTTAAATTTATAAGATGAGAAATAATGGTAAATAGAAAAATGTGATCATCATTGTCTTATTTTCTCAGATATTAAACCTTTTTATATTACCTTTGAACTTTTCAAATGGGAATAAATTTAATTTCCTGAAATATATTTTTACGTTCGAACTTTAATATACGTATATGCAGTCTTCACTTTCTAAGAAAAATCATATTATAGCAAATAATTACGAAAATGAATACAGCTAGACAACCAATCTACCACCATTAGCACTAATTTTTTCCTTCTCTTCTGATCTCCTAATTGAGGTGAATGCTAACCTAATCAAAATGTTGTAACCGAATTATTGGGAGATGCGAATTCTCTGCAGTTGATGTTTCTCTTTCTTTACATGTATCTTCTCACTTAAGCAGTGAATATTGTATGGTGTATATATTGAATTTATAGATGAATTAAGCCATTTGACTATTAGTAAGAAGCTTCATATATGTGAAATTTTATGCAAACACATAGAGTTTATTATGATTTGGTATGCTTTTCACTTTTCTCCAACTTATCATACCAAAAATTATTATTTTGATTTGTTATGAAGAAGCTCTTAACATCAATTTTGTGTTTTCATCATAAATTTTAAAGCCACTAATATCAGTTTTAATAGATGTTAAACCCCTAAAACATCAATTTTGTGTTTTAAGCTCCCAAACATCAGTTTTTTTCATATTCTCTCATATATGTAAAGCCCCTAACATCCTATCTTGTGTTTCATCATATATGTTAAAACTTTAGCATCAGTTTCGTGTTTTTAAAATAGATGAAAAAAACCCTTTTTTCATAGATGTTAAAGCCCCTAACATCAGTTTTGTGTTGGTTATTCACCCTGTTCTCCTGAATAAATATGTACTCAATCAATGGGATAGATAATGCAAGGGTAGGCTTTGGTCTTTGACGCAAGAGTCATTTTTCTATTGTCAAACAATAGTTCTTCACCCTAACGTGTGTCTGTATAGCTTTGACTGGTCAGTTATACCAGTGAGTGGGAGAATATACCTTCTTCTGTGGTCTCTAGAGTTTAATTCACAGTCTCATAGAGTGTTAATATTCTGTGGATGAGTGATGGATTTTGTGCAGAAATGTGAAACAACAAAGTGTCATCAATCTGTTGAATTATTCAATATTCGCTTCAGAATTCAACGACTTGAAGTAATAGACAGAGTGAATTCAATGTAATAATATGTCATTGATATTCCTATTGCTTGGTGAATTCTCTGATATTCACAAAAGAAATTAATGTGAGTAATCATTAATTTGAGATTTTCAGTTTATTTGAAGGGCCTATGTCTTAAATTTGCCCATATGATGACCCATAAACTATTTATTCGTTATCTATTTTATAGCTTTATGGACGGATATCAAAGAATGTATTGCATCTTATATATTATTTAATTTTTCCTAATCTGTATACATCTATCGTAAATATCGTAAGTACTCTTTTAATGTTCCTACAAAACTACAAACTGGTAACTAACGTCTTCTTATACTTCTATGATAAATAATGCTTCATAATATATCACTCTCTTTAATACTAATAAATAAAGTCTTCATGTTTCCTTCTGTTGGAGAGCCAATATTTATCTGTAAACATGGCTGTAAATCATATAAAATATTCGTTATTAATTTCCGGTATTAACTTGTTTGTGGTCTTGGGACCAATTCCTATTTTATGGATGCACGCGTCATGCATACGGTGAGAGTTTTAGTGAGGACTGGCGCACACTCTCCTTTGGAAGAGTGTAATAATAGTAATAAAAAATAGTAATCAAAAATATATTATCTAAAGAGTGAATGTTGTCAGCAGTAGCTATAAGTAGTAACAAATTTTCCAATTTTGATTTCATTTTTCGATTTTAATAGATTAATTAAAAACAATTAACTATAAGATAGATAGCTAAAATAGAAAGACTGTATCCAACATGCAGTAGTAGCTAAAATATAAGGGTAGGCAAGAACAATTTATCTATATCTTGAATTTCATAAAAAATACAAAACACACATTATTGAAATTTCAAAGCATTTGAACAAATACTTTTTCAATAGTTCGATATTACACCTGAAACAATAAATTTAGCTCTGGTCAAAAGTTAAGGGTAGCCATCATAAACTTTGAAATATTCCTGGATATTGGCAATTAACTGAATATTTGGTGAATAATTCTTTCCTGTATCACTTCAATACATCTTCTACCACAAAATTCTACTAATTTTGCTTTAAATGAAAGAGTTATCCATCTTCTATTCATCCTCCAGGAATATTGTTTGTTTTTGTTTCTTCTCTGAGTACAGTCTCCAATTATTATCCAAACAATCTCAATTCGATTGAGGTCAGGGCTCTGTGAAGTACAGCTCATTTGAGCAATTTCTTCATCTTCTAATAGGGTCCTAACTTTTTTTATCTGAATAGTTAGGGTACGTTCTCCTGCTTGAAACTCTGTGGTTGTGGGCAAATAGTTGTTGATAGGGGAGAGTATGTTGACGAAAAAGTTGTTTTATACTTCTACAATAACTCCTCAGTGAAGACGAACAATGGGACTAGGTCCAATAGAAGGAATAATCTCCCAAACCATCACACTACCACCTCCAAACTTAACTAATTTCTTGACGCAGTTCATAGTTAACTGTCCCCTACTTTACGTATAATTTGTACTTTCCCATTGAAACAAAAAGATATCTAATTTTCTTTCATTCATCACTGTAATGTACTTTCAACCTTTGATCAATCACCCAAACAACATGCTAATGACAAAACACAAGTAACGCTTACCAGTTTTTTTTAAGAGATTAAAATCTTCGATGCAGGGACAAATGATTGCAAGCCATCTTGCAATCATCTATTTCACGAGAAATTTGACCAGAAGTATTGAAACTATCTTTCAAGCTACTTTGAAGAGTTGCATGATCTTTGGGAAGTCTACCATTCTTTGGTTTAGAATCAATAACTCAATACTGCTTATGCTAAGCCACAATATGTCGCACAATCCTTTTGGACCTTTTCATGGCAATAGAAATATCTGGCAACGACAAGTGGAGACTGTACTTATAGAAGAAACTCAGCAAAAGTGGAAAAATTGTGGATATTTCTGAATAGAAAGATGGATAACTCTTTCATATTGTGCAAAAATAGTAAAATTTTGTACTAGCAGATGTATTGAAGTGATACAGCAAAGAATTATTCACCAAGTAGGTATTAAGTTAATTGCCAATACCCGGGAATATTTCAAAATTTATGATGGCTACCCTTAACTTTTGATCAGAGCTAAATTTATTGTTTGATGTGAAATATGGAACTATTGATAGAGTATTTGTCAAAATGCTTTGAAATTTCATTCGAATACATATGAACTCTGTACAAAAACGTGCAAAGTTTAGCAATGTGTGTTTTGTACTTTTTTTGAAATTAAAGATTCAGATATATTGTTCTTGTCTATCCTGGTATTTTGGCCACTACTTTACAACTATTGGTCATAAAACTCATTGTCAGATCCAGGTTTTCCACCATACTCCTATGATGAATAGAAAATTTTCTATTGTAAAGTTTGAAATCTGAAAAAACCTTCAAAGTTGAGTTCAAATAACCTCTTAATAATAGGGTACCTACTGCACTCTATGTTCTCTATTTTACTTTACATGTCATTACTAACGTAGCAATAGAGCAGATTGTACTTTTTACCTTATTTCTCTTGTCTTGCGTATAGTGTAACTGTACTCCTTATAATTTTGTACAAGTTTCTAGCACTGAACAGTAGCGTATCATTACCCTGCCAATTGAATGGAACCTACCATAACTAAATGAAAAAGAAGGGTGAATCCCTTGATAGTCAGTCCTATATTTATTATTTTAATATGCTAAATTGTAAATAATATAATTTTATTTATAGTCGAAAATGAAAAACAGTCTGATGACTAGGAACTTATACTAGCCTTTCAGTTAGGTACAAGTACAAAATACATATTATCTGAAATTAACTTTACTTTCAAAGTGTTAAGGTAAGTTACGAGTCATCGGTCGGTTCTAAATTTTCGACAATAGCAGATGTGTCACATTTTACGTCACACTAGCAACAATAACAACAAAACAATATTTTTAGATGTGAATCAATATGTGACGCAACAATTTAATAATCGTAAATTTATGCATTTAATATTGTGTCTTTTTAAATCTACATTCTACATATCATCCATTTTTGCTCAAAGTAAAAAACCTAAGAATGGATGAGATGAAAGTTTACTGACAAGTGATACATCGCATAACGGTCAATATTCAATGATAATCATATTATAATGATTGGAAGTGAGCATTGATTGAAAATCGGATAATACAAAAAAAAATTTCTAAGCTTCTCGCAATTGTGGATGATTCATTGAAACAAGAAGACAAATTTCATTTCCCAGAGCTATGTTATTTCTCTTTTCGTATGTTTCTGTTGTTTCAAAGGATTTTTCTTTGCCGGTGTGTCTATCTTCGTTCAGATTACGAACATGATAGCTTTTTTAGGTACAAGGACAATTTTTAACAGTAACAGGAGCATGATAAGATGAAAATTACCGGATATTTACGTTAGTCTCATTATTTCAGAGCTTTAGGGGGTTTATAAATCTAGTTCTAGGTACGTTAGTTTGATAGGATTGGGAATTTTGGAGACCATCTTCAATAATTTTCTGGCGCTAATTTAACACCTGACCCTTTCAGTGATGGTCTTTTTGGTTCGTTTTATAACGGTGTGAAAATTAATATTTGAACAACAATGTTTACTACCTAAACAAATGAACAAGAATTATTATATTAGGATAAATGTTTCTCCAATAGCAGTCTATTAAATAACAGTGATATATAGAATTATCATTTTATCAGTGATGTATACAATAATCAATTTATATATTTTACAAACGAATTTAGAAAAACTAATATCATTTAATTTATTAATCCACTCAATTATAAATGTTTAATAAAGTGTCTCCAATTCAACCTCAGTAACCAATTTTATATTAGAAATATTTACAAATTTATAAACTTCAAAGAGTTATCTATTAAATTCAGTCACAACCGTGGATAGGTTGCAGTTACTATTTACTAGTGTTATTCATGATCAGTTTGTAGGAATATGCATTGAGAATAGTTCATTCCATGAATTATAGTCTTTGGAATGGACACTTCTATTTCAAACTTAATACGAGTTAAACTTATTTGATTGGTTTTCGCATGAAAGGCGAATATTTAAAGATATTTACGAGACGATGCAGCACAGAAACAAATCATTGCCGTTTGAGCATTTCCAATTTGAATAGTTGAATCATATGTACAGTATACATACCTGATAAATATCAGTAGTATATAATCAATAATTTAAGTGAAATATTACTGTTAACTTCATCTCAAATTATGAAAGGAATTATATAATAGGAACAAATAAAAGGTTTCGATATGATAATTATGGTGACAGGACAATAACCCCCCGTGGAAAAAAAAACCGGACAAATACCCCCCGGACAAATACCCCCCGGACAAATACCCCCCGGACAAATACCCCCCCGACAAGAACCCCCCAAGCAAAAGACCCCCGGTGCAAAAAACCCCCGGTCGATATAAATAGCATAATTCATTTTAATTAATTTTTTATTAATAAAATTATTATATGCTTCTAAATATAAAGAGATATGGTGCACCTAAGGTTAGGTTTGCGGTCCGATTGGGGGGGTTTGGGGAGGGGGGGGGGGCTCGCCCCCTCCCCCCCCCCGGCCAGGTTTGATAGTGACAAAATGTATACTGTACTTATTTTTACTATAAAAAAGGTAATTGGTTATACCTTATTATGCAAAAAAATTTGTCATATTTTCGAAGAAAATGTAATAATTATTGGTTCGCATTGAATAATGTTTAATATATTAATAAAAATGAATTATGCTATTTATATAGACCGGGGGTTTATTGCACGGGTTTTTTTTTTGTCCGGGGGGTATTTAGCACGGGGGTTTTTTGACCGCGGGGGTTTTTTTGCAGGGGGGGTTATTGTCCTGGAATCGATAATTATATGTTATTTATCACGAATGATGATATTGAGAAATACTAATAATTTAATAAAATTGTCTTAATAAAATTTTAGAGATTTCGTACTCTAATATTTTAAAAATAAACTGAACGGACAATCATACATGTTTTATTTCAAAAGAAGGAAATGCAACAGATTTTTAAGTCCAAATATGTCTATGAAAACCTGTGTCTGTATGTAGCAGATTGAAGAATTTGACTTATATTTACTCGTTATTATAATTAGTATCTAAAGATATTGTGAGATTAAATTATGGTATTAGAATATATTTTTAATTTCAAGTTTTTTGACACTTGCAGAGTCCAGAGAAAGAGTATCAACATGTGGCAGCAAGCAAAAGATCCCGAATATTAAGAACGGAGCTTTAAATTAAACACATGAGATGCCATTGCAGAGAAAGGTTTAGTGAATAAAGATAGACATCAAATACCATGATGGAGAATATTTTCTTTTATTCAAGACCATAGAGATAACTGAAATGTAGCAGCTAAATATAATTGAAATTGTCTTATGTTTATTTAAAAATATATTTATCAATTTATGTTCCTCGACATTAAAATTGAACATTGGGAAATATTTTATCCTAATAGAATAAAGTAAAATTATACAAAGGATAAAATAGGCTTAAGCTTACATTTCGAGGGCAAATTAGAAATGTGACGAATAAGATGATGATGAAAAATATTCAGATATATTTTTGAGAATGTTTAGTGTATCATTTTATCGGAAACTGTGGCCCATTTACATAAAATTTAGTGGCAACAGGAGTCATAAAATAGCAATTAGAGTTCCTATGTATATGCTTCATTCCGAACATTAAATTACTTTGTATCCGTTCAAATATTTTCTCATTCTTGGATGGATAACAGAAGTCGGAACTAATTTATGACTTCATGAGCGAAAGAAATGAATAAATTGCTAAAATCTAAGACAAATTGTTACTTTGTGATATTAGGATAAGAAATAGCTAGGTAGTACCTCAGCCTTTCAAAAAAGAGCTTTGTAGAGGGGCCATAGAACATTAGATGCGGACTTTTGTAACATTCAATGGCTCCTTTATAGATATAGAATATAAATCTACCTTAGAATGGAGATAAAGTATCTTCTCCTCACCAACATATATCATGTCACCCACACAAGCAGTAATTCATAAAATATTGAGTCTCTGGAATTCAAGGAAGGATACAATTTTATCTCCGTCCTTCCGAAAGATTTTTTATACGATAATACGTGGTTGATTTTGAAATGTATCTTGAAAATATATAAGCTATTCTTAATAATTTATTCAATAAGAATTTAGTTAGAAATAAAATGTCCTTATGAAACAATTCATAAAATAATCTCTTTAATTTTATATAATATTTCTAACGATTTATAATAATGAATTTAGTTCAGATTTAATCATTAATTGACACATATTGCCAATTTCGTATTCGACTATTATTATATTAAGTGACAGTCATTTTGGAAGACGAGTTATTAATGCGATGTCACACAATACAATCAAAATTATTCATTTTGGTCAACATTCAATAAAATCATCATATTTTATTTAATGAACATCACATTACATTTAATAAAATCGTAAGAAACTATCAGTGCTAAGTGATAGCATGAAGTTAGGAAAGCATATGGGAAATTGGAAAAATAATTCTTTGTTCCTTATTGATATTGAAAAAACATCTAAAATTTAATCTAGTTACTAATATCTAACTCGTGTAAAAATATAACTATACAAATTATACCTATTATAAAACAGCCAGTTTCCATTAAACACCTATTGAACTACATATGTTAAGAACATGTCCAGAGCAGTTCTGACTGTGCGTGGGATGCAAGAATAATTTGTTCAATCATGGGTTGAGTAGAAATGTCCACAAAGAAGATTTTTTTTTTAATTAGATGATTATTGTTTTATCGGTCCTTGATTTCCATGGATTATTCATTAGTGAATTATAAATATAGGAAAAGTAGAGCTAGTACATTCTGTAGAATATACTGTACTGTAGATTGCTACCCACACCGTCTGCAATGCTTTGCAATACTCTCAATAAAGTAGCGACTGAGCTGTCAAGTGAAATGCTCACCTAAATTCATTTGAGTCAAACTGAAGCAAGGTTCTTGACGCTATTTCGTGAAGCGTAAGTTCTAAACCTACGGATTATCGACCCGTTTACTTTGATATATTGTAGCATGGATACATTGGCTGTGACATAGAACTCATTAATCAGACGATGTCAATTCGCACTGCAGGGAATATATTGATGAGTGCACTTCATCGACAGGTGCCTGCATTTTTTTCATGAAAATTTAATTTGATATTTTGAGTGCGGCTGAAACTGCGATGTGTAACACTGTACAGAAGAATTTATTACTATCTTTAATATAGTTTTTATATTCTAGGTCTTATCTATCTACGGGTCATCATCAATATCAATGTATTACCCGTTATTAACACTTTTAATGAATTCAATTAAAATTAAATTTTTCGCATAGTCATATTTATTTTATTGACTAAATACATATTATAAAATTTGAATAAAACAGAGGAATTTAATTATCAAGTCAATATATTAGCGTGCGTATCATAGTTACATTCTTCAGGGTTAATACCCGTTGTGTAGAAGCGGACACCTAATAAATGAATAAACACTAAGGAAGTTATTAGTATAGATCTTATCTTCTGACATTGGGACGAGAGTGTTATAATTTGGCTTATTATTTCCCCTTTTTCAATGTTCAACCATCTAAAAATAGCTCTTAAACCCCTGGTCGCAGTTAGCACGAAACATATGCAATCTTGCCCTAAAAAATTATCAATTTTCTTTTAATTGCTGATGTGAAGTCTTTACGTAGTGGGTTTTCATGTCCCAAATTTTTGTGAGGACACCAGCAGTTGAACTCCCACCTGAGAGGTTCATATGGTCAGAAATCATTTTTTTTTTTTTTTTTTGTTGCCTGGTGGGTAAATCTCTTTATGACATTCATGGAATTCATGACGTTATTATATGATATTCAATGGTAAAATATGAAAACTATGCATTTATATCATTTATGAAAACAGCATTCAAACTTCCTCTATTGGAAAAAAATATATACTTTTCACTTAAACTTTTTATAGCTTGGAATGTGGGTTGACCCCCTTAAGCCATTATAAATAACAATTATTTATCATTTAATTACAGCAAATACAATATAATATAGAGTAAGCCTCAATTATATCTCAAATATAAAATAAACTGAGAGCAGTATTTATTCAGTTTGTATATAGGAGCTCAATGGGTTTGACGAAAACTTTATTTTCTATAATACGGTTGTTTTCTAATGGAATTATGTGTAACCTATATCAATTTACTTTCTTTTCAAATTTATAAAGCAAATTATCAAAATGACACCTTTGAGTTTGAAATTTTAATATCTCGTTGTAAAATTTTAAATATTATTTATCAGACTTTATAAGTTAATAATGAGTTACTAAATAATATTTATGGATAACTACTAATTATCGCTATTAATTATCTCCATTGTGATTATAGAGGGGAAAAATCACAAGCAAGCAACAATTAGAAGCTAGAGAAACTCATAGACCACAGCTGCATGTATGGGCAATAGGATTACACCTCTATAATGAAATCTTTGCGGTGAATGTAATTTTTGAGTAGAAACCTCTACTGTCTTTAGTGAAGATATTGTCTGTTGTCTGCCGTGAATGGCCATCAGATTTAGATTTTCTTTTATGAAAACATATGAATTAGAACTATAGTTGAAACCAATAGCCATGTAGTATTACAAATACGTTAGTGATGAGTGTCCATACTCAACTTTCTACATTGGCTATACCACAGTAACTCTGAAACAACACGTTCTAATCCATATCCAAAAATGAAGTGTAAAAACTACGACAAAATGAACCAAACAGCAAACGTAAATCCATTCATGCAAATAATTATCCGCCCTTCAATTAGAATAGAACTACACATAACTGAATTTCTACACATCAATAAAGAAGATTCCTCTAAATAATCAACATGAAGATGACTCCATCACAGTATATTGCACATATTTTAATTAAACTTGACCTACTTCAAAACCCTATGCAGGCTATATGAATAAGAAACACAATACACAAAAAATTTAATTCTGCTACTCTTCCTACTCCAAACTACGTACGAACCAAGATATCAATTCTTTCATCAATCTGTGTTATAGCTCTATTACTACCTAAAAATTCTCTGTTTTTTTTTCAATTTCATTTCTAGTTCTTTTTGAATTTCAAATTATATAGTTATTATATCAACTTCAGTTCCTATATAAGCTAGTAATTCTTTGATCCTTGTGGATTGAGTTATAGTTTTTATAAAAAAATTATTCTCAATTCAATTTTTTCATTGCTATCATATTTTTGTAAGTCTTTTTATTAATTTCATTTAAATTTAATTTTCAAATTCAAATAATCCTGTTGTCAAATCAAGTTTTAGATTTAACCTATACAATAAATATTTAGGTTCTGAACTCTGATAGAATCTGATTTTTTACTAATAGAATGAAGTTCTTTACTAAGTGGCTGTTCAATTGCATCCTGATATTGATTACTTCAATTGAAATACATTTATATAAAAAACTAAAAAAATAGTTATATGTAAAAGTACATGTATTCCAAATGTATAAATATTTATAATAAGTTTTATTTTATTACGGCCCCTGCATTCAAATTATGTAACTCAAAAGCACAGATGTAAAGACTTTCATATAATTGACATAATTGATTATATAATCTTCTTAAATGATCGAAAATGTGGCACAGTCCGATAACTTATCCTATCTCTAATTCATAATATAAACGCATTTAAAGTTAGTAAATCAAATATCAAAAGTATTCATCCTGGAAATAATCTCGATTCTAATTATTATTATTCTATTTAAAATTCCTGTAATTTAATGAACTTATATTTTATATTATAAATGAAACGAATAAAATAATATTTTTGAAACCCTTCATAATGAATTAATCCTCTAATTAACTTTCATAATGCAATGATATATACAATTATACATATTATATAAAATCGCGAATATTTTGAAATCAAAAATGAGATTCTAAGATTAATTAGTTAGGATATAAATACTACTTGATAATTTAATTATAAATATAACATACATAGATATATTTAATTAAAATATCATTTATGAAATTTCATATTTAATGACACCTTCAGATAGTTTTATATAATTTAGATTACAATATATATTTTGAAATGATATTTAATCCAAAAACGTAAGTGGTGATCACAAAATAATTAATGCTGTGATTATAATTTAGTCCAATCATATGCCGAAGGGGAGGGAGAACAGAATGAATTCCACACCCTGACTGTATGTATACAAGTATAGTTCTCAATAGAGGTGCGCGGAAGATACGACTGAGGAAAATTCCACAGCAGAAAGTTCCACTCGGAAAATTCCACTAAGGAAAATTCCACTGAAGAAGATTCCACTGCGGAAAGTTTCATTTGGAAAATTCCACTGAAGAAAGTTCCACTAAGCAAAATCTAATATCTAAAAATTAACCTAGAACTTTTTCCTAGATTTATTTATTATTTTCTAAAACAATACTGTTCCGTCCAAATGGTAGTCCAAAATATATCTTGATAAATTATTTTAGTTAAGAAGGTGAGGCTTTTCCAGTAAGTTTAATTCCTTGCATTCTGCTTGGATATCAAGAATACTACTTGCTAATACAAGTAGTATTCTCACCTAGTACATTCTGACACTTAACTCTAGCATCTGCAGCGTCCAAACATAAGTTGAGCTAATCTATGAGCTATCGCCTGATACATCAAATTTTAGTTCTAAAAATTTTGGCTAAAAACGCATGTAAGTTCTCTTAAAATGGAATAAAATACGCTATTTTTTATTTTTAAAACCTAAAAATGCTAATTTTAATAGACATTCATTGTTGAATGGAACATTTATATTATTTATAAGTTTTTGATTGCGTAATCTATATAGTATATCTTCACGTTCTTTTACTATTACTCGATATGAAATTTGAGCATTTTGCTTAAAAATTCCATCATACTATATCAAATAGGTCATTCAAGAAAATTTGCCTTCTCCTCTTCCCCCAATATGAATGAGGTATGGGAGGAGTGAGGTGTTTATGATGTTGATGGGATAAATAGAAGCCCACTAATTAATTTCCATTTGAAAATAAACTTATATGTCTGTTTCTCATAAAAGAGCATGTGAAAAACATTCATATATTCAATAAAAAGTACGATCTCTGGATTCAATAATAATTAGGAAGATTGAGAGGAGGAAGTGACTCTTATTAGCTTTAATCTATTATAAGTGCATTTCTGTTAATAGCTTTGCATTTTATATTATTAGTCAAATAAGGATGCATATGAGAATGTGAAGCATATTACAGTAATACCATTTATATTGTATCTCCATAACGAATTTATGAAGGAACTTCTTCCAAATATGGAATATATCGAAGTTAACAAATAATATACAATGGGTATACCTTTTATTTGTATAAAAATTTCTTTACAACCTGGAAAAATGCAGATTGGGTAATTCCTCTTTTGAGTTAAAACGTTTTGGGAGTTAATCGATAAATTAATAGACTATATATTATTATTAAGCTATATATACTATATCATGGTTCAATTGGGGAAGGAGTAGAGATAATTTAAAGAAAAATATTCTATGAAATATAAAATCTCAAGGATGAAGAAATGATAAAGTGATTAAATAAGTAAAATGTAAATTGAATATTCATGCGATACTTGAAATTTATTGATATATATTTTTTTGAATCATATAGTATCTGTGCTGATCCCTTTTACATGCGCATGTGTCGTTCTCTGAATATTTATTGTAAGACAATGTAATACATAATACTAACAAAGGATATAAGCATGAATTTAAAATGAGAATTAACATTATATTTTTAATTAGGATTGTTGTCATGAACACTAAATCAATAAGGATTTATTTATTAGGATAATCATTAACTAATTTATAATATAACACACACTGTAATTAAAAGGAGTAGCAGCTTCATTTATAGTAATTACATTATACCGTTAAATTCAAAGAGAATTTCCAAATTAAAAGCGAAGGTCCATTTATTTTTAACAGCAGTAAATATTGGACTCGCCAATTTAACCAATCTAACATTTCTGTTCTATCCCAATTGCTTTAATTAAAGTTTAAATTATCCTGCATGCTTGTGATAGGCCTCACTTATTCCAACTTAAATTATGTCCTAGGAAGCAAACCGGAGTGAAAATAGACTGGAAAACACGACAGTTAAAATTGCCAATCACTAAATGCCTTTTTCACATTTCAGACATTAATATTTCGTGAATAAACACGAAAAACTATTGAAAGTAATAATATATTAACAATTAGATGAAATATTAGTCTTAAAATATAATTTTGATCCTTTGGATAACCCAAAATGTCTGCCAGTGAGTTAATCAGTTTAAGATGAACTCGTCACATTAGTCTAATAGACTATCAGTTGGCTTAGGTATTTCTTTCTTTATTTTTGTATCCCAATTTTTCGATCATTACCCGTTATTTTCTAATAAAATCATTAATATTATTATTTTAAATTTACAGATTTAATTTATTCTCTATATTATATCCCATATTATAAGATATTTAAACAGCCTTAGTTGGCTTATCTATTTGCAGAGGTGGGCAGCGCTACTGCCAAAAGCAGGGGCGCTGCCGCTACATACTAAATAGCGGCAGTGCTATTGTGCTACTTTTCAAAAAAATTATCACATATGATGCAAAATTTAATTTTTCGTATTAACAGCCATGTACAGTAAAGAGATTAATAGCTGATCTTCCGAAGAAGACTACCCGCAAGGATAAGAAAAATACATACAAAGTAGCCACAAGTTAAAGCGCATTGTGACACCCGAAAGAGAAATCATTGATACAATTTTTAAGAGTGTCGAAGAGAAAAGTTTTTCAAAAACCACCCTCTGTAAAATACTGAAACTACATAATCCTCTCTTAAGTTTCATCTGTTACAAGGCCTCTTTCGAAGGATACACGTAAGGTTACTATGGGCAGGGATGTAGCAAGAGACTGATTAACAAACAGTAATCCTCATAGACAAAATACGTATCACTTTCGATGGTCCTCATGGCTCACCAAATCACCAACGAATTAGACATCACGTTGGGTGTGGAGGTGTGATAATTTGGGCTGAGACTATTGGAAATTAACTGGTTGGTTGGTTCTTCCAGGTTCTCCAAATTCTGCTAATTATATTAACTTTTTGAAGGGTGAATTTGTTCATTGGCTGAACAGTAAACCTGCTGCATTAAAAAAACGTCCTTTTCAAACATGACAAGGTGACAACTCTTCTTCTCAATCTGCTAAGGTAACTGTGAGTTTCCTGAGAATTAGTAAGTTCGTCAATGACAAGCAATAGCTCTCTCGGATTCAGACCCAACTGAAAACCTTCAATCCATACTGAACCAGAATGTGAATGTGGGAGGACGTCATACAGCTCTCGTCAAAAGATAACATCGAGAAGGAAACGGAAGACTGTTATAAGACGATGACGTCTGATACAATTCAGAAATTGACCGATTCGTTGGATAAGCGTGTTTTGAAAGTGCTGAAAGAGAGGGGAATCTGACCGTATATTAACTTGAAATTATCAGTTAAACTACTCTTGAAAATGAGTACCTTCTAGTAAAATGATTGTAACATTCGAATTAATAATTGAATTACATTCATTTTTTTCTAAAAGTTACTCATAATGTAGCTGAAATTTTCAAGGAAAATAATCTAGTTAAACCGATTTAATTGCAAAAACCAAATCTGCACAAAAGCGTGAGACGTTGTGTAAGTTGATCGTATTAGGCGGTTTTGTCTCAATATCAAATATTCACATTACGTAGCATTCTTTTACCATCAGTTGGTCGTATTGTAAATCATTGTTTGAATATCAGTTGGTTCCACATCACAGATTTGTCTGAAAATCACTTACAACTCATAAATTAGCACACTTGTTTAGACTTGTATCTAGATAACTTTAACATTTTTTATTTCAAAAGAAGCGGAAGCACTGTAGCGCAATAAAACCTCTAGCGCTGCTTAAAAAAAAGTAGTGGGACTGCCGGTAGATTAGAAAAAAGTAACAGCGCTGCCACTGCCGCTACAAACATCAAAATCCAACTAGAATATTATTAGAATAGATGCTGTATAATATATTCTAATCTTCATATATCAAAACTATTGTTTGCTTGCGTCCAAATATGTATATGTCGTCGTACATTCACATTATTCAGTCCGTTTGGTCACATCTAAAGACGTCATATCTGCAATAGTCACAGTGCCTGACAATAGAAGACTAGTGGAAGATATAGAGGCGTTACTGTCTTACTAGTAGGTGCTAACAAAGAAATTAAAGATATGGATAATACCTACAATGTATCTAATTATCAATTTGTAACGAGAATTTATATGTACGATTATCAAAGATTGTGATATAATCTTGGTGTATATTCTTTCAATATAGAAAAGTTATGAAAACTGTCTATCAATTCATAGAAACCACACCAACATCTGTTATTTCTTCATATTGGGTAATTTCTAAGTTCGTGGATGTTAACAAATTATCGGTCACTTGAAAAAAAATATATAATTGTTATTTAATTCTATTTTTATTGGTATCCATGAAACCAGTAGGCATGGTTGATACGAATTAAAATAACGGTTAAATAACAATGATTCTATATTTTTCTTGTGTAATTGAAACATTGAATTTTCCCTAACGAGACAGAAAAAAATTGATAACAATGGAGATATGGATACTTATAATCACACTTATCAAACTATAATATCAGATTATGGATTCTTTCACGGTATATTGATTGAAAATAAGAAAAAAAATCACATTACTTGATTTACTCTAATACCCTCTACAATATAGGATTTCCTTTACTCAATCTATTCTATAAATACTGTTGTCTCTGGGTAATCTTTGTTCAGTCTTCAATCAGGCGATCCACGTTAGCTTCAGACTTCCTAGTGTAGGAGTGTCAAACCTTAGAGCAAACTAAATTTGGTATCTGCGCAGAGACTTCACTCTGCTATCTTGTATCTAATGTTCAATAAATGATCTTATTAAGAAAATTTCCTGCTTGTTTTATTTCCCTGTAGTAGCCTAGAAGCAAACAATCGCCATATATATTTCTTTGATTAAAGAACCAAGGAACAAAAGTCCATCTTCGAGTAGTGGGAATTCTATTCTAGGACCACCTATTTTTCAAGTACTCTTTAAAATTGAATCATTTAATCACATACGAAATCATTTTCTTTTTAGCAAATTAAATTTTCTTATCATAAATAGATTTTTTATAAAATTAAAATTGTTTTCGAAATTAAATGACAAACTGTTAAATGACAAATTTTGAAAAATATACCATGTTAGAAACAATTATCTAGAGTTGTATAGATATATTTTCTTCTGGATATAGTTAATTAAAGAAAATGATACAAACCCAATTGAAAGTGAGCTGCTCCGAGGTATATTTACTTTACCAATTTTCATTCTTCATATTGCCGGATAGAATGAATAACTTTTAACTGGAATTGCAGCACAAATCATCATAAACGAAAAGTTTTTTTCTTCTTCGGTGCCCAACAGAATCATATTTCACATTGCTAGAGTGAGATTACTCTATTAAACTGTCAGGCTATTAGTGTTTCTACAAATAACGGAACATTAAATTCTAACTCAACACCTTTTCACGAGCTCACATAACACAACTAAGGAAATTTATAGAATAACTCTGTCTAACGCGTAACTTCACTTCATAGTAAGGAACTTTTTCCTTTTTACATCATCATAACAGTTTCACAGAAAGTATTAAATAATAACAATTACTAGAAAACAAGTGAAGTATCTTTCAAAGAATTAATAAATACTTGTTCACCTCGCGAATAATTGCTTGTGCAACAAGTGAAGAAATGATTGTGCAACAAGTTAAGAATTGCTTTTTCAACTAGTGATTAATTGTTAATTCAACTTGAATACTTATTTGTCGAAATAAGAAATAAATAATTTAATAGCTGAACTTGATCACGAAATATCTGTTTTAAGCAATTATGTATGTTTAATAGAAATGAAATCAACCCTTTAGATGAATGTGCTTTGTGTTACAACGAATATTAAATTGAAGAAATTTTCCTTCCAATATTTGATGTTATCAACTTAATGTGCAATTATATTACACATAATATCACTGTAAGTTTTCATTCCAACCTTCCAAGTTCAACAAGAAAAGAAATAGTCCAAATAATGTATAACATTCAAGAGTGTGAAAACCCAATCTAAAATGTCTGTAAGATTTCATCCGCAGCTAAATGGATAAATTATGCTAAGTCAAAACCATATACAGGATTTGCGTGGAAATAGCACAATATTCCATAGAATATGACCACCATTTGAATACGGAAGGAAGACGGCTCTAAAGAAGCTGTTGGAGATGTTTCAGAACGACTGTTACCATCACTTTCTCCAATTTCCCCTCCTATGCAAACAAGATTTGGTGCATCATCAACAATATGAGCCGTGGCGAATTTATTCGACCTGAAATCCGAATAGTTCAGTCGATCAAAATCCCCTGAAGTACATCCTAGAGACCTAGACTCATTCTTTATTTTCTCGGAAATATAGAATTGCTGTGAATGTTAGTAATAACTAATTTGTGTGGATATTTAAATTCTTTCCAATAACATTAATATTCACAATAATTTCAACATTACTCTTTTAGAGATTAAACGAACAACAAATTGAAGAACATTTGAACTAACTTATAAGATGATTAATGAATATTTCTCACCTTTCAGCTTCCCTATTTACCTTTTATCAGCAGACTTATCTTTCAACATTAAGGGCTTTTGTGCCATTTATTTTATTACTCATATTTGAACACTAAGATAATTATATTTCCTTTCTTCTATCAGCTTTCTTCGAAAAACTATTACTGCCATTGAATAGCTATCATTGTAATAAGGAGAGCGAATAACTTCCTTTGAATATTGTACACTACACTTTATGACATTATGTACCATAAAATGCCGTGAGATGACATCAAAGCAATAGTGCAGAATTTGGGAAAGGTAGATGGTACTGGTTGTTCTGTCAGAACATAACTCTATAGTGTTATAATGGGTAATATTTCCACTATTTTTAATCAATAAAGGGCTAATAATTATTAACAATATCGGATTGCTCGAGCCAAGTTTGACAGTTTATTTATTTGACAGTACAGTTTACCAGGTTCTACAATAATTATCATTAGAATTGAAGCCCGTAATTATCAATCTTATAGTAAGTAATCAGGAAGATATTATTGTGAGTAGTTTTGTACTGATCAAATTTCGCAAACAATATGAGCCTTAATTTGATAATCTTGCATATTTTTAAAACTGAGTGCTAATTAATGAGATGTACTATAATTCAATACACATTATAATATTATCCTTAGTCATACAAATTGTTAATAGAACTCTCATACTATAATTCCCATACTATAAGAACTCCTATACTATTATTCATTTAATATAAAAATATTATCCTTAATCATACAAAGAGTTAATAGAGCTCCCGTACAATTATCCAATTGAAATAATTATTGTCTCGTGAGCATGAAATAAATATTGGAATAACTGTATGAGATGCAATTTAGTAAGTAAACAACCATTATTGTTATAAGCATTGATTGGAAATGATTTATTTTCTCATTATATTTTTCCACTTCAGAACAAATCATCATATCTCTAATCATATTCAGAAAATTATTAAAATATTGACAGCTGTTGTAAAGGTATTATTTAATATCTCTTTATATTAATTATATGCAAACATATGAGATTGAACTGAAATCAAAAGTATTGGTCTAACAGTCGAAATATAATATGTATGAAATATATAATTTAGTGTTATCGAACGGTTTCACTTTTTAGATTATATCAAGAAACTGTTCAATCAATCTTTAGTAATAAGTATATAAGCTGTGGTAGTCTGTTCGTCCATCACAAAGTAATTGAATGTGATAGTGGAAATTAATTCAATTGGTTTAATATACAGGTATATTGCAGCAATGTACATTTTATAGCACTATTAACGCATCATAAATATAGTTGAACTCTTGAATAATAAATCATTAAAATTTGCAGATTATAACTTGAATCAGATGTGGAACCATCCGATATTTCTGAATTTACCAGTCTAACCTTATTTGATATCTGAGCCTAGATGAGAATATTTAGTTATTATTTATATAATTGCTGCAAAAGGCAGTCATAGGTATAAACATTATTTGTATAAAACGAAAAGTAAATTTTAAGAGTGCTGTCGAATTGAATGAATGTTCATTGTTCCCCGCTATTTATTTCGACAGAGATCACCTATTTTATTTCACACTATATTGTATGCATTCTTTGAAAACTTAACAATGAAATTATATTTTGTTATAAATATCATAAAGTTCCGCTGAAAATAATTATTTGTCCAGTCAAATATAAATAAATTCGTTTATATTCTTCTGTTATTTCTAGATGATCCTGACTTTACAACAGGAGGCATCATCCGTTATGATTCATCTGTTGCCTGTTCCAGAATATTCCTCTTACATTACCAAATGATGTGGGAATGGCAGTCTAACAAACAGAGGTATGGGGTACAATTTGACTTCATTTATTAGATGATATGCTCGCGTTTTCAGGCCGTCCAGTAAATATACTGATTAAATAATATAATAAAGATTATAGAAGTGCAAACTATAATATTTGCGTAGAAAATACGTATTGTTATTGATTTTTGAACAGTTAGTTCTTAGTCTAATATTTGGTCTACCAAATTAAAATTATTTGTAAAAGTTTTATCACATAAAAATTCACCTGTTTTTTCAATATTTAAATTCTGATCCATTTTAGCAGAAAATATATCAATTTAATTATATGGTATAAAAATATGATATGATTACTATTGATTATATGTTAACATAATTAATTATATTGAGGAAAATATGACGACGACGAAGAGAGTTCTACAATTGATGTTTTCAAACATTTACTCCATCTATAAAATCGTATATTTACAAAATATGTATTAATCAGAATAATTCCAGGATTGAATTTATAGCTATTTGTGATTCATATATACATGTAGAAAATTTTATCTATTTTAACGAATTCGGTCTATAGAAATATCTAACATATTCATACAACATCAACAAGATGTAAGATGGAAACTACGTCTCACAGTGTACTTTCTTCCTTTCCTTTATATGCATAGAGACTGTGGTTCCAATTTCAGTTTCAAACTTTACCAGCTGTCAATTGTAGCTAAAGCCGAACTTCAAACTTATCACAAACTACCGCCACAAAGAATCAGTGACAGTTTTTGTTGGTATTTCAGGATGAGAAACTCACTTATGTGGAGTCAGTGGGAAATTTCATTGCAAAATGTTGGGTAACTCCTGAGTTATTGAACTGTTCCATATTTTAGATATAATTAAGAAAAATATATAATAACTAGTGTACTATTCCGTTAAATTAGCGGGTTTTCAACAATTACAATTCATCGCCCGTCATTTGGTTACTTTTACTGAATTCAATTGAAATTTATTATTCTGCATAGTCTTATTCATTTTTTATAAATAAAATACATATAAAAATTGAATAAAAACAGAGCAATTTAAATATCGTATCAATATATTTATATGCGTATCATAGTTAAGGATGGATTGTTTTTTAACTTTTAATTTCAATTGATATCTATGATAAATGAAGATAGCATGGATACTAATTAAAATAGTAAAAGTTTAATGATTATTATACAGGCAGGCTATGTTTTTATTACCAAATCACGACTCAATATCATTACCAAATGATAATAAGACCAGCGTAAAACCATATATACAGTGTGTCCACTAAAAATATATCCACTGCCATTGAGTATATCTTATAAGTACTCTTTATAATTTATACTAATAACTTCCTTAGTGTGTTCATTTATTTATCTATTTGGTGTCCGCTTTTACACTATGGGTATTAAAGCCGAAGAATGTAACTATGATACGCACGGGAATATATTGACTTGAAATTTACATTCCTTTGATTTTATTCAATTTTAAATGTATTTTATCTATGAAATAAATTAGACTATTCAGAAAATTAAATTTAAATTGAATTCATTAAAAGTAACCTAATAACGGGTAATAAATTGGTATCGATGATTACCCCGTTATTTTTAACGGGAAAGTACACTAGTTCATTGATAAAAATCTACGTAGCTATGGTACCAACATATTATGCATATTATCTGGGAATGATGAATAGTGCAGATTCAAGGTAGTGGATACATTTTTTGCGGACACACTGTATGTATAATGATTACTCATTAATTAAGCATTTCATTATTTTACTAGTCATAATGAAATTCGATTGTTCCAGTACTAAGCCTATTAATCAGTGTTTAGTATTTGTTGAAGTAGTTTTTTAATATTATCTGATGAAATTTCAAAGCATAGTGAATTTACTAAAAGGTTATGAACTAACAGTAATTTTATGCTCTGCGAAATATTTTTGGTAGTATGGTACGTTTCAAGTTTTTGATGGTTCTTTATTTTTGGACACGTGATAGAAGAAAATATTATAGTTATTATCAAACTTATATCATATTGGTAAATTAAATTTATGATTATTTAACCAATAATAAAGCACCTAACTAATGCACATTTTATATAAATATACTATATGTCAGTACGTCATTGCATCTCAATATAATCATCTAGAATCTAGATTTAAATTTAAATAGTTAAATTATCTAGATTCTAGATAATTTAACTATAACTTTACAATTAGAACCGAAATTTTACCCAATATATTTCCCATCTGCCACACAGAATTCTTTAAAGTTCCAAAATGTCTGCAATTGACACGGTTCTTTATTTTCTGTTCTGGTTTAATGAGAATGTTGTAGAGTGTTAGTAATCAGCCAACTGGAAAGGCATTTTCTTTGGAAGAATGTCTTTACTTTAGAGTAATAAAGATAAATGGAGTGGTAAAATGATTTTGAAATTGATATAGTGGGATGCCGCTTCTGAAATATGCTTCAACGTCACAAAAATATTCATACTAGATAGTGTGAATGGTGCAAACCTGAAGAAAATGATACCATAAGACTGGAAGTGCCTCTAAAAAATTTTCAAGAGATATTATGAGATTGGTAGCGGCTTAAAAAGAAGAATTTAAACTGTAAATAAGCAATGCGGCAGAGTAATGTTGTTAGGAAATCATTTATTGCAACTAAATATTTCAATACATAAATCAAATATTATATATAACGCGCATACATGTGAATCACCAATTATTTTCTCTGCATATTTCCCTGCGATCAAAATGTGAGATGTGATCTCTTACCGCAAGATGGCGCTACTCATTACATTTCTACACAATTAAGAAAGTCTTTTCTTTGAAGTGCAATTGCCTGTCTTAGCAATGATAACTCACGTACATCGTACAGACTCAGCAGTGAGAGATGGAGAGCATGAGTGAGAGAGAGACAGGGGTAAGGGTAGCGATGGATGGGGGGGGGGGTAAAGGACGTCCTCCCCCTTTGAAGTACATTAGAGTATAGAGTGGAAATGATAATGAGATACTTGAAATGAATTCCTGAAGTTCCACTTTATGCTAAATTTCATTTGGAATGTTCATTCCTTTGACAATATGATTGCTCATCATATTTTTATGTAAATTATCAGATATATTATACATACTTCTATAAATAATGTCTGTATAAACAAATATTTACTGTATTTATTAGAGTGTTTTCTTATCACCAGTAGGAGGATGAATATTGTTACAAAAGTCTACGGATTTTAATATCAATATTTTAAATATTGCTTTATGAAATTCAGTCGAATAATCTTCAGAAATAATAAGTTAGATAGGTATTAATTTACTAATAACTATATTTATTATAAATTTATAATTAACTATTGTTACTATAATCAAGGTGACTAAATGTTAGCTGAGGATACCATAGTATTATTCATTTATCTTTATTAAAATATATATTGTTTCAAAAGTTTTTTATTCTTTACATTTAGAAAAAGAAAATTACTTAAAACTCTACATTTTTATTACTAATAATTCAATTCTTTGTACCGGTGTGATCTACCCAGGGCAGAATGTTTCATAATAGTATAACAACATAACAAATGTTCTACTGATATATATTTATACAATATTGATCTCAAAAAATTGCTACCTTGCTTTGTAAACCAGAAAAATAATTTTATTTTCGTATATTTAGATATTAATTATGTCTTCTTGAAAAACTGTATTTAATTTAAGTGCTTCTGGCTTAAAATTTCCAAAATATTAAAATCAAAAAATTATATTATTATTTCATAGACTCAAATATAAATAAAAGACTAAAGCCCTTTCCGTAGCTGCAGCTAGCATTTCGATAATGAAAAACCACCATTGGAATGTGAGTCGTGAGAAGACGTGAGAGGAATTCTAATTTAACTCTTCGTTAAGATGAACGAGAAACGGAAAAACCATCGGCATGAACGGGACACCAATTATTTAGTCGAGTGAAAAACCATTTATGGAAATAATTATATGAAACATTTATACAGAATAAATTTAATTTACTAGTTCAATAGATAGATTGACTATTGTTAATAAATTTTAACGATAGTTTCAGTAATTTATGAAGATTGGCGAGTTGTAATGGATGCTATTGAAAATGTGAAAGCTCTTTTTCGAAATATTGTATCTGAATTGGTAATTAATCAATGAATAAATGTGCATATAATTTTAATATACATATTCAAGCAATATTCTTTCAAAATCAATAATCACAATGATGATACAAATAACACAAATTACTCAATAAAATTATGCTCATTTATGTACCATTTATTCTTGACCATTATATGATCTCCCTCCCTCATCCCCCCCCCCTTCTCACCCCTCCCTAAGAAAAAGCTGAAACTTCTTGATAAAATTATTAGTAGGTGAAAAAATAGGAGTTGATTAAAGTTATCTCGCAAGTATTTTGTCTGGAGAAATAGGGATTCATATTTCCAACTAAAGTTGCTAGTAAAAGAGCTTCCTTTCTTTCTGTATAACTAATTCAAAGAGGTTACAGCCTTTGATACCAACTTGCCGTAAGTATTGGCAATAATTTGATAAAGTTCAAGTCTTTTGACACTACAAGAATAATGAAGTCAAAACATCTTATTATTTATATTCTGACAATAATACTGAGCTCTATATTAAAGCTATATCTGAAATACGTATGTATGTTTTCATAACATTATACTAAAAAGTTAACATATTCATAAAACGTTAACATATTGTATGAAGATGAATGATTACTATAATGAGAATAATGAAGTCTATTTTCAATTCAATCCCATTTCTAAATAGTAAGTAATTTATATCATTGAATTTTCAATTTGAATAAAGACTTACTAATCAAATATAAATTCATGAAAAACATCCTTTATTTCGGTTTATTTCATACCTCTCATGAAATGATGGACTTCCTTAGTAACCAGAATAATACATGGGACATAATGTACTAATATCTCATATCAATCAACCAATATAAATTAAATAAAACTAAAAAGTTTTTATGTATATATTCAGTTGAAGCATAACAATATCTTTTTACGAAAAAAAATACGATACAATGTCAATATGATGATATTTTTGTGCATTTTGAGCTCCACTCCAGTTACATATGATTGCCATTTTCTACATTGACCAGAAAGAAAATGTGCACTGAAACTCTACGGAATTTGGTCTCATAATTTCAATTACTCTGCTGCCCTAATAGAATTAAATTAAATAGGCTATTCAATATTGTGTTAGAACATTAACTAAACTCATTTATTTCAACAAAATAATAAAATAAGAAATATTTCACCATTTTAAATTATTAAATTTAACAAATAAAATGTGCCCACTACAATATTTAATGATTATAAGAATAAATGCTTGTACAATATTTTGATTTCTCTTTCGGTGTAATCATTCATCTGTCAAATCTTTCTTAATTCTTGTTATTGAGATGAAATAGAAAGTAATTTTGCTGAAATAACATTAATTTTCTTTCCTTTTTTTAATTATATTCCATTTTTCATCTACAATATTTAAATAATTATATTAAATCAATACAACAAAATATATAAATTAAATCGTATATTTTCTACTCCATATTGTTTTACTGAAATTACCTCCAATACTTTGGGTGAATTCTTTGAAACTTTTTACGGATTTTTAATTCCAATGAATATGGTAAATGTTTAGCCAGTTTGTGCCCTTGGGTAAAATTCTTATTATCGTTAATATTCTATTACCGAGTTCAGAATTTAGCGCTACTTTTAGTTATTAAGTAAGTAATAGTATATTATGAATTTTACATATCGTTGAAACTGCGACTCCTGTGAAGCTAGAACATAATAATTAACCTTATTCACAGTTCACTTATTAAGTGGAATATATTATCTTTTTATCTTATTATCTTCACAAAAAGGACAGATAGTTTTCGAGAGAGAAAGTGAGGAAAAGTTCATACCAATCATTTTCATGCCACTTATTTATTAAAACAACGAACAGTGATTAAAAAAATTAACGGAAAAATCTAATCATGGAGAGAATAAATGGAAGACTATCAATTTTAATTATTGCACAAATTAGAAATCCTCCAATAGAATTTATAGCTGGGAAAGATAAGTAGTAATGAAATTTTATTGTCTATTATAATAATTTATTAGCCAGATATCTGTGCAGTGAGTAATATATTTACCTAATTTAAGAGGGAGAAAATTTTGCAAAGAATTTACAATGATATATACTCTAGTGAGCAGGGAATGGACAAAACAAAATACTATTGATATTTTTACTTCTGTTTCATTGGATTATCACATTTTTTACGGACAGCATACATAGGTATATAGTGAAGAAAATTTGAAACAACCTTTAATTAATATAGAAAGTTTTAGATATATTATGAGTAAATTTCAGAGCAAAATTATTCAATTTACATTTTAAAATGTCAAATATTGTGCTAACAATTGTCACAAATTAAATATTATTGTTTTAAATATATGTGTTACATGATCAGAGTAAGTTGAAGTAACCTTCTCTAAAAAGTAGAGAGGAAGAGCTGAAGGCACATATGTCATACAATCATTTATATGAATAAACATAAACATAAAGCTTTGGAACTACAAACATTTTCAATATATATAAGTAACTTATCTAAAAATTGACTTTATCCAACGTTAAGTTTAGATCTTTAGACGCTCATTAACATGTAATCAAATATTGTTCTCATATCTCAGTCTTTAGAGCTTAATTAACCACTGAATGTAAGAGGAAACAAGACACAGTCTCTAAATAGCGTCATTCCTAAATGTGTCGGGAATGTTCCAGACGTAATTGGCAGATTCCATGGATTCCATATAGCATTTCATTAGACCAACAGAAAAGATGTTAAACAATGATGTTAATGTTGAGACTCGTACAATTTTTTTAGACACGTACATCATGTCTATTTTTTAGTGTATATAAAATTGTATTCTCCTCAAACAGAAGATATACCGATTAATTAAAATAAATAAAATTTGTTTAACTCTAGTAACCTAGCTCTTAAATGTTTGCTCAGTAACATAGCCACTGGTGCACATGCACCAGTTTTCACTAAATCTGTTATAAAATCTTAACAAATTGACTTATCGATATTTTGTCTTAATAAAACTATTCATTTTATATTTACACATCCATAGGTAAACGCCAAAGAATAATTTTTCATTCAAAATGAAATTAACAAGCAAAGATAAAAACAAATATTTCTTAGGTTTTCTAAATATTTGTGCAAAAGCCATTTTCCCCAGCCTTCAATAAAATCTTTATATCTTTCACAAAAAGGAATAAAACTTATTGAAAATTTAACTGTGGATGGAGAAGGGATAACAATAAAAAAGATGCCGCAAAGAAATGTGTATCTTCAATAGTTTTTTGGAAATATACTAACTTAAAAAGTAGTGTCCCTTTTTTTAGACCCCTGCATATTTGAATTATTGTTCATAATATGAGTATCTGGCCATTTATCACCTTTTTTTTTTGTATTTAATTATGTTGAAAAGTAAAAGCCATGAGAATTCAGCTTTCTAATGAAATTATTTTAAAAAATTCATGAGGACAGGTTCACCTGGACCAGTCCCATGGCTGCTAGGGTTAATATTATAACTTTCATATAGTAGCTATTATATTATTATAAATTTTTAATATTTAATTATATGATAATTAAGCGCTCCAAGTTATCGTACGGATTCGTATTTTCGATCATGTTGGAAAAATCTAGTCGAATAAATGTTGAATAATATTATATTAAACTTTTCTTACTTGATCTATAATGTAGAACTGTCAGGTAACTCAAAACTTCCTCTACATTTAAAGATATTTCAAAGGTAAGCAAAACTCTAAAAAATCATTCAGGTATGTGAACTTTCAAATGATGACGTTTGCAATAAATGATTTGCTGTATAATATTAATATTGAACATAGTTTAGTATTACTTTTGATGACACCAAAAAGAGGTCAAATTTAAAAAACGAGGGCATTGGGCTGAAATATGATGTATCCCATTCATATTTTTTAGATACATCATATTATATCCCTACATCAGAAATATGATTCCTTCATCTTGCGCATTAAATTCACGTAATTGATAAACCCTATTTATGAACATTTTTTTTAAATTTTAATGTTAAACAATAAACTATTGCTATGCTGAGTAAAAAAGGATCAATACTGATTATCCTAGTCATATATATATTTTGATATCATCATTTTAATTCCATAACACAGTTGTTTAACCCTCTATCAATAGAAAATAAACAAAAAAATAATTGTGTGCAAAATCTATAGTATGTGTAAAATTTTCAAATAGTTGTTTTGAAACAGAAAAATTGTTGGTGAGCTAAAAAATATTCAGTATGGTTGCAAGCAACTTTCATTGATTAGATTTAGAAAACGGTAATTGCATCTCATTTCCGACTATGATAACTGATAAGCTGAAATGATTTGTGATCTCGCAATAAATTTTTTAGTGGAAAACAGCCTGGAATATTGCACAGTAACATCTAGCCAGTTAATGACCAACCTGTCTTTACAAAATTGTGTGGAATAACTGAAATGCTCTCACTGTATGTGATTTATTCACTATCTGCAGCTAAAAGGTATGAAGCTGTTTTTTTTGTTTCTGATGTCTCATGTTTTTGAAGTAGAAACTGAAGACGGGAAGTTGCCCTAGGCTTATTAATTGTTGTACCCCTTTACAGTTCAGCATACTAGGTTTCAGAAGTTAAAGTTATTAAAGATAGGCACTCGAGTAGTATAGAGTTCTCTATAATCTAGATAAATAGTTTTAAATAGATTGAAATTATTCATCAATAAAATGTTCTCGTATTGGAGGCAAAGATGATAGGGTAGCTTACAAAAAAAAATCTGAATAATATCTCAAGTCATGTATACAATAGGTGATTAATATTCATACTATAAAAAATAAACTATAAATATTTAAAACCAGGTGTAATAAATTATTTATTATATTATCACAGTTTGTGTTAGTGGATACTTTGTTCAGAACAGAGCACTTTTCCTACCTTAAAACCACAAAACTTTCAATGAGCTCATCCGCCTGTTTTGTTCTTTGTAAGTGATAATAATTTGTTATTTTAGACAAACGGCATATATAATTATAGTAGGGTGTTAAATACGTTATAGATCAATATAAACTTTTAAATCTATAATTTTGATAGTTAGTGTTCTGTCCACTAGATGTTGCTAGAAATCAATTTAAGTCGTTTTGTACCTAGGAATTTCGCCGGCTAATTTGTCATTATTTTAGACTTTGTGCAGATAGGTTATGTATGGGTGGCTCCTAAGCCTATAATAAGAAGATTATAGGCTTAGGAAGGTGTTATGTACTTATTGTTGGGTTTGATGTTCTTGGGCTTTTTTTATGTCTTCCACCATCTATTTATCCTCTCGTTGCAAGAGTTAGGTTTTCTATATTTCCTTATATGTATGTGGTACGTGTGTTTGGAGTTACTTTGCTAGAGGTGTCTGTCGATTGACTCATTTTATGCTTGTGTTCTTAGCATATTCTAGTTCGCGCACTAGCTCTATAACTCAAAATGAAACTTCCAATGTATTCAGTATACTGTACTGGTTGTGCTAGATTATTGTGTACATTTTCTGTGTGATGTGGTGTAGGATAAAACGTATTGTCATAAGTGTTGATTATAATATTTTGAGCAGTACTCTATGTTCATGTGCGGTGATTGGAATTCATCTACAGGTATATAGTTTACGTCCAGTGACCATGTGATCTATTCTAGCTGTCGTTGTAGTTGGCACCATATGTGATTATATGTAGGGTGTAAATATTTATGAAGCTGTACTTGTTTTTTAATTAATAAATGAGATTCATAGTGAATTATTTCAATTTGTTAGATTTTACAGTGTTTCTATATTCAGTATAGTGTTTCTTTCACTGTTCTAGTTTAGTGAATTATTGTAGTAAATATTTTCTTCTCTTTCTTTGTATGTAGTACGAGAATTCAAATACACATTCTCCGTAGCTGCCGCATTTTGGTGCCCACAATTTACATAGGGAAATCGAAAAATAAGAAGGGAAATCGTTTTCTTGTATCCCAATATAGTTTTCACTTGAACTTTTTAAAAATTATTTTTTCACTGCAAAATGCAGGTTTAATTCATTTCAGTACTAGATCTCTAACCTTTTGTTCATTAGTTCTAAGTGAAGAAAATAGCATCTAGCCATCAATGAATGGTAGGTTTTTTTCATTAATCTAATTAATTTTCATTCAAGCTAATGTTTATTAAGTTCGATTAAAATTATAGGCAATAAATGTAGAATAAAAATTATCATCCCAGCCATTGTAATTGTGATTAGAATAGACTGCAGTATAATCCCTGAGGTGTATTGTTTGATCGTTTAATTAAGTAATATTTACTTAGTCTCATCCGACTCGTAATTAAAAACCTACCTTTATTGAACATTGCCATCATAAAAAAGAAATATGGAGCTGGCTAATTATTCACCTTTTAGATTATGTAAAGGGCAAATTTCGAGTTATCTGACGGTTCCACATTTTCGATCTAGGTAATTAGAAAAAAATATTGAATATTTATTATTTTACTTCATTTCAATTTGTATTCATGATACCTGCAGGTATCATGAATACCAATTAAAATAAAGATCAACTCAATATTATTCATTTTTCTCACGTGATCGAAATATTGAAAAATGTTCAATTAATTACAATTCAATGTAATGTCAATATATTAATACTTAAAGCGTCTTAGTAACACGGATGAGAATAACAATTAATATATAATAATTATTAATAACACAGCGGTAATCTGTACTATTAATTATTTCATCCGATGTAATATTTATTACCGCTAATAACAAAATCAGCAATGCGTGTCTTTTTGTGATTTCATCAAAGAGTGTAGAGGTAATTAATACTTCATTGCATCCTTGTAATCACATTTCCATCTCCTCTACTCTTAATGAGAGAACTAATTAATGTTTTATTATTGTAAATTAACAATTATATAGAATTAATGAAAGGATCAATGAATTTGTAGCTCGATATTTACTAATGTACAACATTCATTATATCTTGTTATGTAAAATAAAAGCGATGTCAAATTATTTCTAATTAATAATAAGAATGAAAAATATCTATTTTGTTCTTCAGCATAAAATGATAGAGTATTAGTATGTTTTTAACAGTTTACAATAATGATCTCTTATCTTAATATCTTATATCTGTTTACTATAATAATAACTTATCTTAATATTTTTTATCAGTTTGCTCAAAAGATAACAAAACTATATCTTATCGATTGTTTTATTTTCGAAACCCATTGTCCCAAATGAATTTGACTGACCGAACCAACGGGAAAGTTTTAGTATGTGTTAAAAAACAAATGTCTTGTACATATATAAACATACGGTACTGCATTTTTTTTAAATTGTTAGTATATATACTTAACTAATGTGTACCAAATTTCAAGTAACAATATTGAATATATATAATACATAGGTATGTAAGACATTGGCAACTGATAGAGAAGAGCTGTGATTGGGTGGAGCTTGACCAAATCACAGCTCGCGCATGCATCTGTACTTGATGAAAACGTTGGCAAATTCGTACGTGTTGGCTAACCAAACTGTATTACTATGCTACCACACGTCACCAAAGTTCAATTAGTTCTATAATTTACGTGATTTATGCCGATACGTAAATATTTATTTTTTAACCTTTAAATACAAAAATACATTTGGTATTAATGTCAATTAAATGGTATATACTTTTTCTTTCATGATCGAAAATGTGGAACAGTTCCATAACTTGTAGCTAACCCCAGTAACTCCACTTGTTGGCAATGTATTGAGTGGATTTCCAAATCTGAAAGTCATTCGGTTTGTTTATTTAGTAGTGCTGGAGAAGTGAAATGGCAAAAGGAAATGAAGAGTCAGTCCCTTCGAAACTTTACGAGTTTGAAGCTTGAAACAACTAGCGAATAAACTCTGCAAATTTTCAATTTATTCATATATTGTTCATGAATTTTAAGAATATTAATTTATACTTATGGGAGTTAACGACAAGTGATGCAATGTTTCTATATTCAAATTCGTTGATGAAAATTGTATATTTATTGTATTTATATTTTTCGAGAATTATTTGAATATATTAATCCGAATCTTTTCTGAAATTCAAATTGTTGCCTTTTTAGTCAGACTCATTTTCCATCCTCTGTACCACTCCATGTTTCTCGTTGTGTCGTGAGATATAGAATTTGAAATATTCATAATGGTAATTCCGTATGCATGGACTTACTTGAAACTAAGAATAAAGCAATCTTGGTTATAATACTCAGGATAAAGTAATTCTAAAGCAGCCTGGGTGTCATAGTTATTTATACAGAATTAACCATCATCGTTGCCCACTCTCGACATATAATTAGCAACAGTCCCTGTATGGTCAACGCTTGTCTTTCATGAATTATTTGTCTGTTGTGGAATAATCATCATAATTAATGTACCATTCAGATAAGATATTCTATTTTTCGAAAATAAATATCTGTACAATTCCGTAGGAGAAGATAATGATAATGCTCATAATTAGATTTAAGAGATAAATAATATCTTATGCCAGAGACATATCAGTTGTGAGATATGGAAAAAAATGTTCATCTTGCAATTGAGAAAACCATATGCGAACGAATCAGTGGTAAAAATGTAATTAATAAAAATAAAACTGTAAAATCATAGAGTCACTTTTAAAGCAAATGAGATAAACCACACAGAACTTTTATTCAATATCCCCCTACAGCAATTACCAGTCAGCAATTAGTCCTTTGAATAGCACCCCAATGCAAAGTAGCATGGACTAAAATTCCCCATAATTAGAGTCTCGGTCTCTTTGTCAAAGGTCGATTCAATCAAATCACAAAAGAAAAACTTTTCACTCCCTGATTTGAAGTCACTATATATTCAGTTAGTCTTTCACAGCTCCATCACTCCGTTGAGTTTATAATTACAATTGCATGACATTCACTTTAAAAGTCCCCTCCAAGCAAATATTTTTATTGCTTTATTTAACTAGGCTAATGTTCCTTATCATTTTGCTGCAAACCGCATCGAATTTGGTAGCGTATTTTTAATTTTTTTATGCTTTTAAAGATTTTTAAAATCAAAACTCTACAAAACCTATTTTACTTCCGACTTACTAATTTAAGAAATTTTCAGCCTGAAGAAAAAGAATGTACACCATTCGTTTTGATTGTCAACTAGGTATTAGGTTTAATTAATCCATTTAATATTATTGTGAAGTTATAAAATTGAAAGAAATTATAATAGAAACGTTTATATACTTTAGGAAACAAATAATATCTAAAATAATTTAAATAAAGGCCGAAAACGCTTGGTTTTTTTATAAAATTAAAATTTGTAATCAAAATAAAAAGTGTACAAACTTCTTCTTGAGCATCAGATTAGTGATTCGCTAAATTGTTGCTCACAGAGTATTGAAAAACTTTAAAAACAAATTATAAAATATATACTGAACTAAATTGTATGTAGTTTGCAGAATAATGATCGTAGACCTTAGTTCTATAATATTATGTAATAAACTCATTTTTTTCCCGGAGCCTGGAGAGGACCTTTAACAGGAGTTCGACTCTTGGAATATTACCATGATATCGCACAAAGAGGAACTATTAGTCTTCATTACTATGTAATACGAGTAAATGACAGCAATAATTGGCCTTCTATGGTGCAATGAAATGAAATATGATTGTTTTTAAAACTAGATTGTCAGTGTGTTTGCTGACCTAGCTTTAATTCGTTCGGAGTTGAAAAGTTGATAGTTTCAATTGAATAACTGAATCTGAATAAGGGGGTTAATGGAACAACTTGATGACACCTCTGAATTCGATTATTGCAAAAATATTAAGTACAGGATAACGAGATACAGATTTTGATTCGCGCACAGTTTAAAAACATACTATGTTCTATGCACAATATATACCGATTGCGGATAAAAGGATTTTCGGGACGGAAGGTGATTGTGCTAGATGCACAGCGAAGAGACTCAGGTACGACAAGAACATGGGTTCCTTCAAATCACTGCCTTTTATCAGCGTTCTTAGAGAAGGGATTGGAGCTTGAAAACGTCTATGCTACAAGTTTTTGTTGGATTTTAAGCCCTTGGTTACAGTTTCCAAAGTAATACAAAGTAATACTCTAATGAGTTTTTGTTAAGTCTCCGTGATCTTTAATCCAATAAATTTGGTGAATTTATATCCTCTCTCCGACAGTACAGATAGATAATTGTGCATAGCCAACTTTTATGATAGGTAATGATAGTCAATCCTAAATTTATTCACCTTCTTATAACATTTGCAATCAAGATACTATTCAGATATTGTAAGTTAATCCGTATATAGAATTTAGGTAAAAAGATAATTGACTCGTACACATAGTCTCAGAATGCACATATGTTAATATAATATGTATAAGTACAATATTCAAATACAATAATATAATATAATAATATAATATAATATTCAAATACAAAAATAATATTTATATTCATATAAGATTATTATTGGAAGGTAGTTAGAGTTGAATATATATAGTCTAATATTATATAATATATAATATTTGTTTCATATGATTCAATTTCTAACAATTGTAATTTAGAGATACAATAAATAGGTGATGATATACTCTTGTTTCAGTGAAAAAATATTGTCTTTTTAAATTAAAATGATAGGTAAAGCTAAGATGATATAAATTCTTTTTGTTTTTACTACAACCAAATTAAATGATTTAAATATACTCTTATAACGTACAGGAATCAGATGTTTCTTCAGAGAAAATTATGTTGGGGGCATAGAAGATGAAGAGTATCCCTTCTTGATATTCTATGATTTTACCATAACTTTATCTCTGGGTTGAAAATGAGAGCTTTGACTAACTTTGTACAATTAGATTTGTCATTCAGCAATCGATTACTGAACAAACAATCAAATCAAAATAGTATTTAATCGGAAAACTGTTGCTTTACAATACTTCCAATATGTATATACACAACACACATAATTTTTCTACAATGGGAGATATATAACCGACCTACATATACTATACTCAAAAAAGTCGTTCCTATGATTTTTCTTCCCCGGCACCATTGTTGTTCATGATAGTGTAGGGTATAAACTCTTTAGGAGTCACGTCTCTGCTTTTTGTCCATTTTCAATAACGTGCCTGAGGTTGGTGAGTAGTTCATCATTATTAATTCCACTAATGGATTTGTCTTGAATAAGTACTGTATCTATGGTTTATAATAAGAACAGTAATGGTGAATGGAATGTATCTATAGAACAATATGAGGACTCAACCATTGTGCAACACAAAATATGATATACGCTACGAGTCTTTTGTTCTGTCAATCCAGCAAATGTTTTCTATATCTATAATTTCTCATACAGAATATTTTTCATATTCGTCGATACAGAATTAATGTTACTTATATTATTTATTAGGTATCTCCATCAATCAAAAGGTAAAATCTTTGTTTGTAACTGACAGCATTATTACTTGTAAATCCCGACAAATACAACAGTCGTAAGATTCCCAGTTTTATTAATAATAATTCACCATTTATTATGTAACACTATTATCTAATCTGTGTTGAAAATCTACTAGTTTTAATGTTAAAACTCTCATCAGAATAAGCAGAATTCGCATAATGGCTAACATTTTTGATAGTTTGTCAAATTAAACTTCTTCGACTTCTCTGCCTTTAGTAAAATTTGCAATATGAAACTTTATTAAAAGGTTATTTGCAATATTATATAATTTACCGAGTTTCCTCAGTCTTATAAATTAAAATATGTATTTTAAATTCTCTAAGTAAAAGGATATTCTGAAATGACATCTTTCCTCATGTGGTAGTTACTCTCCAGATTTTCTAGCTTTTAAATATCAGATTTTTTCTATTACAAAAAACACTGATTACAAATGTAGAAAAATCAGTATTTTCAGCCACATCTTTATACATAATAAATTATTATGTGTTCTAATTTCAAGATCATTTAATAATATATTATGATTCATACATATTAAATTGTGTTCAAGAAACATGATTTAGTTCCGAAGTTCTCCACATCCTCAATTTCTCTGTTAGCACCTCCTGGTAAGACAGTAGCGCCTCTATCTCTGCCATTAGTCTTCTATTGTCAGGCACTGTGATGACTGCAGATGTGACATAAGGACAGACATTAGCCACAGGAATAAGGTTTATATTGCAGAGATTATAATAGGTACTGCACAATTTGGAGCTGTGAATAATGAAAACAATATTTAAATTGGCCTTTAAGAACAATAAAAAGAAAGAGTAGATAAATTATAAATGAAGAAAATGTATGGTTCAGTTAATACATAATTGAAGTTTCAACTAATTTATCAACAAGAAATAGTTGGCACAATTAATACTTCAATATACACTTATTTATTCGTAAAAATCAATAAAATATGTCGGAAAAATAATTAATTTTATAGAAGATATATTGGTGAATGAATGGATAAATTGGATATTCTCCATATTAATGTTCAGGGTACATTTCAACTCTTATTTATGATATTACTTCAATAGATACGGGAGACAACATCACAGATTGTGTAGGTGTTCGGAGAGTTGTTGACAGTTCGGTGGTGATAAGATCTTTCGATAATTGCCTGGTGTTTCCTATTTCTTGTCGTGAATTGTTTCTTCGTCTGATTTGCTATACAAAAATCGGTAATCAAATTTATTGCAGAGAAGTGGGTCCTGGAGATATTATATAAATGTAGATTTGATAAAAAAAGAACTGTTTTCCACGAATATTTTGATTCTTTCTAACTGGAATTGGAATATGAGAAAGAACTGGAATATGAGAAAGAACTGGAATATGAGAAAGAACTGGAATGTGGGAAAGAACTGGAATATGGGATGAACTGGAATATGGGAAAGAACTGGAATATTGGAATGAACTGGAATATGGGAAAGAACTGGAATATTGGAATGAACTGGAATATGGGAAAGAACTATAATATGGTAATGAATAATAATATCTTATTATGTGAGTAACGTTAGTACAAATTGGTACCTCTTACGCACCAACACGACTGAGTATTCTTTTAATCGAATTACTTAATTAGAACTACATTCCAATCAAAGAAAAAAATTGCAATTTATTCAATATCTAAATTACCCGATAGCAATTATCTGTAGGTAATAGAACTATAAATGAATTAACGTTCAATCACAATTGATTGCATTCCATTGCTTCTTGAACACATTTTAAACCAAGAAATCGAAATATGTAGGTGGTTGAGGTGCAGGTAATAAAAATTAAATAGGGTCCTTCAATATTCTTCTGATTATTATTATTCTCGTAATTAATATAAAGTAAGATGAATAATTTGTACTATATTTATTTTATATGTCTAAATTAGGGTAAGCGCCTAATGATCGGTCGCTTTCACTTTTTCCACTTTCACATTTGCCAAAATAAAATGATACCCATCTTTATCTACCTATCTCTACTTTCAGATCACCGCACATAATCAATAATATATTAAAATATTTTAATAAATTAACGTATTTTAATAGTATGACAGGCAATTACTTTCAGCTAAAAATAACAGCTGAGAGTGAAATATAACTAAACATTATCAATGGACAATTATCTTTCAATTGGACTCTAGCTTTATCGATTAATTGGTCAGAGATATAAACAATACAATAAACGTAAATGTGTACAATTAATATGTTTATCCTCTGATTTGTTCAATTAACATCGATTATATTGACATTGACAATTTATGGATTTTAGAGTGAAGAATCTATCCAAATAATTTGACCGTATTTTTTAATAATAACTAAAAAATACGGTTAAATTATTTGGATAAATTCTTCACTCTACTTATCCATAAATTGTCAATGCCAATATAATCGATGTTAATTGAACAAATCAGAGGATAAACATATTAATTGTACACATTTACGTTTATTGTATTGTTTATATCTCTGACCAATTAATCGATAAAGCTAGAGTCCAATTGAAAAATAATTGTCCATTGATAATGTTTAGTTATATTTCACTTTGTTATTATTTTTAACTGAAAGTAATTATTTGGCCAATGAACTTTTTGTTCCAGTTTTCCGAGAGTCTTCCTTCACAAATGTCGAGTTGAACTTTACACTATTTGCTTTCCAATTAACAGATATTCTGATTTTGTAACGCTATCTGTTAATATTTTTTAAGTAACTTTTTTCTCTCCTTTGTGCTCTCTGTAGGTACAATGTTGTATATAAGAGTTTCTACCCATGGACAAATTAATTGATGTCAAGTCACCAGATATTCACGTTAGCCACTCTTAGGGTACGTATACACTTCGAGCGGAGCGCTATTAATGTTGTTTGATATTCGTTCGAAGAGACGCTTGGCAGTTCACATCGTGTTTGTTTGGCCCTCCAAACAAACAACAACATTAATGGCGCACCGCTCCCTCCGCTTGTGGTGTGGACGACTGTACAACAGTGTACTTACCCTTAGTCTTCTATGGTACCACCATTACTCTCTGTGTGATGTAACTAAGTGAATTACATTTGTTGCTAAATATGTAATTCTTATGTATGGGACTAGGTGGCCTGACATAACTATGGGGAAACCATTACTTAATTTATAAAAATTACTTTTTAATTAACATTTTATTATTTCAGTAAATAATCTATTTGCAAACAATTTTGCAATGTAATTTATACCAATGCTTCACCTTTACCAATACTTGCACACAGAGGGCAATAATATAAAAATGGAGATGTAATGATTTTTTTCTAACCATAAAAATATTTCATAAAATTTTCTCACTATAAAATGACTTTAATTATGTTAATACTCTTAGTTATTTTTTTATTAGTCTGAAATTTCAAAAATTGAAAATAATAAAATAACTCTGTTTCATGAAATTATCATCATCACAGTGATTAAAGAGTATAATCTGAATTGTTATAACAAAATAAATTAACAAAACACAAATAGTATTATTAAAAATAAATTAAATAAAGGAAAATATCTAATAATACCTTTCCCTTGAAATTTTCCTTTCTCTATTTTGCAGAACAGATAAGAGGTCTCATCATTCTTGAGGTAAAGAGAAAGGTAAATAATTCACCTTCACGAGGTTTTATATTATTTGGAATCGACTCAGAAGAGGAGAGTACAACTGATGTCGTAATGGAGTGTCATAGAGTTGCTGTGAGAGATACGCTAGAATGAGAGAGATTGAGTTCACTTATAAATCATGTGTCATCAATGTGAATTTCCTTTGTACATATTAAAGTATAAATTTGTTTGAGTTAGAAAGAGAAATTGAATAGAATTCGGAATCATTTTGTATGAAATTTGTTGTCTATTGATGATAGGTTAAATGGAGAGCCTACAAAGAGTACATACAGTTGAAATAATTTACACATCTGTGTTCAATGACCAATTTGAACATAGATAAGTAAATTTGACACTTGGCCGAATGACATTTAGTTCAGGCCAAATGTCATTCGGCATATGGTCATTCGTCCAAGTGTCCGTCAACCGTGCTCATTTGTATATAATCGATCAAATTTTATTGAAAGAATATTCTTATGAACCGCTAAAATGGTTAAATTTTATTTATAAAATTTAAAATATAATTCAAAATTGAATTTAAAATAATAATGAAGGAATAAATTAACATTATGTAGTAATTTAAGTAACATCATATCAAATACTCATCCAACACCTTGCCAATACTCTTCCAACAGAGAAGGAAGAAGAAAGAAGGTTCGAGGCAGCACCACGGCAGTCAGTGAGCAGCGAGAGCGCAGCGTAAGAGCCAAACTGACCGCTTTGGGGGTCAATTCTACTCCGGCGTAACTGCGCAGAACTACTCTGGGTTGCTGCTCCTATTTTCCTACCGCGCTGCCTAACTGTGGATGCGCGTCCCTTAACCAAAATTGATATAATAGTAGTATGATATTACAGTCGTGGCTACGGGCCGCGCATCCGCAATTAGGCATCGTTGCAGGCAAATACTAGGAAGTGCCCAGAGTAGTTATGCGCAGTTATTTCGGAGTAGAACTAGCCCCTTAACCGGTCAGTTCAATTCCCACGTTGAGCTCTCGTTGCTCCCTGACTGCCGTGGTGAGTACTTCGATCAGCTTAACCGCTGCATCGAACCTACCCCTATTGACAATTGGGACTCTACCAACAGCTTGCCAATACACTTCCAACAGCTTGCCAATACACTTCCAACAGCTTGCCAATACTCTTCCATCAGCTAGGTAATACTCATCCAACATCTTACCAACACTCATTCAACATATTATGATACTCATCCAACATTTTCCAATACTCATTAAACATCCCTTAAAATCTGGTCCAACATAATAACATTTATTATCTAAATGTTTACAATATTCTTACAATCAATATCGATCCATTATGTCATGTCACCAATCATTTCCATGTTACGAAATAACTGTCACTGTCCATCAATACTTTATTTCCTTCCATAGTATATGAAGTTGACTGATCAAATATATATCTTCAATAAGTATCTACCTTTATAAGTATCTACCTAGTAGAAGTTGAAAAATTTCCCAGTTTGTAGAATATCACTTAATTGGATTGAAGATTTTGGCAGAAGGGAATTCTCTTGAAGAAAAAACTTGTTAAGTTACTTTTTGTCATTCAGAGTCAATTTGTTAGAAATGATCATCTTCGATGTTATATTCAGCCGAGACTAATGAAAACTAAGTAATTGGTCCTGACATCAATAGCTTACTTCTATAATAAGTATTTGAATATTATTTAATGTCCACTGTCCAGTGCCTATATAAACCAAAGTATTAGAAATCATTCTGAATATACAGAATATAAAATGATCGTATTCTCTTCAAGTTTCAGTAAATCATTAATGTTTAGAAACGAACCCTATTGAAATTGGATGTTATTTTTAGCGTCAATAGATGAAGATTTTCGATTGAAAAATACTTGCTATTGATATAATATATGAAGAAAATAAATGTAGCTCTATTGAAACAATGGATAAAGAAATAAATTACACATGCAAACTATTTCAATCACAAGAAACCTATACTATAAGTATTCTTCTTTTACTTTGTGCAATTTTTAGAAATAGGAGATTAATAATGAGGCATGTATTCAAATTAGCTTCCATAAATCGAAATAGATAGTTCATGACCACATTTCTATACCCGAACATATTATACAACATCATTGCTAATAAATGCTAATATTCAATGCATATGTCTATAATATTTATGAACAAAACTATAGAATAAAAGTTGAATAGACTTATGATGCAAAATCTAACAGAATTCGTTATCACAAGCATTTAGGTAATTCACTGCATAAAAATGGTGAAAATGAAAGGTTGTTATTGACAGCAATGGACTCAATTGAGTTGATTTCTGTCCGATTCGACTTATTCTTTGAATTCAACCGATAGATCGCAACTGTTAGTCCAATAATCCGTATTTTATGGCAACATTTTTGAGATTTAGAGGGAATTGAATTCAGGAATGAGAAGTGGAAGATTCCCATCTAGAATCATAACATAAGATTTTTTCTGAGTTACCGAATGGTTTCACTTAACTGCACACATAACTGCGATAGATTTGTTGCACAAAGTACATTAATAAAAAAATGAAAATTATGAAATATTGTAGATGAAGAAATTATGATCTACAAAACGAAGAGTGAGAATTTTAAATAATTGTGAAAATATTATATATCTAATTTTATCCTTCATATAAATTAATACTAAAAAAAGTAATTTCTTACTCGGAGGGTCAAAATAAACTACAATATGAATCAGAATCACAAAGTTCATATTTTATCCTTTTTCCAGATATTCATTTATGGATAAAAATAGTTGCTATATTTGCTTTGAAACCAGACCATTTACAGAAAAATTTATTCAATTAATTTAGAATTACTCAAAGTTATAAAAATTGTGGCATTGCAACTGTAGAGTAGCAATAAAATAGAAGCAAAACTCTTACCCCTGATCAAACAGTTGGAAATGAGAGGCTGAACTTTGATAAAATGAGGTGACAAAAAAACCTTTTGGGGAAATTGGACCCGAAGATGGATTGTAACCCATAGAAGTTCTCTGTTGTTCACACAGAATTTGGGTGAAGGGTTGACGTGGTGGTTGAAAGAACTCCAGTTAGGTATTTGTTTGATCATTTTATTACTGAAAAATACTCGAGTATACCATTGGAAAAAATGCAATATTTTCATTCAATAAAATGCATTCAATTAAGTGTATTGCAAAAATACAGGTATATATTATTCGGTGATTTTCACATGATAGCAAATACTCAAAGTTATTATGAAGAATAAATAATCAATTGTATTTTTTATTTATTACACAAATACAGCAAGTTCTGAGTTACCGAACGATTCCACATTTTCGATTACCAAAAATGTAAATAATAATTTTTAGTTACCAATTGCTTAAATTTAAAGTAAGATCAATATAAGACTGTTCGATAACTCGGAACTTACCCTAACCTTTATAACCAATATTAATGTCAAAAAGATTTATTTAACCCTCTGCTGCCTGGCTTTAATTCTCTAAGTTCAGAAAAAATGTTAATTAAGCTCAAAGTCAGCTGATTATAATTTCAATGAATGTATGGTGATTAATGCTATTCAGTGTTCTGTGCGATTGAATTACAATTGTAATTATTATTGCAAGTTGTGGGATGTGAGGTGAAGGAAGTTCAAAGGAAGTTATATAAATAAGAACCAGAACATACCACTTTTTTATAATATCAATTAAAGGTGATACTTTCTCCGAATATTAAAAATAAGGGAAATTTCGAGTGTGCGACAGTCTCGAGATTGTTGCACATTTTCAAGATCCTAAAAACGTGCAGCGCATTCTCGAGATTGTGTAAAATCGGCAAATTGCACAGAACACATATATAATTTCATTTTCACTTGAAGTCTATATTAATTGCAAATCGAACTGTAATGCTTTTCCCCATTAAATTTATATCTCCTTATTAGGTACAATTTAGGATGAATAGAGAATTAGATTAAATGGGTAAGTTCTGAGTTATCGGACGGATCCACATTTCATTAGCATCCATGATACCTAACTTTACTAAATAAAATAACGAGTTCAATTATAATTCTTATATATTTTTCCATTAATGATCGAATATGTGAACCGTACAATAACTCGTAACTTACCCTATCAGAGAGCTGCATTAACTGCATTATTTATTTTCTACTGAAATTTAAAAGTGAACCACTGGCTCCAAATGTGATGATTGACTCCACAACTCAAAGATTAGTTTCCCCAAATTCAGTTTTCTTTTTCACGTCAGCGCTTTGTGAACACTCAATTAATCCGATTAGATGTGACAAAAAAGTAAAGTGTTGGTCGGAAGCTTCAGTCGGCTTTAGCCTGGAAATAATTATGGTAAACAACAGGAATTAGGATAGGATTAGTGTTTAATCTTAGAATTGGGCGACAATATTTCTGCTTTCTCTTCATGAGTTGGCTTGCTGTTGTATTACATTGTTCAAAGGATATTTACACTGAGTTTAAATTCAATTCTAACTCTGAAAAGCTGTCGACTCGGTATTTGACAGAAAAACGTTAACATTTTAAATATCAAAATAAATAATATTTATTTCTTTATTTCATATTTTGGGGATAATACAAATTTCGCAATAACTTCTATTCTTCATTTTTAAATTGGTCATCCATTTTTGGAAAAGACATCAGTAATATATGTATACTCAATTACTCATTTATCAAAGTAGGTATTTTCCCGTTGAACCTGTTTGATCGAAAATATGGCACAGTCCAATAATTCGGAATTCACTCTATCTCAAAAACAACAATAATCATTAGCATTACAAAAACTTATTTATTTTATCTTTCAAATGGTACTACAGTTTCACCTGTATTTCAATCACAGTCCAGCAGATTCGAAGATTTGAAATGTGCTCGAAACTTGCCCAAGACTTTTGGAACAGCCTGTATGTTACTTAACAATAACCTTCAGCTAGTTTATACAAATTCACATTTGAGCATTGGCAGTAGATCAAATTATTATTTTCAAATAAATGAACCAACATAGAAAGTTATATCTGGGCCATCAAAGAATAATAAAGGTTTTCTCCCCAGCATAATCTTCTATGATTTTCAAATTTTAGTATGGGTATGATCTTCTACGGACACATGTAATACAGCTTTTTCTATAATTGAATTGAAATTTTCCATAGATTAATTCTTTACAATTAATACATATAAAACAACAATTATAGAAATCATCAATGCCAACTTTTTTACATATCATTTCCATTCATATAAGGAATATATTTTAGAATTAGTTTGCCTAATTATATCGTCAATCGCTGCAATAATATTGCCATAGAAAGAACTTAATTTTAACTTATTCATAAAATACAATTAAGTCGTAGAAATGATATCAAATAATATTTTTGAGTAACATATGAACTGTACAAATCTAAGCATACTGTAATGGTATTATATAATTAATTGGTTCATTATACCATCAATCAATAGATTTGAATAATAATTATATTTTAAGACAAAGACTTACAAATGAAGTCACTCTGCGAAAGTTAAAATAGTGGATTCAAAAAAAACTAAAGCTACACTGATGATCTAGATTCATAGTCAAAGTTGTGCAGAAATCAACGAATAATCCATAAATTGATTAAAAAATGATTGATTATAAATAGTAATCTCATAAGAAGATTATGTGACAAACACTGTTGCTAGGTGTCGCTGTAACACATCATAGAGACCCATAATAAGAACCATAAGAACTATACAAGCGCTACTATTGGACATATTTATTTACTATGTACAGAAGGCACTCTCACACAGAAACTAAGGTATGGTGGGCCCACCAAAGATCAAAGATTGTGTCATAATAAACTGCATATATCTTATTTTAACAATTAGTTTATTCAGCGTAAATGTTGAGAAAAGTATATGCATTCTACTTAACGCATGTTTATGCTCGGTGGAATATTTTAGATTGTATGGTACCAAGAGATTGTTTATTATATTATCGTGTAGCAGTATTGTCACTATTTCATAATGTAAGATATATAAAATGTATATATATATATAATATTTTCAGTTTACCCATAATAAAATGATTCATTTTCACAACAGGAAAATATGTTCTCGTTTCTATGACAATTGCCAAATATTCGCCTTTCATCTGAAAACCAATCAAAAAAGTACAACTCGCACTGTGTTCGAAATACACGAGAACATTCCAAAGAAAATAATTCATTGAATATTTGCAATACATGTCCCCAATCACAAATAACACTTTCCTCTTTCAACATCTGGTAAAATAGCAACAGATTCAATCTACAAGTTTATTTTCGCATAATAGATGAGTAGTTTATTAAGAAAAATAGTAAAGGCTTTTACAGACCAATATTCTTCATACCAACTAAATCAGATTGCTTTTTATTTTATAATAATGTATGGGAATCATTATTCTAACAATGAGTCATACGGATATTTTCCAACGAAAATAAACTGATGGATTAAATGTCAGCTCCGTAAATAAAACGAATAGATCTTAGATTCACATTCAGCAAAATATTAGATAAATAATTAGTATAGTATTCCATTGTCGTGCAACAACATTAGTTAAATCATTAGTACGAACCTACTTTAATATACATTAATATTTATTTTGTAGAATCAGTTGCTTTCCCTGTAACATCATTGATTAAAACATAAGTAGTACCAATTTTTCCTCGAAATTATGAAAATTTCTTGAGGATAAATGGAAGATGGATAACTCCTTCTTTTTATGCAAAATTTGTAAAATTTTGTTTCAGAAGATGTATTGAAGTGATATATGAAAGAATTATTCACTAAGTATTAAGTTATTTGCCAATATCCGGGAATATTTCAAAGTTTATGATGGCTACCCTCAACTTTTGACCGCAGCTAAATTCATTATTTGAGGTGAAATATTGAACTGTTGATAGAATATTTGTCCAAATGCTTTGAAATTTCATACGAATAAATATGAGCTCTATATGAAAAAACGATCAAAATTTCAATTAAGCGTGTTCTGTTCTTTTTATGAAATTAAAGATTTAGATAACTTATTCTTGCCTACCCTTATATTATTATTTAGTATGATGAACTTAAATTTGAATGGAAATGAATATTAATATTATATATATCAACTGTACCCCTATGATAAATAAATTTATAATTAATGATCTAGTTTTAACCTTTCAGATGGTGCTGCATGGGTCTATGAGACCCAGAGCGTAATTTTCAAACATTTTCTAATTTTCAGATAAACCTAAATGATTAACATTTCATTGCCTTTTAAGTAGATGCAGTTTAGCCAACTATGAGAAGATCAAGCCCTAAAAGTGATTAGTTGGTTATATTTATTGGAATTTAAAGAATAAATGGTTCTCTCAGACCCATCGCCACCATTCATGTATGGAATTGGTTTTCTAGTGTTATTGCCTAAAGTATCATTTCTTTGGTTTTTAAACTAGAAAATTTATTGCTAAAGTGGATTTACACTATTTATTTACAAGGCTTATCATGGATATCAAAGAAATACTTTGCTTTCTTGATTCACTTGAAGTTGAATCTGATTTTGTTACAAGTGATGGCAAGTATGTACATTGCAATTTTTTTTTATCGCTATTTCTTTTTGCACAAGGCAAATTAAATGTTCAAATATTAAGTCTTTTATTTATTCAATCACTCTTCTAAATCAGATCTTCTAAAAGCTTGAAATATGGATGGAATGTGGATATCTTTGGTTATTTTATTCCTACATCGAACAATTATAATGGGCAAGAAATTAATTGATGATTATAATATGAATTGATTTTCTAAAGCAAGATGCTAGTATTACATTTAGGGATATCAATAACTATCTTGAAGATAAAAACTAACTTGCGAGCCCGAGAGAAAGTTATTGAAAGGCAATCGAAATATGAGAGACTGTTGGTTGTTCGTAAGTATGTATTAAACTCTTTTCTACTCGGTTCATCCATCGAAAACCAAATCAAACTTTAGTAATAATCAAACTTTATTTACACCGTAATAATCGTCATCAACTAAAACTTCGTTATCCAATTTCACTGCAAATAAATAGATTTAGAACTTTTGCCTTTGACAATTAAAAATAGCTCCCACTTTCGCTAGAATAGTAAGATGTAAGTAAATATCATTGCAGCTGCATAATTATAATATAGTTCACGTATGAATAAGATCTAATTATAGTGAATATCATATAGACTACAGTCAGAGTAATCGTATTAACGAAAATTCGATCGTATTGTAAGAAACAAACAATAATTGTAATTTACCTTTATCTCAATCGAAAGAATAACGAGTTGGTAATTAATAATATATAATTTTTTCTTAGACTATCGAAAATGTGGAACTGTCCCATGACTCTGAACTTACCCTATAATATATACCATTAATGTACCCGAAAATAAATGTACTAATTGTACACAGAAGATCTTATAAAAACCACACATTAATTATTCAATAATGTAAACTAGTTTGGTTCAAATAATGAAATCATTGTGTTGCGTTATACTTAATTCCGTTTTGAAGTTTTAATGATAGTGAAAAGCACCTCTTGATAATAATTATTTCTTCAATAATTTATTATAGAACAAAAGTTTGGTAATTGAATTTTAACGATAATAAGACTTTACCCAAGCGTATACAAACTGGCCAAACATTTACCATATTTATTAGAATTAAAATCCGTTGTAAAGTTTGAAAGAATTCACCCAAAGTATTGGAGGTAATTTCAATATAATAATATGAAATGGTAAATGAACAATTTGAATTATTTTGAATAAATTTGCAACTGATATGTAACTATTCTTCATATTTTGATACAAAAAATATTGCGATTTACCTCTGATATTTACAGTTATCTTTCAACTGAAATGTAATATATTTTTTCGATCATTTTTTATATTAATATGAATTGTTAAATATAATTAAATATATAATTGGAGTAGAGTAGAGCATTAATTATTTGAATTGATCAGTAAATAAATACATATACTGGAATGGAATGAATATAAAATATTGCCTTAAAAATTGATCAGAAGTAATAAAAATAATTTTAATTAAAACATTTAAGTATCTTTAAAACTGTACACTTATCGTAAGGTTTCACATTTCCGATCATGAAGAAAAAATCATAATAATTTCTAAAATATAAATTCAATAGCAATTATAATATTTCTTACTTACATTATCGAAAATTTGGAACTTTCCAATAACTCGCAATTTACCCTAATTCACCATTAGTCAGTTTCATGACATTGAACTAACAGTCCCAGAGGACTAACAAACTAACCATAACTAATGCTCACTGCCACCAGACTAACAGTTACGGCATTCATTAAGTGCAGTGTTGTTAGTAACTAGCGTCAGTGAATTAGAATGTAAGTAATTAATATCTATACGCTATCCAACTGTGAATTATTATAATTGAAAAACTTTTGTTTGAAACAAATTAAATGGTTTGATTGTTCCATTTAAAACAGAATTACTTATCCCAGAAAAAAAATGTGAAGGCATCTCAGAGAATTTAATTTTATGGTACGTACACTGAACAGCGAGTTATAAAAATATTGTATGTAATTATGATGCATTAACAACCAAGATGTAATTAGAACAATTTGAATTATTCCAATCACTTTATGAAAATTAATTAATATTCTACTTCATCCCCTGAAAGGAAAGTAGCGGAAGGACTGGTAGATTATATGTAAGAACTAGATTACGTGCTCTTGGTAGAGCGTATATTTTCGCCGCCGCTTAACCGGTTACTACCAAAATCTGATAAACTGGTAAATGGATAGTGACCAATCGACCCAAAAGTTTCATGCAATATGGTTCTCTACATTTTGAGCTATCGAGTTATAAATGACCTTGACCTTGGACCGGATCACTCCCAAAATTCTACCTGATAGTTCCTAGACATTGTCCAATCATCCCATCAAATTTCAAATAATTTGGTTGAATACTTTTTTAGTTATTGAGTTATAAATGGCCTTGACCTTGATCGTTGACCTTTGACCCGATCGCTCCAAAAATATAACAAAATGGTTCCTGTATATTGAATAATCGTCCCACGAAGTTTCATTCAATATATTTCAATATTATTTGAGTTATAAATGACCATGACCTTGACCGGGTCGCTCCCAAAATTCTACCAGCAGGTCACTGGAAATTGACCAACTTTTTTACCAAATTTCTGTCAATTTAGTTAAACTATTTTTTAGTTATTTGACTAACAAGATGATAAATAGATAAATAAATAAATGGCGCCTATAATATAACCTTCCCGCATTCGGCGAAGGTAATTACCCCACCATAGGGAACGTAATCAGACAATATCATAAGAAAAAAGTAGTTAATAACTATTGTGCGGAGAGGTTAAGTGCTTAGTCTGGGTATTGAAATTCGTTGTAGTATTGACAGACGATTCTGGAATATATTTCACAAAATTAAAACATAATACAAGGGACATACAAATCACATATTCACATTTTAACTATTTGGAATTAATAAAGTTATACAAAGATTTTGCTCAGTTATTTTCATCGGTTCAGCAAGAGATGCAATGTAGCACCCTCCATCAAGTGTTCCCTAGTCTATAGCTTTTCATGAACCAAGCAGTACACAGAGCCAGGCTGCAATAGCTACACCGTTCGTCGTCGCAAGGAGATATATGGGTTACTTTGAACCATGCCGAACGCCCAACTCCTGCTTAACTAAGGTGTGCATCTGGATCTTACAGCGAGACAGAACAAATGACGGGGAAGTTATGCAGAATGGCATTCCAGCCAAACTACATATACCGGTAAACAACCGACAGCGCTAACTCACCAAGATTATATGAGCCTCCTGGTTTAAACAGCCTGTCCCACACAAGGATACAAAGAGGTCTCATAATGTGCAACTCCGGAGGAACACACGCTACAAAGGAATATTATGAATTCCTAAATATTCTGTTGGACATCAACGGTATTAAAATGGAAGCCAATATTAACATGAAAGTAAAAGAATAAAACAAGTCAAATAATTCACTTACACTGAAACTATATCTTATGCACTACACCAAAAAAATATATACAAGGAAGTACACTAAAACAATATTTATTCATGAGAGCATCACGATTATTATAGGGTAGACGACCCAAACACCAAACACGTACAAACTGCGCACGAATACCGACGAACAACCGCCTAATAATTCAATATAAATTATCTCGAATCAGACGGCAGAGCACTCAATCGGCAATCAAACACAATCACCCCTTTCGGGACAAGGTATAGCTACCTTATGAATAAGTCACTATTAAAATTAATCAATAGACATACAAGAAATATTAATAAATTTTCCTTAATTCAATTTTATTAACAACTAAGCTTCTTGATTGAAGAAAATGTGAACATCTCTGCACACAATATCTTAACACCACGAAAGCAAAACCAATAATGAGATCTAGAACTTTCGGTTCAAATAAGTAGACCTGGGTTTAGTTTCAGAATACCGGACCATGGCAAAAATAGACTTATTGTTCATTTAATCTGATGGCCTAAAGATCGGAACAACTATTATATAAATTTTTCTTATTTAATCGAAAATGTGGAACTGTCTGATAACTCGACACTTATTCTTATTCTTGTCTGAAATTAAGTTAATATACATTACAAAATATTTTGCATGATTAAATTCAAATAATTTCAGCAGAAGGAAGCACATTGTTAATTACCTCAACTCTAATGAGTTTGACAATTAAAATGCATGGGAAGGTTTGACTATGTGTTTAAAAAACATATGTCTTATTTATCAACCTACGGTACTGTATTTTTTACAAGTTGTCAATATATATACTAAGCTCATGTGAACCAAATATCAAGTAAAGATATTGAACTTATAAGGAGAAATGAATACATAGGTATATTAGACATTGGATACCGTGAAAGCAGAGCTGTGATTGGGTGAAATGTTACCCAATCACAGCTAGTGCATGTGTGGGTTATAGGTACATGAAATCGTGGTCTGTAGTGTGTTTAGAGTCTACCAAACTGTAACCTCACACGTCACCACATCAAAATAAATTTGCTAATTTACGTGATTTACGCCGATACATGAATATTTTTTTAACTTTTAAATACAAAAATGTATTTGATATTTATGTAGGAATAAAGTCGAGAAAGGCCAGTAAACTTAAAGGAATGATATAAAGTAATTTAAAAAGGATGTTCTTAGAAAGCACACATCAAACTCATTGGGGTTAACAAACAATTTCATACTATAGACAACATAATTCATCACATAGAAATTGCTATCATCGATGGTAGTGTTTCAACTCTCTACGATTTATATTCTTGTATATTTTACTAAATCGTCTCTCGATCTTCTTGATGACGAACATCGAGCAGTGAAGAATAAATCACCGATATCACTCTGCGATGAATCGTTAAGAGATAAATAATTACTAATATTGATTATAAGTCATAGGCAATACATTATATGAAAGACAAATATATTGGAACAGCTATCAGACACTTGAATAAAGTGTAGAACATTAATCAGAACATCTCACTATTTTTAGAGTACATTTCAATTATGACTTACAGAATTAGTTGGTACATATTTTGTATTAATACTTAACTTACATTAGATAAAAACTTCTCATTAATTTGCTTTAAATTAATGAGTAAATTTAACATTAGGTTTAAATATGAATGTGTACAAACAAATCGACGAGTTATTAGAGTTACTTCAAAGTTATCGGATGTTTCCAAATTTTTTATCATGCAATAAAAATATAATGATTACTGTTTTCATGATACTTACAGTTATCATGGGATAAATTACAATCTAAAATGTGAAATTGTATTCATTATATGCATTATTCTACATGTTCGAAAATGTGGAAATGTGGAAGATCTGGTACTGGAATACAGTCTTCACAGTACTTTATCATTGTGTGATGATATGCTTTATGTACACTGTACAGTACTTTATCATTGTGTGATGATATGCTTTATGTACACTGTACAGTACTTTCCTATTGCATGCGAGGCTATACATATATTATATGAGAAGATATATGCAGTACATATCAAACTAACATCACAGTTACCTGTTCCAGAATGTGTTTATAAATTTAGACCATGTCAATATGATAGAAAGGTTATAACAACAACTTACAACAAACCATCACAGAGATAAATGACAACAATATTATACTGTGATAGCAACAATATCACTAAGAAATGAGCAACATTGAGCTGAAGATGTCGCCACATTGCGCTAAAGATGACACAAAATCGCGCTGAAGATGCCGCCACATTGTTCTGAAGATGCCACAACATTATATTAAAAATGATGCCACATTGCGCTGAAGATGCCACCACATTACATTAAAAATGTTGCCACATTGCGCTGAAGATGCCACCACATTGCACTGAAGATGCCACCACATTGAACTAAAGATGGCGCCACATTGCGCTGAAGATGCCATCACACTACATTGAAAATGTTGCAACATTGCACTGAAGTTACACCAAATTGCACTGAAAGTGTTGCCACATTGCGCTGAAGATACACCTAATTGTATTGAAAATATTGCCACATTGCGCTGAAGATGCCACCACATTGCACTGAAGATAGTGCCACATTGCTCTAAAGATGCCGCCACATTGCGCTAAATATGCCGCCACATTGCGCTAAAGATACGGCCGCATTGCATTGAAAACGTTGCCACATTGCGATGAAGATGCCACCACATTTCGCTGAAGATCCGCCAGATTACTTTGAAAATGTTGCCACATTGCACTGAAAATACCGCCACATTGAGATGAAGATCCTGCCACGTTCATAACGCGGATGTATAATTGATTTAACCCTAGTAACGTAGCTGCTGGTCCAGGGTACCGGTCCTCATAAATAAAAAATCAATTTTAAACCGATTTGGAAGCTTCCTTTCTATGACTTTTACTTGTTCACATAATTACATACTATTATACAAAAACGAAGATGATAAATGGTAAGATACTCATATTATAAGCATTTAATGAAATATATAAGGAGTATATCAGAGGATTGAGTACATAAGGGTGAATGCCTCACTATAATCAGTTAACTGTAGCCCTTATTATAGCGGCATACTGAATCTAAGAGACTCTCCACCTCGCTATAAGGTCCGTAAACACTAAACAGTGATAAGCCCTGCCCAAGTGCCCATACAATAATATCTAAGAGAAATATGTTTGTTATCTTTGCTTGATAATTATTTTTAAATGGACTATTAACCTTTTCATTTACCAATGAATGTGTAAATATCGAATGAAGAATTTTTTGAAGAAGAACTATCAAAATGTCATCAATTGATTAAGATTTATAATAGTCTTAGTGAGTACTGGCGCGCACGCTCCAGCGGCTGGTTAGTGTTCAATCTTTTGAGGACTCTGTTACTTATAGGGTTAACCAGCATAGGACGCTACTCTGGAAAACGGATGAGTGCTGTATACATCTCTATATGGTTACAGTGTCCCTCACTTTTTTAATTATTATTTTATTGCCCTAAAAGCAATCAGGTAAATGGGCAATACTAATCACTTATATTGGAAATATATCTATATTGAATAAATAAATGTAAAAATATAAAAAGAATAATATATACAATAACATTTTCTTGTAGCACAGAAAAAAATCATGTGGAAAGGTCCTCCGTATGATATAAGGATTAAGGATAAGCACATTAAAGGCCCCTTAAGGGATTGCCTGACATATTTACAACTCAGTGAAATAGCTTATAGGATGAGTTTCAAATTATAGGACAGTTTCACGGATTCGTTCGAGTAAGAAGATATATAATCAATATTGAACTCGTTATTTTTCACATTCTTTCAGTTGACTTATAAAATAATCTTGGAATTCACATTTCAATTGAGCTGTAAATAATTGAGCTCTTCTTACTCGAACGAAATAAGTCATTTCAAATCAAATCAGCTGGTACTCTAAAGTACCTATAGAACCAAAAGGATTAAGAATTGTTTCCTCCTCAGTGAAACATGTTCGAATGCTCAGAGTAAATTCTTTGGTTGTTTTCGAACAAACAACACACATGAAGTGTTTTAAATAGAGTGGCACTGTAGAAACGATGCGTAGTACTTCCCAATTGAAAATAGCAGCAGGTTACAGGCAGTGGTTAAGCCGATCGGAGTAGTCACCACGGCATTCAGGGAGCATCGAGAGCGCAGCGTGGGTGCCAAACTGACCGCTTTGGAGGCTAATTCAATCCCGGCGTAACTGCGCAGAACTACTCTGGGTACCTGCTCCTATTTTCCTAGCGCGTTGCCTAACTGCGTATGCGCGGCCCGTAGCCATGACTGTAATGTTATATTCCCATTATAGCACTCTCATTTTCATTTCACGTAGAAAGAATTAAATGATATTGTATATGTAAATAATTAACAAAATTGTACATAAACTCGTTCAATTATTAAAAGAAGATTTCGATGTTTAAATTATTCTAAGAAGAATAGGAAATTATCTTCATATTTTAATGCCTAATCAATATTCTTTTCTCTTAAAGTCAGATGATTTTCAATTGCATAATTTACTTTTCTATAACCAATGTAAAAAAATCTACAAAAAATATTTCACTTTACTTCTATACACTACTGACTGAGAGTAAAGGCTCTCTGTATTAATCTGAAATGCACGATTATACGTACTTTGGATATGATTAAGATTGTAGGAAATCTCTTAATAATATAATTAGTTCATATAGTTTCATTTCACTATGAATTTTACTGGTAAGAATTTCAATGATAAGAAATTCAATGGTAAGAATTTCAATGGTAAGAATTTCCATGGTAAGAATTTCAATTGTAAGAATTTAAATGGAAAGAATTTAAATGCTAAAATTTCAATGGTAACAATTTCAACGGTAAGAAGATCAATGGTAAGAAGATCAATGGTAAGAATTTCAATGGAAAGAATTTCAATGGTAAGAAAATATACAAGTGAATAAATGCACGATATATAATTTGGCCCCCTATATGTTAATGCATTTGTGTTTGTATAATTTGCTTTATATTGTAATATTTCAGTATATAAATAACATAGAATGCTATCAAATTCGAAACACGATATTTTGAAAACATTTAGCAATTACACAGCTTTGTGGAGCTACTGTAACTGTATTCATATAACCTATAAAACTTCTACCAAATAAAAATTCAATTGGAAAGAATAAAGCTAATTCACCAATCCAAGCAGACCACAGATTAAAAATAAGCCGTTCCGCACGGTCAAATTCTGTGGTAAAGTCTCGCTAAGCCAATCTAGCTTTAGTAACAAAATTCAAATGATGTCGAGACGTGTTAAGCTAAGTATGACGCAGTAACATAAGCCTTAGACTTTTCTGAAAAAGCTAATAATCTATATATATATATAAATATATTTTTCTTGTACCATATTGACATTCTGAAAACAGCGATATATAGCCTCTGAAATAAATTCGAGGAAATTTAAAAAAAAAAACAGTTTTAGAATCTAACCAGAATGAATATCTTTTCTCTAACATGATCGAAAACTGAGTACCGCTCGATAACTCGTATCTTACCTATATTAATGAGTATCCGATAATCCACTTTATTAAAGATTCATATTATATAACTGATGTACAGTCATTACCGTAATAATTCTATCTATTAATGATATTTGCTTCAAATTTACTTAATGTTCATATACCAACTGCAATCAATGTTTTTTCTTCGAATTTAATTCCCTAACTTTATGCATCAGTCTGATAATTAAATTCCGTGTTTCAATCTCCATGAGTTTCTAAAGTAAACAACATGCATCATTTTATCATATAATCGAGATATCATGAAAGAGAATCAGAAACAAATAAACATCGTTAACTTCAGTTGCAGGGCAGAAGAAAAATCTTATAAGACAAAAAGAAAAGACACATGCAATTTTAGCAGCATCCTTTGTTATCTATAATTAATTATAAGTGAAATAATTAAAGTGAATAATTATTATAATAATAAAAGTGAAGATATTTAATAGAGACAAATTAGAAATAATTTAAATAAACAGTGTCAAAATTTCCCAGTAACAGTAAAATAATATTTTTAACCAATTTCAATTCATACAAATCTTAATTGAAAGTAATGTAACGCCATTTTAGTACGAGATTAACTCATTAGAAACGGTTCAATTTACATTGAAAGTAGGAAGACCAATCAAATAGTTTAATATTCATTATAATTATATCGTCCAAATACAAAATTTGTGATGTCCTATGATCTGAAATACGGATGCATTTTACATAGCCCTTCAATCTAATATTCTGCCATCTTCTCAAGAGACATCCTTCATATTCATCTTCAATATACTATTCTGTCATTTTCTCAAAGTAGACATCCTTTACATTCCCCTCTTTCTCCCATGGGATCAAAATAATTCCACTTCAGGGGAATGTATCAAGATTTTCTTGCCAAACTGTTCTGTTTTGCTAAATTTTACGATCAAGTTTTTCGTAAGACGAAATATTGGGAAAAGCTTCTGCAGAATCTTTTGTTCAAAACTTTAAGCGTTTTGGAATGTATTCACGTTTCTTTATTTTGTATATCGATGTCTTCAATATTTTCATTACTGTTATTCAAAATATGAATAAATTTTTAATTGTGCTTAAATTGTTGTGAATTTAATTGCTTTGCATTGAATTGCCGTGAATTGAATTGTTAGAAAATATATTTTCAACAATTGAATACTACATAATTTCAATAGAATGTATTTTTATGAAGTTATATACCAACATCTCTTCATAAAACGACAGTCTCGTGCATTCCAATTTATAAAAATTGAATGTATGAAAATATTGCTACATATCATAAATAGAGAAATATTGTATATACACTTTGAGCACCGCCATTCTATTTGGAATTGTTTTTACTCAGTTTCCAGGATATTTCTTTTTGAATCTAAATAATGGTACATGCACTTACTGTTCTAAGTGAATATATGACATTTATTCTGGTGCATTGGAAATAGAAAAAGTAGTGCAATTTATGCGGTTCTTTTCACGTGTTTCCATTCATTGTGAAAGCTTACACCTCACTATATTTATATGTTCAATAGTAATAGATCGGTGGCAACGAAATGTCCTATTGATCTGTTCAAAAAGTGTTATAAAGGTTTTTGTAACTTTTATTTTAATTGGTATACATGATACCTGCAGGCGTCATTTAATTTGATACCAATTATAATAACGCGTTAAGATGTGAAATTGTATATTTCTTCTAATATGATAGAAAAAGTAGAACTCTTCGATAATTCAAAAGGTAGGCAATTTCAGTCAGTTTCATTAACATATCTTTTAAATGCAGAAAAAAACGATTGATTTGTATTTAAGGAATTACTTTATTGCCATTCAAAATTGAAATAAACATTTCTACCAAACAAACTGTACGTGTACAGTGTACACGAAGAAATCTAACAAAATGTTCTGTATTGAACTTTTATTTTAAATAATATAATTTAACAGTATATTTTTCTACAAAATTAAAAGTAAAAATTATTGACAAGCAATAATTAATTCAACATTCGGACATAAATATTTTCGCAACCTTTTACAAAACCAATTTTTTACAAAACAGTTGCAAAAACCTAACTATCGTCGCATTTTTTTTAAATTGAACAAAACAAAAGAGAGTTTCAGTAATGAAGAATCAGCAAAAATATTGCAAAGTATTTCTAAATACGATTTTTTTTCTAATTTTTTATTTTTCTAATCTTTGATTTGTTTTAATAATCATTTGAAAAAGATTTTTAAGTTTTTTTTATCAATAGACAAAAAAAATACGAACTGTGTTGCAGAAATTAAAACATTAATACTTTATAGTTAATATTCGAAGACAATCAGAAAGGCTAAACAGAAATAACGATCAGCAGTTGTTCCTTATAAATGTATTTAATGGTATGAACCAAAACATTTCGATTTGATATATTTGAATAAATTAAAAAGCAGATAATATAATTTGTGGTTCTTTTTCCCATATTAATCTGCTCCATTTTATAATTTAGTTCACAGAAAATATTCGTGTAATACATCCTTCCAATTAAATTAGCGCAAAAACCGAGAGTGAAGGAGATTATTTCAAGTCTCATGGAGTTTGAAATAGTGCTAATTAATGTGTCCTGATTTAGATAGATATTTTGCTTTTGACTGTATTCCTGTATTACATTAACTGTAAGTCTATAGACTAAATTATAATAAAAACATTATTCTGTAAATTTTAGTGTGTATAGAATTACTTTGTCTATAGTATACTACAAAACTCAAGTAACATCTAAATATACGACAATTAACATCTTAGTTAAAGCGACCTGTAGTCATTCTGCTACCAAACATTTAATTAATTACAGTCCTTTTATATATTACAATGACGCTGAGTAATTGAATGGATTGTTTATTCCATAGACTTTTATATCATTTCATGAAAATATACTCAACTACTTCATTCATCCACTCATTGTAGTTGAATATGGAATATATGGAATAATATTATCCATAAAGAAAATGAAGGGATTTAGTGATAAAAAGTTTCAAAAGCATTCTCTTCATTTCGCATCTAAATAAAAATCCTCTCCATTCCTCTAGCAGTCAAGTTAGTCTTTTGATGGCGACTGTGAATCTTTATGTTCATTTTAGGGGAAGAAAATAGAGTTAAACTTGGTGTTTTATATAAAAAGTAATGACTTGGTGTTGAAGTCGTTTGATCTGCATTTAATTCTAACTCTATCTAAAAGTTATGTCCTTTTGTTTTTAATTACGAAGAAAGAATGAATTCCGGATGAGAATTATTCGTGAAAAGCTTTAGAAATATTTAGAAATCAACTTTATTGTTCTTTAACTCCTTTTAATATTTGAAGGAAGCCATTTTCTTTCATTAATCACCTTCGCAAAATTATGGAAGGTTATCTTTTTCTTCATTGATATAGTATATGTAATCTTGTTATTCGCATAACTAAAAAGAATCCAACCAAACTGCCAGAAATTTGGTGAAAGGATTGTTCGTTATATCCAGGAACCATTTGGTCGGATTTTAAGAGCGATCAAGTCGAAGATCAATGACGAGCTCATCTACAGTATAACTCAAAAAGTATTCAACCTAATTATCTGAAATTTGATACGATGATCGGTCATTACTTCGAAATCATTTGATTAGTTTTTGGGAGTGATCGGGTCAAAGTAAAATTGCCAAGAACACTTGTAACTGATTGAGCCAAATTGTCTGAAATTAGGTAGGACGATTGGTCATTATCCAGGAACCATTAGATTAGATTTTCGGAGCGACCGGGTCAAATTTCAAGGTCACGAAACTGTCAAAAATCTATTGCAAGAGGCGGAGAAGGTCTAGCTTATATAATTATTTCTTATTTGCAATCTTGTTATTCGAATAACTCAAAAAAAATTTCAACCAAGTTGCATGAATATATATTATCCAATTAAAATTTGATTAGTTTCTGAGAGCGATTGAGTTGAGGGTCAAGGTCACTAAAAAGTCTAAATTAACCAAAAAATGTAGCGAGGAGACTGTATAGTATTGTATACGCTCTACGAATACCTGTTTACTTTTGTTATTTTAAATATGGGTATAATATGGTAAATTCTGGTTTATCAAACGGCTCCACATTCTCGAATTGGTATTCATTATACTAAACTGGAGTTACAACAATTTAAGTAAAAGCTAAATAATAATTGTCTATTTATTATATTCTCTATTCGTATGTTATCGGAAATATGGAACCATCCGATAACTTGAAACTTAGTCTAACTCATTGGTGTATCTAAAAAATAACTTCGGTTGAAATTAGTGGAAATGGGAAAGCATATTTTATTTATTATTAAGTAATAGATAATATTTATTCACTAACATTCAAGCAATACAAATTTATTAAGAATTGGTTATTCTAATACCATTTTTTTCATTAAGAGAACAGTTATTTTAAGAAAATATACTCAAGTTCTGTAAATGTGACTCTCCCTTTCTGAAAATCTAATTACATAAAACACACAAATTAAAAAAAATCTTCTGAGAGTTCAAGATCCTGACAGCCTTTCATTTTGTCTTTTATTGAATAAGTTGCTGCAATCTTTCCGCTTTGGGGTAATAAAGGAAAACTATATTTTGTTTGCAAGTTCAAAACGTCTTTCGTATAATAAAATGCACATACGGCTCTACCTCATTTCCTGATTGAACAGTACAGTAACAAAATAGTACCAAAATTCAAATTATAGTGTACTACTATACATTATTCAGTCAATTCAAATTACTAACTTTAATTTAATTTAAAAAAATACGAAGGACATATCAAGACGATGGTCAATCAGATGAAATCAGAAATAAATTGATTATCATTAATAATACTGCTTGTTAACGAATGTAAAATAATAATTGTTTGATATGTAGGTCCATAGTTGAGTATTTTGATAGCTTATAAGCTTTCAAATTACAAATGTTAATCCACCATATGTACACATAGGTATATAATATTATAATAATAATATATACATACTTTATCATAAAAAATAATTGACTGGTCATTAAGTAGCAGAAACATCAATAATTATGTATACAATCCACGAAAAATATGAAACTATAAAACTCTGAATAACAGTAGCATGTTTTAGATTTATTTAAGATGAACACAAATCGAATAGGATTGACTGAAGTTTCATATCAAACAATAAATAGATTCCTTTATAACTTATATATATGTACAGTCAAACGAAAGAGTATCCGTAATGATTTTTTGACAATTAACTAATTTCACATTTATTAAAATAAACTTTACTAGTTTTAATGTTTGTTTAGGTCTGGGTACACGACGACTAATTTACAAGATTTGAAAATAATAGGAAACAGGGAAATTGTGATTTGGAAAATTAACATCATGCAGAAACTCTTTACTTTGATAGTACCTTTCTATCTGAAAGTATCATGGCCCAGTCTATAGACTTGATGTTCTTAGCTTTCTCCTCAGAAATTCTCAATAGAACTCCACTCTGTTCGAAGCTAAAGTGTTCCCGAATCTGAAAGCCATTTCTTCCGCTACCTGAGACGATGAAGCGAAAGTGGCATTTCCAAATGAAATGTGCCTATACGAGAATTTTATAGAGTTCAAATCCTCACAAGTTTAGACCATTTGAAAGGGCTAGTCTACTGCAAGTTATGAGTTATGATATTTTATAACTTACGTATTATATTTTCAAATGCGTATTATTGAAAAATGAAAATTATATTAGCTTATTACTATTATAATTCAAGAAAATAATTTAAAAAGAATATTTGCATTTAGATAGTAGTAAGCCCACATCATTATATATACAGGATGTAGCATCTAACTAAGAAAGCTAGCGATGTGTGGGTAATTGTTTTACAGACGCTTTTTTTTACCACAGAATTCATTACTTTCTTTAGCTTATAATGATATGGAGTAATATTGTAGATTCTTTGAATAATGATAGCTTTCAAATCGTCCTAATTACGAGACCTAACTATATTACGAGACCTAACTATATTACGAGACCTAACTATATTACGAGACCTAACTATATTACGAGACCTAACTATATTACGAGACCTAACTATATACAAATACATCAGAAGAGGTGAGAACAAAAGAGTTGTGAATCTACACATAGCGAGAGATGTGCCTAAATCATACAAAACGGATGCGCGCAACAGCAAGATATCAAACATACTTAATTTATGCATGATAGTAGATACAAATTATTGTATCGTGAATAGGAATTTTCACCTAATGTTATTTATATGCATTACAAAACACTGTTTTTTAGATTTTTTGACTTTGGTATTTTGACCGCGCTGAAAATTGATGAAACCAGTTAAGTAATATCATCTTTATATTATAAAGTGCTGTAATTAAAATTAGACTACTATATACAGTGTGTCCCAAAAAAACGAAACACAACTTTAAATTAGTATATTTCAACATTTTTTGAAGGTACAGTTTTCTTTCAAGTATAATTTTGTTTGCTGAACCCTTCTCCACTCACAGTTTAAACTATTTTAACTATTTTATTAATGGGACTGTTGTCCAATAAAGATTAAGTTTTATGTTTGAATTTACTTCATTGTCCGTTTTCTGACGATTTGCGCAAAGCCATTATCACCACCCATCAAAAAAATCGTTCTAACATCAAAAAAATGAATAAATTTTTATGAAAAGGTAACTCTTTATGAGAAGGGTTCAAAGAACGAAATGATACTCGAAAGAAACTGTACCTTCAGTAGTTGTTGAAATATACTAATTTAAAGTTGGGTTTCGTTTTTTCTGGGGGACACCCTGTATAAGAATATACAGCAAACCACTAATGTTAAGAGTCTTCCCACCCAAACAATACTATAATATTTATCAGATACATTCACCTTTGATAAAACACTTCAAATTATTTCTTGGCAGTACAAAGGCTATATAGTATCTCCTGATATTGAGAGGATATCTGCTTATAACATTAAATCTCAAAGCAACCAGAAAATGCATTTATCCTTTAGAGAAATCTATTTTATTGACATTATTGATAGCGGGGGGACTAGGGCGTATGATATTCTTTGTCAGTAAAACGGAAAAACTGTTTGAAATTGCACTATTAGCGGAGACAGAAGTGAAGAGATTATAAAAACTGAAAGGTTTTATATGTCTAAGGAAAATATTATTGCATTACTTATGGTTAGTTCAGAGTTATCTAGATTTCAATTGGTATCCATTGTGACCCTAAAATTAATTCATTAAAAACGAGTTTAATTGTTTGCTTATCTCTTTTCAATTGTTCTAGAACAACTCGACGCGTGACAATTCGCCACTGAACAATAATTTGTCTGCAGACAATAATTCACCGCTCGGACAACTCGCTACTACGAAAACTCACCGCTAGGACTACTCGTCTAGTGGTTGACGTGTTACCGGCGTATACATCATTGATATTTTAAATGATTATAAATATATAAAGGATATATTTCTATACGTTCAAGACTTACTGACGTAAAATAGAAGATGATAAATTTCATTATATCAATATATTTGTTTATTATTTTGTCATATTTTCTCTGTGAAAATATTTATGGCCGTAAAAATATTATAGATATTAATATGAATTTAGTAAACTAAGTAGAGGGTTTAACGTCTGTTTCGGAACCAAAGGCCTAGATTGTTGATTGCAAAAGGAAAATAAATACAAGGGACTTGAAGAAGGAGTCAGAAAGGAAAGTGGCTCCATGAACAAAGTCACTAACCACAAGTCAGTAACAATGCTCATGGATACAGAAAAGCTACTCGTTGAATGCAGTCGCTTATCAAGGAATGTGATGAAAAGAGACACAAGTATCGGTGGCCGGACTCACGGATGGAAGAGGAAAATGAAGAGGTGATAGTAAATGAAACCTTTGAGACTACACAGCACAAACAGCTAAAACATCGTTGAAGTACATTTTATTTGCACTGATGAACTAGTTTTAAAGTAATGTCATTTTTGTAGGTCACTATACGTATATAAAGAAAACGCAAGAAGTTGTTTACTCTCACAAATAGCAAATTATTTTCCAGCAAAAGTCTTCCAAACAGGTATAAGAAAACTAAATGGTTAATTTACAACTCCCACTCTGAATTAATAATAGTACAGTTCATTCATTGCAATACTTTTTTATAAATGATGTATATGGTGGTAAAACAAATCACACAGCGAGTTGCTCTGGGGGCGAATTTGAATAGCGGCAAATTTTCCTAGCGGCGAGATATAGCATGGCGAATTGTTTTCGCCGAATTGTCCTGCGGCGCTTGTCCGGCTGCGAGTGATCCGGTAACCTTTTTCATAATATGATAGGAAATGTGCAATTCCGGAGAATTTCTCGAAACGTAACCTATTGAGGTAAAAATAATAGCCCCTCAACTTATTTATATTTTAGTTTCTGTATGAATATTCAATTAAGGAATGTTTCACTTGTTTAATACTGTAAATAATATAGTTTGCATAGAATACTAAAAATAATATACAAAAATTACCCATTCTTCCTCTTAACGAGTAATAAGCAAACGAGAAAATATTATACGCTGAAATAATAATTTGTCTAAAAGAAATAAAGGAACATGAACCAATAAATAAAATGTCGTTATACAGATAGTTAAATATCAAAAACTACAATCATACTCTTTGTAATGCTTTAGAGTTTTGTAAATCATTATTAATTTTCTTGTTGTGATTACATATTGTGGAACAATTTTTAACTGTTTTAACTCTAATTTAATTTTTAATTCTAATAAAACTGCTAACATTTATTAACTGTTAATGTTTATTTTTAATAGTTAATTTTTAAGGACTAAAACTCCCAATGTCTATTTACCAACTTTATTGACTTCTAATTGTGTATTGTTGACTTTTCTTATATTCAAGAGATCACAATTTACACCAAAGAATATATTTTAACGTTGTTGAATAAAAACTATATAATATTATAATTGATGAGTTTAAACACTGAAAAGTGTGTACAAGTTATAAGATATCTATGCAGTGGTGTTTAGTTTCACATGGAAACATGCTGATAGTTAGAATGAATAAATAAGCATAATAATTAATACTCTCTTTTGTCGTTTTTACTTAGATCTAAAGTTTTTCATTTTTAACGGAAACTGTAAGATAAGAGATATATAAATAAATGGTGAAATTAAAGTTGATATTAGCTAAGAATTAAGTCTCACAGCGTCATATCCTTTGAGTATCAGGATTTAAGGTCAACCACAAAAAATATTAATATTTTTATCAAATTCTACTGCGCAGTTCAATTAAAAGAAATATACTATGATTATTTCTATCTCTTCACTTAAATCAAGTTATAAAGAAACGAGTTAAATATTAAAAATAAATAATAATATATTTTTCATCCATTCATCCTAGCCTTGCTCAATGTCATATTTTGTCAAGCCATTGCATTCTACTCAAAATGTTGATTTTATATTTCCCTAATGTTGTATAGGGTCCAAAACTATCAGGACTGTTACACTTCCTGTATTTTTGTACTGCACTTATAGTAAACACCTAGTAGAACGAAACTTACAAGGCAAATTGAATTAACGGAAACCTGTTCAGTGTTCAGTGTTCATTAATACAATACAGCTGACTAACTAAGGATATTAAAAGTCTAAATATAGTGCATAGCTCTACTGCACCTTTGAAGCTGTCATAATTTAGTAGGAATGATAATATTAAACAATCTGGTCCCCTATACATATACCTATACGGTAAATTCCTAACCCTATGCGGATATACCCCTTTCCCTATTCTGCAAACCTTTAGCATTCTTGTCCACCACTTTCACAAACAAATAATAGTTATTCTTTTATTAGTCATTATTTATAATCCAAATAAATAGCAACATTCGAATCTGCTTATTTACCTCTTTTCATACGTGAGATCTCAGTATACTATATAGAATTAAATTATATAAAATTTCTGTAATAAATCAATCACAATACATATATGGGCAATAGTAGAGTCTGGGTTATACTGAGATCCCAACACAATGTTACATTAATTAGTTCCTTTTTAACGCTACATCAAAATTCGCTTTTTTTTCTTCTGCTCTTTTTTACCGTTACATCAAAGTTCTCAAATTAATTTCTTTTGCTTCTTATTACCTTTACATCAAAGTTCTCAGTTTAATTTCTTTTGCTACTTTTTACCGCTACATCAAAGTTCTCAATTCCATTTCTTTCACTCCTTTTTACCGCTACATCAAAGTTCTCAATTTCATTTCTTTTACTCCTTTTTACCGCTACATTCTCAACTAAGGAATTCTGCCCAATAAACAGTGAGGAAAAGTTTCCTCATTTTGCTTCTTCTCAGTTATAGGGTTCCGAATTATCGGATGGATGCACATTATCGATGATGTAAGAAAAGTATGTAATGATAATTGTTAGACTCGTTATTTCAAATTGTATCTATGATACCTGCAGGTGACTTCTATCAAAATAGAAGTTTATATTGGTTAACATTCCAATTAACCATTCATTGGAATTAATTAATGGAAAAAATAAAAGTTTACCGTTAAATAAGTAAAATTAATAAACTATTTAGAATTTAGCTATAAGATAGATAATATTTGTGGTATAATTAGGTTAAACTCTTAAGTTATCGGACGGCTCCACATTTTCTATTGTATAAGAAAAAAAGAATATACATAGTGTATAATTATTATTTGACTTTGATCAAAATTAAAAGTGTTCAAATAATTACTATACAGGGTGACCCACAAAAAAGTTCACCTAACTTTGAATTGTATTCAAAAATAAATCGAAATTAGAGTTAGCAAAACAAAATGATATATTTTTACTTGTATCTATAGATTCATTATTTATTTATAAAAACAATGTATATATTAGTTCAAAATTGGGTACACTTTTTTTTGTTGGTCACCCTGTATACTATGATTATATTCTTAAGTGATCGAAAATATGGACCCTTCCTATAACTCGGAATATCGATTCACACACAAAATATAATTCACACCAATAGAAATGAAATATTGATTAACAAATCATGTCTGAATTAAACTTCGAATTAATAACTGCATTGCGTGCTCTTTTGCCAATGCATTTCAGCAGTTTGTTTGTTTGACTGAGTGCTCTGCAATGTTTGACAAAATGTTTGCTTCTGTTTTACGAACATTAATTGATTGGATGAACTGCAAATAGAGATTATAGTGTTAGAACAATAGTGTTAACTGTTATCATTTGAAGTGAATAATGAAATGAAGCTGTTTGTTAATATTAGATCTGATATGATATTTGTTTGAATTTAGATTACGTGTGAATAAATACTTCAAAAATCTGGATACGAAATGAAATATCAGGAATGGCATTAATTTATTTATATAAGAATTTAATGAAATGATGAACTTAGAAATAGGATCAGAAATTATTCCAAATATTAATATTTTATGCCATACATTCTAAGATGAGAATAAATATTTTATTCATTTGAATCATATATAATTTCTTCTAAAGAAGGTTGATGAACTTCTATTAAATTATATCACTCAAAAGGAAATATTTTTCTATGAAAAAAAAAACATTTTTTCGAAAAAAAAAGTGATAAATTCATTTTGGGGAAGTTTATTAACACATCTAGCAAAGTTAACAAAATATGAAATTGGAAATCCACATTGTTTAAATAGTTCTCACTCCATTTGCTACCGGAATGACCTTACAACTTTCCAACAGCTTGATTGAATAATCATGTCCGGTTTCACCCAAGTTGATTCAATCAGATTTCTGAAGGGAAAGTTTTCACGCCATTAATTTGGTAGCGCTATTCCGTTTGTATTGAATAGTTCATGAGTGAATTGAGTTTTTAATTCGCACTGCATGGAGTGAGAAAATTGCTTCAGTGTTGCCTGAACTCCTGAATAGCTTCCTTGTTCCACCCAGGCGTCCATTTATCTTCATGAAAACTGATGCTGCGGCTCAATTGTATGGATTGAAAAAGATCCTGGATAGGAACATGACATGGTTAACATTCAGATGATGTGCACTTTTGAAATAGTATCACATTGTACCAGAGAGAAAGTTATGGTGGGGCAATGGAAGATTAAGAGGGGACATCCCTTAATCTTTTACTACAAAGAGCAAGCCTTTTCAACATGTGTAGGGAAAATTCTGAGTTATTGAACTATCCCACATTCTCGACTATATAATGATAAAAAATGTAATATACGTTAAATAATGATAAATATATATATTTAATATGATCGAAATTCTGGAACCGTTCAATTAATCGGATTTTACTTGATCGGAATTTAACTTGACGAAATTTATGCATATACGATCTATGAATTTGATAGCTTAATTTTTTCTTTTTAATTCATGAAAAGAAAAAGAAAACATGTTGTTGGTCACTTTAAAATAATTTTACAATCGCATTTATCAGTCAAATGAAAATGATATATTTATGCACAAAAATAAACTCTACAAAGTTCACCACTAATTTGACAACAGTTCTATTTTTCTTCGGCAGATTCATCAGAATTCATTATTTATATCAATATTTCATAAATAACATTTGAATGATTAAATTATAGCTGAAGGTATATTGACGACACATACCCAGACGAAAGATTAGAATCGATGATTAAAATATCCTCTATCTATGACAACAAATGATTCGATGAAAATTCAATTGTAATTCATCGTAATTTTAAAACATTTATTGTCAATTATCCTTCGTCTGACATTTGCAACAAATTTCGAATCTGATTTCTAGTAAATATTATACTTATAAGATTTACTTGTCTCCACAAAGAGAGAGAAATATTCATCATTATGCACAAGCTTTTTGATTCAGCATCATTGCACACAATTTCTAATTAAACACATAACAAATATTCATTTTAAAGTACAAATATGACGTATGACTCATCTAAGTAACTTTAAGTGTGATTGCATAGAAATTCAAGCTTTGAAAACCTAGCTGAACACATTTTCTCATTTTCAATTAATTATTTCTCTCTCTTACTCCCCAGCAGTGGCATCCTCCATTACTGCTGTAAGCAGTACATCAGCAGTCTAACTGACAGTAATGTACTGCCATTGCAGTAAGTAACTGTATGTTTGCTTCTGTATTAGTGGAGTGTGTACAGTTGTGTACGAATAAACTCTTAAGAGGGTATATCCAATAAGTTTACATTATATAATAAACTAATAAGGATGCTTGGTTATTATGTTTTTATGCAAAAGAACTTAGGCCTTTTTTTACTCTACAGTATTGTTTTATCTATTCTTAGTTAATAACTAATTATTTAGCATATTGTATTGATTATAGTTTATAAATACCTTCCATTTAATTTTTGACAATTTATTTATTTAACTTCAATATATTAATATCACGTGAAAACATGTGACTCTAAGTCAATGCATAACAATCTTTGAGGTGTAAATAAAACAAAGAAAATCAGAGAGTCTATCGGCTTGAAAGATAAAAGCATTAGATATTTTAAAGCATTTATCATGTCATCACATGACGTCACGATAATAAAGGAGATGCACGCTTGTATCTTTCAAAGGGCAAATGCAATAAATATACCAAAAAAATGTATCAGAAGTTTAAAATCCGGAATATCTCTAAGATTCCATCCGTAACCGAATTGCTAAATTATGCTAAGTCCAAGAAGCCCTACAGAGAGAATTCACGTGAAAATAACACAATTATGGCTTAGAATATCACCTCCATTCCAATGGGAAAGTTTTCGAAAGGAGCTGCTAAAAATAGAAGAATTTGAGTATTATCATCAATAAACTGCAGCTGAAGAAGAGAATTGGATGGAATTTATTGAATGCTTGACACGAATAAGTCAGATTATCAGATCTAGAAAGTGAAAATGGGATATATGATGAATTATATTCTCCATTCTCTAGAATGAAATAAATATTGAATGATACAACATTATCAATATTCAGGAAATATTATATTTTTCTTATAAATAGAAATTATAATGCTAAATTTTTATTTTGTACGTCAATCATATAATATATAATTAAGTTAAGAAATTTTAGAATATATTCACAAGTAAAAAATTATTTTGTTTATTGTTTTCTTGGTACATAATTCTGGAATCTCCTCCTTACTTGAATTAATTATTGTACGTTCATCTTAAGCACGACTACTCGATCTCAGTAACTTACAGTTTCAATAAATATTTTAAAGATGTGTCACTCCACTCAGTAACATTAATTGGAGTAGGCCTATATAGGTTGATGCTTGAAAGTTCGAGGGAATGCAGATGAAGTCATTATTGAGACAAAACAAATTATCAAACAGCAATAATTAATAGAAATTTCTTATTTTGTTAGATATCGTTGCTTTCAATCACTTGTCCTCATAATTATGATATGTTGGTAAACTCTGACAGCTAGTACTTATGAGAACTTCCTTACAAATATTTAGAGATTTACCATCAAACATTAATAATTTGTGTAATGTGAATTTCATGGTGGCCGGAAATTTCGGTTATGTAATTTGTTGTATCCGCTAGTTTATTGTACTGAACACTTCATGATTGTTTAATGACTTGGCAGGGGTTCGGGGGGTGGCACGTACGCCAATTGATGCAAATAATTCATAAGATTTATTTATACCTGAGACCAAATATTTCGAGACCGAAAATTCCACTCAAATCTCATGTTAAATAAAGAAATTTTCATTTCTCCGAATTTTGGTTTTCCAGATTCTCTGAATTTCCGAATTTCAGTTTTCGAATTTTTGCGAATTTTCAGTTTCTTCCGGATTTTCGTTTTATTCGTATTTTCGGTTCAATATTTCAATCAGGGAAATTATCTTCAAATTTTAAATATTAATTCATTCAACTATCTTTCTATTATAATTAAGTTTAATGTATATTCTTTCTTATAAATAACCAAATAAAGAACTGACCAAAATATCTAACTGGCTCATTTTAAGATGGATTTCCATAATGATTCTTTCCATAGGTTTGAGGCAAGTGGACTGGGATGTGAGGTACGGGGTTTTGGAAATAAATTGCAGTAGTATGGAAGTAATTGCTAATGCCTGGAATCTTAACTAAATATATAATGATATATATTTATTTTCGGTATATCCAAGTATAGAATAGTCACACTATAAGTAAAACTAGATGATGTGCACACTTATGCCGTCGCTTATAAATGTCATTGACCATCCAATAATCCTTGGGTTATAAATATCCTAGACCTTTGACCATTCAGTCCCAAAATTTAATCAAATGATTTCTGGATCATGACCGATCGTCCCATCAAGTTTCAGTTCTCATCAAGCTTTAATCCTTAGTTCTTGATAATATGGAACTTTCAGTGACTTAAACCTTTTCCATCAAATAAGAAAACAGTTCACAAATTTTATATTAGGTAATGCAGTTCGTAGTATCTCACAAGAAAGATTGTAGTATATTATTTGGTTGAGCGTCTTGCCACTATTTTGTGATCAGATGCAGCATTTTATTAATTGATAGTCAATGACTCCGCATATATGTGAATAATATTAAAACTTGAACATAAAAGAGAGTTTCGAGAGACATACTAATTACTTTATTCAGCAAGAAACACATTCTAAATGCAAAACTACTTGAGTTTTAATATGTTGATTAAAAGCTTTACCTTAATTGGTGATTACGTTTGCTATCAGCGAAATTAGTACACTCTGAATAAATTCTAAGTGCTAAAATTGTTAATAATTATGAATTATAAAAAATACCTAGAAAATGAACAAAAATTAGGTAAATATCATTTCAATAATGTTTTAAGAGAATAACTTTATTTTCCGAACGAACATTAGGATCTCTGCATGTTTCTATTTCCATATTAGTTGATGTTAGTAAAGTATGATTGGGTAGCATTAAAATGATGCTTTAAGAGGCATGACACATGAATAAAATATTTTACCATTATTATTGCATTCGAACCAATATTCACTTTAATTCAAATGTAAAACCTAAATATAATAATCATATAAGAAAATATAGATGTTGACCATTTATTGACAAAGGCACAGTGTTTTTTATAAATTGTTTTTTTCTACTCACATTTTCAATCAATGTTTTTTTAACGTATTTACAATTAAAAAAGAACACCAAATATGAAGAGAAAACTAATCAGAATGTACCAACATACTCAAACAAAGTAGCCCATTAACAGAGTTTGGCTTAACCTCGTTACACCGAAAGTGAAATTCTAGCACAAACGACCAAACTTTCTAATTTTACAGCGAAAAATAATGATTGAACTCAGGCAACCTGATATCCTAATTTGAACTTCGATGAAGTCAAACTTGATCATTAAAGTACGTAAGGTTGTGTGAAGAGAAAATGTTAAAGTAGGTTTGTTATACTATTAATTTGATTTGTTTATACAATTTAACAGGAAGAAATATAAGTATTTTCAGTAATTGGCTTCCTTCTTGGAAATCTCAGTAAATTTATGAAATGAAGAGCGAGTGAGACGACAAAAAAAGTTTCCATCCTTTTATTTTTCTAGAGCTTTCGAATAATTCAATATTCATTATCAATATCCTAATTTTGACTAATTTTAAACAAAATAAGTAGATATAAGAAGTATTATGGATACATATATTAATAAAGTCACCTAACTAATTCACAAATAATAATGAAAAAGGAAAAATAATAGAAAATAATAAGTTATTAACCCAAAATAGCTAAGTTAAATGAACTTGCTTGTTCATTGAGCGATGGAGACTGTTTATGAATGTAAATAGATTTTAATAAACGAATATCACACTGGTTTGAAATTTGCAGAATTTTGAAATTTTCTTCCTTAATTGGGTGATTGTTATCTAAAGAATGATTACGAATTGAACTATATGGTGGGGAGCTATAGGGGTTATTAGTTCTAAAGAATATTCCCTTATGCTGAGAAATTCTCACCTTTAACTGCATCATGGTCTCACCAAAAGGATGGAAACTTTTTTTGTCGTCTCACTCGCTCTTCATTTCATAAATTTACTGAAATATAAGTATATATATATCACACTAAATTTTCACAGAAAAGACGTATTTACCTTAATGAATATATTCAAAAGTTACTTTCCTAAAAACTTTGGTTAAATCCAGTTATTTATAATTTGTTATTATGCATAAAAAGATATATAATAGAACAAATCAGTAAGCGGTTGCCTTAAACGCCTTTTTTTGACTAATCTGAAGCAATCATGACACATTGTGCCAACATGGGTACTAGATGGTTAGATGTGCAAGAGATGGCAAACTGAAAAGTAGCATAGAAATTAAATGGGGTTTCTGTGGTTTTCCTTTATCATGGAATGTTACCTTGGGAGAAGGTTGGTTCTATGAGGCGAATCCATCCCATTGTATTGTCATGTTGGCCCAACATGATTAATATATAACGTATCAACATTAAATGGCTGAAACATGATTAGTATATTGGCAATATCTTTGCCCAAGATGATTTCAACATAACAGCTCTTACTGTCACCGTGTTGGCCCAGTTTGCAAAAGAACAGGCAGTACCAATACGATTTGTCAACCTAATGCCTACTTGTGCTATTTGGGATTTGTCTTGATGAATACGCATTGTACATTGTACGCATATTATCATCAATAAAGATTTGATTTGACATTACAGTTGATTAAAGAGTAATAACTATGGATGATAAGAACCTGTGTATTACTTTTTTAATCAATGTAATCGACATGATAACTTTCAATGTTAAGTAAAATATCACAGAAGTTTTAATGCTGACTATAATAACTATCAGAGTATTTATTAGAATCATTAATTTAAATATCAGTAATATTAATATTGTTCATGTATCACGAATACTAATTAAAATATATTTTTTTTATATATGTGATAATACCTATATGATAACTTGGAACTTATCCTAAACCAGAAGTTATAAAAATGTATTCTGTCTGAGCACATTTACAGTTCTATAAATAAACTATTCTAAATACGGCTAATGGTGCTGGGAAAAATTCGTTCATTGAAAATTCGTCCTCGGAACGCTCGTCCATGGAAAGTTAGTTAGTGTTTTTTAGCAAAATTACTGTTTCATTAAACGATCATGAATTTTGCCGTACAATAAACATGATAATTAACTACGTACTATCACATACATTAAATTACAATATATGAAAACAATTATCATAACATTTTGTTCAATATAGATTAATTAATTTGCACTTAATAGAAGAATTTTCCGTGGATTTATTTTCCGAGGAGGAATTTTCCGAAGACAAATATTCTGTGAACGAATTTGCCGAGGATTAGTTCACCGGTCAGGAGTGTTGATATATTGATAGACAAAAACAGTTTAAAAGAAAAGAAGCAAGATTAACATACCTCTATAGCCATAGTTCTCAACCAGCTTTTCAAATTTATTCATTTCCGCGACATGTTTTAAGAAAAAAAAGTTTATGACTCTTACTATTTGTGCAACGAAATGACGGATGTTTGTAAGAAAATAGTGCAACATAATTATTTCTGTTTACATTTACAGGAATTCTAGGAAGCGAATCATCTACCATTCACCATTATATTTTTCCTCAACTTCTTATCTTCTTTTCTATCCCTTCTACCTTATTACTACATATATTGATGGATAAGCAGACTGTGTAGCTAGGTTTCTCATCCATCTTGTCATCCATGTGGGTCAACACTGTTACCTTTGGTAGCAGAGTAATCGACTTAGTGCATTGAGCGTTCATTCACAATACCATCTTATACGTCACCTTCTTCTCTTCATGTCTCTTTGGATCACCTCGTAGTGGATAGGGACAACTTTTAAACACCTAAAAAATATTAATCAGTTCAAGGTAAAATGGCATTTGAAAATATTTTCGAAAATATAACAGTGACATGTTTAAAAGAAGTATAATTCACATTCGTAATGAGCATTTATTACATATTTAATTAAATGTAGATGTATAACATTGTTATATATTACTTTGTTCGTAGATATAATACAATTATTATTTTCTCTAGTTCACACGAGCCACGATGCAATTTGTGGTGTTTTTTCTAGTAACTTTAAATGCAATCTGTTCCGTCATGCATTTCCTCGTAGTAACTTATTTAATTTGTGACTGTGATTATTCCACTGACTGAAACCGCATAGAGGAGATGTAGGCTGTAGGGTCTCAAATAATCTTACGTATTTTAATATTAAACTTTAAATATGATGTAGATCATAAGTTCAAGAAAGCTGGTCATCTTTTATAGTTCATATATATTTCAGATCTAACTATACAATAATGATATATTCATCATTTAGCTCAATTGTAAAATATTGTTTGATATATAGTACCTGATAAATAAGAAATTGCCTCCTTGATCAAAAGATATTAAATAGCATATTATATTAAACTGAATCATAAACTCTTGATCATTTGTATCTGCACATAAGAAATATGCATAATTTTTCTTTAAACATTAGCATGTAAAACAGGTAAAATAGGTGATCAATTGTGAACGGCATTCTAACAATGCGGTTTTTTCACATTCAACAATTTGTACCAATAAGAACGCAACTGAACTTATTAAATTATCCTCTGTTATAATTGTCGTTCTGCTTTCATTCTGTTGAAAAATAATCTAATGACCCGTATTTTAGGGCAATATTTTGGTGTTCTATAGGGAAAAGAAATCGAACAAAGATGAGAAGTACTAATACTAATACCTAAAAAATCCTAAATACCTAATATAAAATGATGAAACGCATTTTAACCATTTAGCTGACAGTGGTTCCCAAACTGGGAAATGCAGGTCCCTGGGGATAAGGGAAGAGTTACCAGGGGACTTCGAGGGATTGCCGCCTCTTGCTTTTGTAGAGCCACATACGTAAGCTTCTAGGTTTTTCACGTTTAACAAGACCGTCCTGGTATCACTGAAAAGCTCGCTGTCTCTAGTATAATATGAAAACACTCTGGTCGCGGACAATTCGTCGCCATATTTAACCCTTTCGCCATATTTCATTTTATTAATTTGTTTCGTATTCAATTTTGTCATTTATTCGCCATATTTTCCATTTCTTTCAAATCCTCAAATAAATAAAGGATACAATATGTACAAAACTTGGTATTTATAATGCAAAAGATTTTTCTAATGAATAAGTAAATCTTCCATTATTTTGAAATTAATTATTTCACATTTCGAACTAAATTATTCCATATTTCGAAATAATTAAAAAAAATTAAATAATAAAATAATATCAAGACTTGGTATCAACATTACGAGTAATTTATATAAATCTTAAAACCTCAGATCAAACCAAGTCAAACTCTCTGGATGTAATTTGAAGAATTATAAAATGGTATAAAATCGTGTTGAATTTAAGTTAAAAATCAATAAATACGAATGTTGATAAAATATAGAAAACTGTATGCGATGAATTATCCGTGACTAATTATTGTCCACAACGAATTGTCAGCGACGAATTGTCCACGATGAATTGTCCGGTAATATACTAGTATTATAATATACTAGTGTATTTTCCGGTTAAAAATTACGGGTTATCATCAATACCGTTATTAGGTTACTTTTAATGAATTCAATTAAAATAAATTTTCTGCATAGCCTAATTTATTTTATAGATAAAATACATTTTAAAATTGAATAAAAACAGGGGAATTTAGATATCAAGTCAATATATTCCCGTGCGTATCATAGTTACATTCTTCATGTTTAATACCCGTAGTGTAAAAGCGGACACCAAATAAATTTATTAATAAATAAACACACGAGGGAAATTATTAGTATAGAAGATAATTAAATACGTAAATTATATATTATATACTTATTATTAAAAAATTCTTTTCCTGCGCTAGAAGAATAGTTATATGTATCCATCTATTTAATATATATTGCCTTAATGATCATTATTATTGGGCTATAATTATTTTCCTAATTAGCATCAGAGTGAGCATAATAACCCCATGCATGTCTAACGGTAATTCCCTCGTGTAGAATAGGAAGTTAATCAAACTTGGTCCTCTCTAATAATCATGTAAATGAATTAGATAATCGAGAATAATTACTGCATGAATATTTGAAGAAGGAATTTGGAGATTCTTACGTACATTATTTGTTTAGAAACAATGATGAATTAATAGTTTGTAGTAGGCTATTATCTAATATTCTGATAGAATTATAAATAGAATTTATTTCATTGAAAGCTTTACCAATTTAATCATAAAATTATTGTAATGTACAGTACTTTGAAAGATAAAATTTACAAAATAATTTTTTTAACAAAAGAATATGAGAATCGTCATCGTGAAATGGAATTCGAATACATCTTAACTCAAATGAGTTTGACGTGTGTTTGTTAAGCACATTCTATTTAAATTAATTTGTATATTTCATGCCAATCTTTTAAATTTACCGACCTTTCTGACTTTATTCCTAAATAAATATCAAATATATTTTTAAATTTAAAAGTAAAAATATTTATGGATAGACGTAAATCAGCGTACATCACGTAAATTAGCAAATAAATTGTAATGTAGTGACGTGTTGCAATGTAGAAATACAGAGTGCTAGGACAATTGCCACCCGGACAATTGCCACCCGTACAATTGCCACTCGGACAATTTCCACCCCCGGACAATTGCCACCTGGACAATTGCCACACGCGGACAATTGCCACCCGAATGATTATTATTAGAGTTGTGATAATATACTTTAAGTCAAAAATATAAAGAATATCGTAGACGAGAAGAAATTGAATTGTATCGAATTCAATACACCCTTTTTTAAAATGAATCAATAGTATTTAATCCTCTCCGTATATAATATTTTAGGATCTATAATTATGAAAGCATATTATTACAACCCTAATTATTATTATTATTCACTTGATAATTTTCTCAATTAAGTATAGTAGTAATGTAAATACCTATTGTTTGTCCATTAAAAAATAATTATATATATATGTAGAACTTTATTGGGCGAGATAATAAAGACTTTTATCAACAATTGATCAAGAATCAATAATGTTTTATATTGATGACTTTAATTAAACATAAATTTACAGTAAATTACTGACAACAGGTGTCATAGAATATAACCTATGTATTTATTTCTCCTTGTGTGTTCAATATATTTACTTGAAATTGGGTACACATTAGTTTAGCATATATACTAACAACTTGTATTGAAACGAACCGTGGGTTTATAAGTAAGACATGTGTTTTTTAAACCTTCTCGTACATTCTGACAGTCAAACTCATTACTGCTAATATGGATCTATTGAATGGAATTACAAAGAAGTCATTCAAATTTTCCAGCCCTGAATTTCAGTTCCAGGTCATGGCTTTGTATCTCCATTTAATCCGATTAGGAGGAACAAAAATCATGTTATATTTCTGGGGGAAAAAAAGATAAATTCGGTCTAAAGCTCTAACTGACTTTTGTCAGGAAATAGTGATGTCCGTTGATTGGTATTGGATAATTGTTTAATCTTGGATTTCTCATACAATTGTTTGCAAATTCCAACTGGTTTAGGTTTTTGAATTGAGATCTGTGTTCGGATTTTTATATTTTGAAATGCAAATTATTGTTTATTACTGCTCAAAACGTCATAATTTGGTAGAAAAAAATAACATAAAAGATCAATATATATATTATTCAATTTAGTCAGATCAAATACAAAATGAAAGTAATTAAAATAGAGAGGGTTTAACATGAAATAAAGATTATATCAATAATCCATTGGATAACCAGCTAGTCTGGAAAAGTAAGAGAAATCCGAATCTAATTGGATTTCAAACCAAATACCGACCACAAATCCCTTTATTTTGTTGCTCTTCAGAACCTTACTCCGAATTAATCGAAATCTCCTCAAGGAGTTCACCGCAAAATACCTGAATGTTGTTCTGTGGAAATGACCACATAACAGTAATTGGTAAAAGATTCCTCTGTTCTGGATGAGATGGAAGGAAAACTCCACCTGATTGCATCGAGGAAGAAAATCAAGGAAAAATTAGAGGTAAAACTGATTGAATTGATCTGAGAATTGGAGAACCGAACTAACGATTTTTAAAGATAAATCAACTATAAAAAGCATTGTTTCTTTAGATTGTGCAGGCTAAGATGAAACTTAACTAACTTAATTTAATTAAAATATCTAAATAAATTGTATCAATGTTTTGTTTATTGGTCAGTTCTCGTTCGTAATTAAAAATAAGATTTTTTTTAAACAAAAATCTAATTAATTGTAAATAATTTACTCTGCTTATAACCTATAATATAATGGTTTCATAGTGGCCTATTTGATTGATGAGTTGAAACTATTACTCAATAATTAATACAATACTTGTAACAATAGGTTCCTACACAAGGTTATTTTAAAATTATTTTAAGGGAATTTATCTCTTCACTTGAAAGCAGCTCCTTATCTAATTTTTTCCTTCTGAAAAGATTATTCGAATTCTGTTCCCCATGATCAGGAACAGAAATGAAATACCGGGTCTAAACATTGTATTTTATGACCAATTGTTTCTTATAGTTTTCTTTAGTTTTATCACGCATTATCGTTTCACCTTTAGCCACTTGGTCGTAGTTCTAACCCGTATTATCATTCATGCATTAACTAGCTGACTGTACTTCTAACACGTATTATCGTTTTTACATTAGCCAATTAGTCGTATCTATATTTAGTCTCTATTATTTTTCTTATATTGAATTGTTCGTATTTCTAGCACGTATTATCAATCTTGCAACATTAGTCAGTTGATTATAGTTCTATATCGTAATACCAAATTAGTCATAGCTATAGTACGTACTTTGTTTTTCCACTATATCCAATTGGTTGCTGTTATTTGTTGGTTAACGTGAGGTCTTCTTCCCACAACAGGAGTACCCGTTTATCTCAATTATCAGAAATTTATTGTCTCTCTTAATTCCATCCAAGCAGTCGATGGCGCCTCTTCTCCTGTTATAAATACAAAAAGAGGAAACATTTAGGCTGCGAGTAATTTAGAATTGTCCTAAAAACAGATACAATGGGATATAATTGCTATTTTATGTCTTTGGTCGCCACTTAATTCCATGTTTATGAGCTGCAGCCTCTTGGAATTATAGAGAAACCTTCCTCGAATAAATTCACCGCCCGTCTCAAGCATATGATTATTTGTTTGAATATCACCAATGAAATAATTCGTACAGTGAGATTATTTAATTCACTCTTCGCCAACAAGAAATTCTCCCACAAACAGCTCTTTAAATCATCAAAGAGAACAAGGGTCAGTCACTCTCAGGTGTATGAAATTTCACCGCATTATTCTTCTCTTCTCATCTTTCATCCACGGACTTTCCTTTCAAAGAGAAATTAGCATCATTTCTTTGAATAAAGATTTTCGAATCTGAAGAATAGATTGAATAAAATTTCACAGATTTTTCATTCAGATTAGTCTTCAATGCTGGTATAAAATATATATAAAAATAATATCAGGAATGGAAGGGGGGTCGTCACTTGTGAGCTTCACTGACTGATTTAAAAGAGTTAGTTAATTTAATGATGAATGATCTAATATTTGAATATTAGTTGTGATTTTTTCTTTTAAGTATAATGAGAACAAGAAAGTTTAACTTCACTTGATATATTACAGTTACGTTTATTTTCTGTATAAGAATATACTGACTTCTGAAGAATAGTTATAACAAATCGCTATAATATTATTTCGACTCGTGAATATTTCGATTTACTGAAAAAAATACATCAAAAGGTAAAACTGAAAATTGAAACTTTTGTCAACATCACTATACTTCAATTCAATAATATCAAATTTCACAAATCACATGAACTACACTTTTGCAAACATTTAATAATATCTGAAACCTAAAGGATTCAAGTTGAGATATAGAGAAGCAATATATATTGCGTTATCGTCAGCAAACTACAGAAATAATGTCCACTATCATAACTAATAGTAATAATAGGAGGTATTGATGTCATAATTCCTTGTGATATTGTATCGGTACCTAACCATAAACTGTCATACCAAATGATAAAAGCCAACAAAAGTCATTTTTATTTCTATCGGTGAGAGCAGTGGAAGGCTATACGTGGCTCGTACATCGTCTCCCAGGCTTATCTTTCTTGCTCTGAATCAAACATATTATTCTATAATACACTTCTTAGTGTCTATCTATTTTCAAAGCTTTACTTTAGCCATCATAAAGCCTTAACATTTTATTTCTAAAGCATGTTGTTTATTTTTTTTACTATTTTTACTATATCAGAACATTAGTTCCTTTTTGTATCTCCGTTAATGATGTGCGAATTACAGTATATATTATTATACTAAAAAAAGATTCCAATTAAAATTTGTTTTAATAAGCTTTTAGAAATGTGAAAATTCCTTTTTGTCACAACAGAAATATTAATGCAACAAACTCAGCCATGCATGCATTACTAACAACAAGTTCACTTAATTTTGTTTATGATATGATGATAATGCGCTGAATTATATTATGACGAGTTAATTAGTGGTAAACGGTACAAGAATGCAGTGAATAATTAGTATGAAAACCATCATTTCATTCGAAGAGCACCCAGTCTCCTGTTGGTACTTTAGGGGGCGTATTATCTAGTAGGTACTTCAGGGTGCATAGTATCTAGTTGGTACTTCAGGGTGTGTATTATCTAGTTGGTACTTCAGGGTGTGTATTATCCAGTTGGTACTTCAGGGTGCGTATTATCTAGTAGGTATTTTAGGGTGCGTATTATCTAGTTGGTACTTCAGGGTGCATAGTATCTAGTTGGTACTTCAGGGTGGGTATTATCTAGTTGGTACTTCAGGGTGCGTATTATCCAGTTGGTACTTCAGGGGGCGTATTATCTAGTAGGTATTTTAGGGTGCGTATTATCTAGTTGGTACTTCAGGGTGCATAGTATCTAGTTGGTACTTCAGGGGGCGTATTATCTAGTAGGTATTTTAGGGTGCGTATTATCTAGTTGGTACTTCATGGTGCGTATTATCTAGTAGGTACTTCATGGTGCATAGTATCTAGTTGGTACTTCAGGGTGCGTATTATCTAGTTGGTACTTCAAGGTGCGTATTATCTAGTTGGTACTTCAGGGGGCGTATTATCTAGTAGGTATTTTAGGGTGCGTGTTATCTAGTTGGTACTTCAGGGTGCATAGTATCTAGTTGGTACTTCAGGGTGCGTATTATCAATAGTTGGAACTTTAGGGGGCGTATTATCTAGTAGGTACTTTAGAGTGCGTATTATCTAGTTGGTACTTTAGGGTGCGTATTATCCAGTTGGTATTTTAGGGGGCGTATTATCTAGTTGGTACTTTAGAGTGCGTATTATCTAGTTGGTACTTTAGGGTGCGTATTATCCAGTTGGTACTTTAGGGGGCGTATTATCTAGTTGGTACTTTAGGGGGCGTATTATCTAGTTGGGACTTTAGGGGGCGTATTATCTAGTTGGTACTTTAGGGTGCGTATTATCCAGTTGGTACTTTAGGAGGCGTATTATCTAGTTGGTACTTTAGGGGGCATATTATCTAGTTGGTACTTCAGGGGGCGTATTATCTAGTTGGTACTTTAGGGTGAGTATTATCTAATTGGTACTTTAGAGTGCGTATTATCTAGTTCGTACTTTAGGGTGAGTATTATCTAGTTGGTACTTTAGGGTGCGTATTATCTAGTTGGTACTTTAGGGTGCGTATTATCTAGTTGGTACTTTAGGGTGTGTATTATCCAGTTGGTACTTTCTCTAGTCTCTCACAAAACTTTTCAATTATTTTTACTAGTGAGTTAAATACTGTAAATCATCACACTACATTTTACTAATAAGCGGATCCATCAAACATATATAATTTAGTTTCATATTTTCGTTGACATATAAGCTATATTTATGAATAGTAATTATAAAAAAGGGAAATAGATTAGTTTCCCGTCGGAGACACTCTAGTTTTCTTTGATAGAAAATAATTGTTCAAATGTATACACATGAGATGATAAGAAAATGCTCGTACAGTCTGTTACATGAGTCCATAGTAGATTACAGTTTCAAAATGTTTTAGACAGATAACCAAATGGTAGTCAAACTTTCTAACACCTTATATTTTCAATTCCTACAAATCTTTATATATTTTTTATAACCAAATTGAAATATTAACAATCTTTAGTATTTGTAAAATTTGTAAAAATTATCATTAAATATTCCCATTTTCGTGCTATATAGGATACAAGGATACAAATTTTTTGAAAAGTTCCTACTATATACCAAGTTTCAAACAGGCCTCGTTATATTTTCCAACCATAGAAGTTGAATCTTTTCAGATCTAGTAAATATATGACTATAAAGTGTGCGTGTCAGTTCACAAAGAATATGTACAATGATATGTGCCTATTTTACCTGAATATATCACTGCAATGGAAATTTGTATTTATCTTCACTATAGGGAAAGTTTTGAGTTATCGCACGGCTCCAGATTTTCGATCACATTTGAAAATGTGGAGCCATCCAATAACTTGGTACTTACCTTATCTCGATTAACATGCTTCCAGGTGTTCCAGTTTTTCTGCAGTTCACTTTTCTATCCATGTACTTCTCCAAAGGAAGACATTTTTCCAGTTTTTCTGCGGTAGATGACATGTTCTCTCTAAAGCATATAGTAGTTACACCAACAAAAATAACCATTTCAATTTGAGACACTTGGGTGCTTTATATTTATCATGTAAGCTTTGTCTCTAAAGTGAGACACTGAAGTGCAAAACTATAAGTTTGATACACTTATATAAGAGCTTGAAAGTGTTTCAGTGCTATGAACTTTAGTGTCTCAGCTATACAAGTCTACTGAGATTACTCTCATCATGTCAACCAAGGATAAATTGAGACACTAAAGTTCATCGCACAGAAACACTTTCAAGCTCTTGAAACACATAAGGTTATCAAAATTATAGCTGATGAATTAAGTGTTTGCTTTAAAGGCAAAGATTATGGGATAAACTTGAAACACCTGAGCCAAAGAATTTTTCATAGTGCAGATTTTAGAGGATTTATTTTAAGCAGACGTGGATGTGATCAATCTGATTTTATGATTCGACAAAATTTTCTAGAAATTGAGACTGAAGAAAGGGTTTCTTTGACAGAAGGAAACTGTGTCATGAATACCATCTTATTAATGAATAAATAGTGTACTTTCCCATTAAAAATAATAGTTCCTACTTTCAGTAGTATTTAAATATTGAAGTACTGAACCCGATAAAAATGTACTTTCCTGTTAACGTAGAAAACATAATAAAACATATCATATCAATACATTTCCGTGTGTATTATGGTTACATTTATTATGTTAAAAATATTAATTTTATACTATATAGCTTTATAATATGATCGAAATTGTGGAAGTGTCTGATAGTTCTTGACTTACTCTATTTAATTCGCATAATGAATAGATTATAAATCAATAGCTTGCATTTGTGATACAGCTTGCCATACACATAAATAAAATTATCAACATTCTTGGAAGAGGACAACAAATAAGTATAAATATATATACACACGACGGAAATATTGGGATAGATTATGCACTATTTGTACTCTTCCGTTAGTGTTAATATTGGTGTAATTTAACACCACGCATGTTAAATGAATTCGGATTTAGTTATTTATTTATAAATTATGAGAGTATTTTAATCTACAATTTTCAAATTCTTATTCTTGTTAATTGGAATGATATATTTTATAAAATTGAAAACACGTTTAAAAATATAATATTAAGCCAACATCAATCTAAATGTTCATATAGCTATCAATGTTATATTATTTTCCTTTGTTTATAGAAAAGGATATCCTGCAAAAATAGAGTAGCTATATTTTTATTCATGCTAATTCAAATGGAGTGTCTTTAAATCACATAAAAAGATATTATTCATTTCTAGTCTTATCTATTTGTGCAGATGTGGGAAACAATTTAAATTGCAATGAACAGAATTAAAATGACTACATATAAACTGCAGATATGATAAATAAAATTTTCTCTTCATTTTCACCGGATGTTATACATACAGGATGGGGTAGAAAGAACGTTTATAACCAAAACAACTATTTGAAATATAACAAGAGATTTTTCAAAACATTGATTAAAGTTTATCAGTTTTAGTGATAAATGACTAATTCTGTATCCACTAGATATGGATATACTGTCTCATCCTGTACAAAGAATATAACGTCATGCAACAAAATTTTGTCAATATAGATTTCTGAGAAATAATCAAGGCCAGTAAGATGAAGGAGTATTTCAAAGTATTCTTAGAAGATTTATGGACAAATTTGACTCAATGAAAGGTTTATTTAGCATCCAAATTTTGCACCTAACTAACTTTAAGGTCACAAATTTACGTATTAGTATTGTCGTATATAATGACCTTATTGAGTGAAAAAAAGGATATACATAGAATTAAATATATAATGACAGATTAATATAGAAACATGAATATTAGCAATACATTAGTGTCATCCATTTAGTAATCTTGATTTAAATAAAGAGATTCAATTATCAATGAATGCATCATCTTTAGATCTATACATCCTCTATCCACATCATCTACAACACGATACATCATCATAGTATGTAATTGGAAAATGTTTCAATGAAATTCAGACATGGTCGCACGGAGCTTTTGTATTAAACGTCCGACGATAGACTATATTATTGTTTTAGCTTATAATAAGTTAAAATTTGATATGCATCAAATTATTTAATGTCGTAGATAGATGATCATTCTATCGTCGTTTGTAATCACCGATAGAAAGTCAACGAGTTACGATTATTATCGGGTAACCTCTAAATTATCGGATGGTCCACATTTGCAATCAAATAAGAAAATAATTTATATATAATAAATACTATTCAACCTTTATTTCAATTGTTAATATTAAAATTATCTACATATTAATAGCTGGACCCGTGGAAAGTCAACGAAATGGGAAAATCAATAAATAGGTTTTGGTGTTGGTCTAATCAACATATATTTCTTAGTCTGTTGAACACATTTTGTGACGGACTGACTGACAGGCAAAGCTATTTTTTATCATAGTATAGTGATTATCACTCATAAATAACGTCTTGGCAACAATGGTTGGATATACACCAACTTTATGATGTGCTATTGATAGAATGTCTGATTCTTTAGCCCATTTTTGTGACGGAAACCTGCTTCTATCATAAAAGTATAATACTTAAATAGATTATCATTGAAAATATCTTCTTTGTGACATTACTTTGATTTACACCAACTTTATGAGGCGCCATTGATAGGATGTTTGTTAACCCGTTTTGTGACTGACAGACTGACTGACACTGGCCTCTTTTATAATAGAATATTGATTATCACAAATATTCTTTAGTGACATTACTGTGATTTACACTAACTTCATGAGATGCTATTGATAGAATGTCTGTTAAACGTATTTTGTGAAGGACTTCCCCCATCTTTACTTCGCCCAGTTAAATTTCCCCACCTTCATTTCTCCCACTTTCCCTTCCCCTTCCCCCGCTACACTTCCCCACCTTCGCTTCTCCCACCTACACTTCCCCCACCTTCACTCCCCCATCTATACTTCCCCCACCTTCACTTCTCGTATTTAAATTTCATTTAAATATTTAAATAATGATAAAAATTATTGTAGGCTCGAAGTACATGTGTATAAAATATTCTTTGCCTGTACAGTTTCCTTTCAAATTGTATCATTAAAAGGTGAATTAAGAGGATTTATTCGGCTGAAATAACATAGCATGCCTTCAAATTTAAATGTAAGATGCAAATTCGAAACCTTTTAATTCTTCAGAATAATAATGATTTGGCCTGAAGACATGGCGTTACTGTGAATGATAGACACAGATTGAAGACTTCTAACTTTTATTCAGGGTTTTCTTTCTGCTTCAAGAGATGGAGAGGAATCTAAGTTTAAATATTAATTTAATATTGAGTCTGACTAATTAGAAATAAGCTCTCCTCGTTTTGGTCTTAGAGAAATTAGCTTCAAGCAAATCGAATTGAATTTAAATATGAGTTAAAATATCATACAACTCTCATTAATCTTTATTTTATACATAATATATAAACATATATAGAATTTTATCGTGTGGTCTTAGAAGATTAGAAGGTTCCCATCCTAATCTTACAAGGCCAAACCATAACTATATACATCTGAGGCAATAGCAGCGGAATTTTTACATTCATACAATTTCATGAACATATATAATATATTTGATTTGACTCATTCTGAAATTAGCAGAAAAATATCAATTTCAAAATCAGATTAGATCATTTATTAAATCAAAAAATTATTTTATTTTGTGTAGACTTATAATTCGCTTACCCGAGAGAAAGATGGGAGAGTGCTATATGATTGTAGTAGGACAAGTCTTAATCTTGTAGGAAGTTACCCATAACTTCCGTTTAAGAATAAACTTATGTCTCTTTTTTAAACTGGCATTATAAATATAGATTTTCATTATTGGACTGCATGCTGGTAACCGTATTATGTATCATGGATACAAATTAATACAAAACTTAAATAATAATAATTACTGTAGTTTTTCTAATATGATCGAAAATGTGGAACACTCCAATAACTAGAAACATAATCTAGTTCACTCACTCAGTTGAATTAAAGTTCAATTGAGTCATTTTTATAGGCCAAGGCAATGGGAATATTTTATGATATAGAGAGGTGTGCTTTCCAAGGCGTATATTTGTACATGTGAGTGATATGGGTGAAACTTCTTTCAATTTATGGTAAAGAAATTGATGTGACTCTGTTTTTACAGACCCTTTGTGTTGAAATTAGTGAGAAGTTTAAAGTCTCGCCGATAAGATAAGAGATAAGAAGGACTTAGTAACAGAAGACATAAACAAATTCAACCCTTCATTGCCCGTACAGGTGAATTATCTTAATGATTATCTTAAAATAAGATACTTATATTAAATAATGCATAAGAAGAAAATGCAGTTGTTAAATCTAGATTTTGAATAAATTTTTAAATATTATTATTTAGAACTGAAATGATAGGTTTGTACTTAATGATAATAAAATATATATACATATATAGTCAGTTTTGATATTTATATTTAGACTTCATTCTTGTTGTTAATTCTTTTTGTTACTTTTTAAGAAAAAAATATAATTTATAATTCCAGTAATTGTATTAACAACTAAATAAATTTTTAGTATTTCATGATAATTAACTACCTTATGGTACCCTATATCATAATATATTATTATGTATAGTAAATAATATTGTTCCAACTTCTTAATACCACAGTCTATCCTCAAAATTCAATCCTAAACAGTTTTTCTTCATTCAAAACATTCAAAGAAAATGATTCGAAGGGACTCTATGGTAAATCTAAGGAATTTAGCACATGTATTAATATCATTTCATATATGTTTTAATTAGTGATCAATAGATATCATATTATTGTTCATTCATGAACAGTCATTAAATACCTCCTTGCTAATGTATCTGAATAATTTAATTGAATCCATTATAATGACAGAGACTTTGAAATCCAAAACACTTACCGTATCTGCATCTGCTTAACTAATTCACAACATTCTGTTGTATTACACCATAATTACGAGAGTTTGGCGTGTTTATCCGTAAGACAAGAGCTCTTCAGGTGACTTCATTAAGGGATAATTCTGTGCGAATGCATTGTAGAAGTACTTACAACTTTAATTATTCTCTTTTCTGTTTGAAACTAGTAATGCACTAATGGTTTTGGGAGAATTAAAATAATGTCATCAAACACATCATGCAGTCTCCTTCTATATACGCATTCAAACCACAGAGGAGGGGTATTTATTATAACTTTGTCGTGACAATATTTTGAAATGTGCTTTATATTCTCTGTAAAATGTTCTCCATTTTATCTAGATATATTCTTTTATGCTCTGAAATATGCTTTACATTCTGTTAAAAATATGCTTTATATTCTTTTTATGTTCAATTATGCTTTTTATACCCAATTCATAAGAGTGCTGTAATTCGATTAATAAACTTGACAAATCTAAACCTAGCATTAAGCCCCTTAAATCACATTTGGATTCTAATTTCATGTTTCGGTTCAAATGGAAAACTTTGAAGAGTTTAAACTAATATTTTCAGCTGAAATCAAAACACATGGATTCAATGTTCACACTGTACATCCTCTGAAAAAAATCAGTTACAGCAATATTGAGTTAATAAAACGAGTAATTTTTGAATTTTAACTAAGTAAATTTGAACAGTTGTTACGATTAAATGTAAACAAATTTTATAATATTAATTTATGAAACTTTTCAATATTGAACTATGTTCCAATAATGTTGACATCTGTATGGTTGGCAACGGTCTTTTAAAATACCTACATACCTGATTTTTATTGTTATTTTGTCGATATATATATATATATATTTCATTTGTATCTAGGTATTTTTTGCTTATATGGCGCATCTCAGAACAGAAACTTTCTATAGTTTCATGAAAAATATTATGTACTCATGAAAATAATATATTTTCAAAAAAAAATATATTTTATAAAAAGAATAAATTTTTTGTAAAGAGAATATAGTTTTAATTTAAAGATAATGCTCTATTTCAAATATTCTCAGGAACATATTTTTATGGTAAAAGAATATTGTCACAACCCTACTTACAAGTGACGATGTATATAATGAATATCGATAAATGCATTTCTCGTTGATTTTTGAAATGTTTAAATAGTATTTTTTCTTTGCTAACCTATTGGGTAACTCTGCGGCACTAATCTAGGAATGAATGAAATCACCTGAATAATAATTATATCTAAAAAAAGAGTAAATATTATAGTTTCTAATAAAAAATGTCTATATTAAAAAAGTTATAGTGCTGTTTAAAAAGCTGTTCAAATAATTTCATTATCACTTTCTTGTAATAGAGTTTCAAAAATATTAGAAAAAAAAGGGTAAGTTCTGAGTTTTTGAACGGTTCTATATTTTGGACAATATAAGAAAAATTATATCATCATCATTTAACCTTTATTTTTTTTGTTATCTATGATATCTGCAATGAGCCCCCAGTTTTCTTATCTTTATTTGTCTGCCTGTGGTCTGTCACGACGTAAGAAGTTTTCAGAATTTAGGTGAAATATGTTACCAGGTGGTAGCATGGAATTAATATGTACTAATTATTATCAGGTCGAGTACAATGAATAAGAAATACTTTATAATCCACAGTTTAAAGATTTATACAATCTCTCATTAAATTGATATTAAATTTAAATGTTTTTCATCAATTTAAATACGTCCAAGTTCATGCTGTAATATTCTCGACATAATGACTTCAGTTAAGTCTAAGAGTACGGACTAGAAAATTGTAAAAATTATATTAAGACAATATTGATACAATGAGAAGTTGAGAAAACGTTATTTTTAACGGGCAAGTGCACTAGTTAAATAATAATCGTTATAGACTATTTCATATATGATCGAAAATGTGGAAACGTCCGATAACTCAGAACTTACCCTATTACCATTAAAATTCAATGGCATTATCAATGACCAACATATATTTACAAAAATATTTATTATATAGAAAAAAAATATTAAACTAACAGAAATTAATTTAATCTTTTTCATTTGAACGATATAATTCATTTCATTTCCTATATCAAGAAAATGTCTGGGAAAATAAAAACTTCTAAGATAATCTCTTATTCGATACAGAAAGAATCATTATGTATTTCGATACAGAAAGAATCATTATGTATTTCGATACAGAAAGAATGATTATGTATTTTGATACAGAATGAATGGTTATGTATTTTGATACAGAATGAATGGTTATGTATTTTTAAATCTCACCATCCGTTACTGATAAAGTCAAACTAAGATGAATTCATGTTAGATAAATCATTTCAATATCCCCATCCTGTTTAACCAACGTTACATCTAATCTCAAACGGAAAACAGAAAATCTAAAAATAAAAAGGCATAAGTTTAAAAGAGGAATAATAATATAAATTATAATGTTTAATTCACACATTTTAATCCGTCAATTTAGTTCACATCAAAATAATTATTTATCTCTTTTTACAATGGTGGTTTCCTTTGGTCAGAACATTCCTTCACAATGTTGTCCATCAAGTTATCCAGGCCGCAGTACCTTTTGTTTCCCCAGATAACTAATTACCGGCAGAGCAGGTATTGAATGTTGTGAGGCTGGTTTGTGCATTCGGATCCTCTTAGCTACGAAAGGAAAGACACAGATGCTAATGAGAGACGAGGCAGATAACTAACCTTATTGGAGTAAAATATCAGTGGAAAAATTACTCTAACTATGATCAGTATGTAAAAATTCGTCTTGATTTATATCGTCATTAAAAAAAACTGACACGTTTCTAACAGTAATTCATTTTAATTGTTGATTATTATATTACGCAGAAGTCTTATGTAATAATATCTCACAAAACATAGAAGAAATATTATTATTTGTTTTTTGATTTATGTATATGTAATATGAGAATTTCCGGTTAAAATGAATTTAATAGATACCAACATTTAAAGATGGCGAATAATGAAAATAAAGGCTTTTTTATTATTGTAAAATAGAAGCAAAAACACATTAAAATATATCTATCAGAAAACATTTTTAGGGAAAGTAACAAACATTAATTATTCGAAATTAAAATTCAGTATTTTCATCATAATACAAACACCACTGATATTTTTTCCTAGCTTTAAATAAGAAAAACACATCATGAGATAAAATCAGTGAAAGGAATGTCCACTGGTGAACATGGGAGAAGGAAATAACTGTGTAGACTTTAGGTGGTTAGCCATAGGCTTATCTGCGGAGTGTAGGCCTAAGGCAGTTGCCTTTGGTTCTCTGACTACCTGCCAAACAATGGCACAACAAAAGACTCTCCATTCAGTCCTTTGAGCAGAGAATTCATGTACATTGCTTCTTACCTTCAGTTACATGCTTTAGCTTCTGTTAACTTTAAAATATAGTAATAAATATAGTTAGATTAGTCACATATACACAATTTCATGAAGACTATTCTGTTCATTAAAAATCTCTACATTTCTTTTTATTTAGTTTAGTATACAGTATGTAAATAATATTTTTTTAAACAATTGAGAATATGATTTATATAGATTTTGATTTTAATACATCTCTCTACTACAAATATAAATATTTACAAATTTTACTTTCAATAAAGTCAATACATCATAATGCTACTACTGAAACAAATATCAAATAAAAAGATTCAAGCTGTTGGTAGCTGTACTTCTTTTTCAGGAGGTCTTGATTGTAGATTTTACTGCCCACAAATAGAGTTAGAAATCTAGTCATTAAACTTTTAATAGAATGTTCTAGAAAACTAATCTCTATCCGTAGGCAGAATCGTTCCCAAGAAGCTGGACATTCTTCATATGATGCGCAGTTTGCTGGCCAGGCGACAGTAGATATATATTTCAGATTTCACCATTTTGATACTGTGATACACGCTATTCACTGCATCACGAGTATTAAAATGGTACAAAATGAAAATAATAACTCGGGCAGTTCCTCTTACCATTTTCTGTACGATGCCTCAAGAAGAATACTTTAACAATATAAATACAATACTATAACTACTAAATACTCTGGACTAAATAAATGCTCACGTGTTTCTCTTCTTTGAACTTCCCTGGGTCTGAACTTGACTTGAAATGGTTTTGAACCGCCGCTGGCCGCCTTATATACCACCATTCGTCTGGCGACTCTTGGCAACTTTTGGGGGGTAGCCTGTTATGACGTACATGAATTCATTCAAAATTTTCGTGTACACATTTTCGAAGTGGATGTAAATGCATACCTCATTGTTCTAGAGTCGTAAAAGAATTTTTTCTTCTAAACGGAACTTGAAGTCTCGCCGGCTGATCTGAGCGATAGTGCGGTAATTGGTATCCATTGTCTTTAAAGGTGGAATGGTACAATGTATTTATAGGACACAGAGAAAATGTCTGAAACTAGTTTCGTTAGATTCATTTGAATAAATCACCATGAATAATCAAATAGTTCATTCTCTTATTGATATAAATTTGTGAACAAAATTTCAATATTCTAATTATTTTATTTCATTACAGATATTATCAGTGAATAACAAAAAATCTCTATACTGTAGTCAGTAAGATTTTTAATAGAGGTTAGAAATCAAAGAATATCACTATTTTAATTAATTTTTTATAATACTAAACTCGGGAGTATTATGTGGGAGTTAATAATTAGAAATAAAATGTACTCTAAAGGAAATTAAATGCATGAGTTAATAAATTATTGAAATATTGGGCACATTTCATTACAAGTTGATCCTCATAAATACTGGACTGTACATTTGAAAGCAAAATGAAACTAGTACTATTTTATTCAATATGTTTTTCATAAAGCCAATGAATTTTGTACTTATTACTTATTACTTTTCAATGTGAAAATGTACCCATTACTTCTGGAACGTTATGTAGGTACAATAACATCATTTAACACTAGATTCTAACTTATAACTTATAAGTTATACTAAATTATGGTAATTGACTACCTTACTATATATATATAATATTAATGTATCCATATACTATAGTTAAGATAGAAAAAGACTGATATTAAATAACAAACTGAAAAATGATGGTAATAACAAACTGATAATTGATGGTAATAACAAACTGAAAATTGATGGTAATAACAAACTGTAAATTGATGGTAATAACAAACTGAAAATTGATGGTAATAACAAACTGAAAATTGATGGTAATAACAAACTGAAAATTGATGGTAATAACAAACTGAAAATTGATGGCAATAACAAACTGAAAATTGATGGTAATAACAAACTGAAAATTGATGGCAATAACAAACTGAAAATTGATGGTAATAACAAACTGAAAATTGATGGTAATAACAAACTGAAAATTGATGGTAATAACAAACTGAAAATTGATGGTAATAACAAACTGAAAATTGAAGGCAATAACAAAGTTAATTAATCGGACACAATTCGATGAAAATCTTAAATGACAATTTTTTAAGTCATAAATTGAGCAAAATAAAACTTTTATATTTGATTTATTCAAATCAAGAAACACTAAATTTAAGATTTTTGATCACATCAGGTAGTATTCTAGAGCAAGAATGTTGGCCTGGATTCTTCTAGAATCCTTTGTTTGAAGCACTTAGATTTTTCTCTGTAACTGAAACAATCAAATAGTAAAGCAATTTATATCAAACCATAATAAAAAATACAGCTCAGTTAATAGATAAAAATTGACTTTTAAAGCTTCACAAATCGATAATTGATAAGTAAAAAATTCTTGAATGGTCAATTTACATAAGTCTGTCCCTTGAAATGACAGGTGTACAATAGAAAACTATCTCAGATCATAGAAAATTTGTATGGGGGATATCTATAGTAGATTGAAGAGATTTGATTACTGATTAGTATTTCTTATTAATATTCGCTACATTCAACTTTGTGAGATAAGCAATTCATGCAAATCATGCCATTCATGTCATTGCCACCTCTTCAAATCATGTGATATCCACCTCTTATCCAAATCAAACCACATGATTGCCATTTGCCACCATATCAGATCACATGATTGCCACCTTATTAAATCACATGACTTTTCCAACTCAAATTATTGCCACCTTATCAAATCACGTGATTGCCACCTTATCAAATCACATGACTTTTTCAAATCAACTTATTGCCACCTTATCAAATCACGTGATTGCCACCTTTATAAATCACCTATCTACATACAATAAAGAGGAGAGAAAAATAAAAATTACATTATATAACTAATCAATGTCTAGAAGGTATTATATATTGTTAACTGTTGCACATTCCTGGCTGAAGATAACGTTTTCGTTATCAGTAAATGCTTATAAATGGGACTAGACTGTCTCCAACTGCCCATTCTTGAACGTTTACACGAGGATGACAAACCGTCACTCTTACCTGATAATACAATTGTTATATAAACTAAATGTTCATATAACTTTTTAAGTTCTCGTTGCTATTACATAAATAACTACTAGGTGTGGAATTATAAACCACTTCTTATTGATTCTGCTTGAAATGAAAATTAGAAAGCAAAATGCTACCTGAAGTGCCATCTAGTAATATGTTATCTAGTAATATGTTATCTAGTAAAATGTTATCTAGTAATATGAAACATATCTAATAATAATAAATGCTAGCTAGTAATAATAAGTGGCCTTTTGTTGTTAAAAATGATTTTTAGTAAGTGCTATGTAGTTCTAATAAGTGCTATTTAGTTCTAATAAGTGCTATTTAGTTCTTATATGTGCTATTCAGTTCTAATAAGTGTTGTGAGCTATCTAGTTCTAATGGGTGCTATTTAGATCTAATACGTGCTATTTTTTGATTATATGTGCTTTTTGGTACTATAAAGTGCTATTTAGAACTAAAAGTTCTATTATCTAGATTTTAATTAAAATATAGCAGATATTGTAACTAAAAACACTGACTATATTTTAGTTACAATATTAGTTCTATTTCAATTACAATAAGTATTCATTATTTTAGTTACAATAAGTATTCATTATTTTAGTTACAATAAGTATTCATTATTTTAGTTACAATAAGTACTCATTATTTTAGTTACAATAAGTACTCATTATTTTAGTTACAATAAGTACTCATTATTTTAGTTACAATAAGTACTCATTACTTTAGTTACAATAAGTACTCATTATTTTAGTTACAATATGTACTCATTATTTTAGTTACAATAAGTACTCATTATTTTAGTTACAATAAGTACTCATTATTTTAGTTACAATAAGTACTCATTATTTTAGTTACAATAAGTACTGATTATTTTAGTTACAATAAGTACTCATTATTTTAGTTACAATAAGTTCTCATTATTTTAGTTACAATAATTGTGATTTACATACAATGTGTATAAAAATAGCGAATAGTTCTTTAACAAATGATGTGCTATCTAATGCATTTCCTGTAAGTTGAAAGATAATGACAAACATCAATACTTTACAACTGTTCATTGTCAATGTTCAATGTCAATGTTCATTGTCAATGTTCATTGTCAATGTTCATTGTCAATGTTCTTTGTCAATGTTCATTGTCAATGTTCATTGTCAATGTTCATTGTCAATGTTCATTGTCAATGTTCAATGTCAATGTTCATTGTCAATGTCCATTGTCAATGTACATTGTCAATGATCATTGTCAATGTTCATTGTCAATGTTCATTGTCAATGTTCAATGTCAATGTTCATTGTCAATGTTCAATGTCAATGTTCATTGTCAATGTTCAATGTCAATGTTCATTGTCAATGTTCATTGTCAATGTTCATTGTCAATGTTCATTATCAATGTTCATTGTCAATGTTTATTTAGTTTCTGTTGGGTGAAGAATTGCATATAATAACTTCAATTAAAAAAATTATGCTTAAGATTCATTGCATTATCATTTTCAAATTATTACATTATATTGCTTTGATTTAAGGAATTAAATCAAATTTGTTGGTTGTTAGGAATTAGAGATATAGTACTAATGCATTACTTTTCTTTTCAGAGAGTTTGAATATTTCAAAATGGAATTAATTTGGACCAAAGTTTTAGCATTAGTGCTTATGCTTTTAATAACTTTCACTGTCGGTATATTGCCACTGAAAGTGAGAAAATTAATATTAAAAGTCCCACAATCATATAAGCGATCGCAGATTATCCTGAGTTGTCTCTTGTGCTTCGGTGCCGGAATACTTCTCGGAACAGTTTTCCTGCATCTGCTGCCTGAAGTTTTGGAAAATGTAGAAGAAGCGAAGGAAAAAGGATTTATAAGCGAAGAAATGCATTTTCCTTTAGGAGAGCTTTTAATCCTTGCAGGCTTTTTCTTCATGTACCTCATAGAGGAGTTGGTCCATATGTGGGTTCACAACAACCAGGAAGATTCTCACGATCACCACCACGTTCACCATCACCACAACAATACCCAGCACAATCACTCAGATATGCAGAAAGTCGATTCATTGAATATCCACACTCTGTCTGTATCGGATGATGTTGTACTTGTTGCAGGCAATGGATCTGTGTGCCACAGTGAAAGAAAAAGATGTGAATCTACCCCAAGTGTTGCAGTATTGGTAGGTTGTGACAATCCGGTCGTGTGTACCGATACGCTGAATAATTGCACCCATAATACTGTTACAACCAAAATGCCTAAGGATGTCACTAGTATCACACAGCCGAATAAGGAAGAAGGAAGCAATCAGAAGGTAAATGCAATGCGATCCATTTTAGTCATCTTAGCTCTGTCTATTCACGGATCACTAGAAGGATTATCACTAGGATTGGAAGAAGCAAACAGTGACGTGTGGTTGATGTTTGCTGCTCTGTCTTCGCACAAAGTGGCTATTTGTTTCAGTATTGGTATGGAGCTATTGGAAAAGAATGTCATCGTCAAATATTACATTCTCTACATGGCGATATTTGCAATGGCTTCACCTATTGGGATAATCATCGGAGGTTTGTTGTTTGAGTTCGCAGATCAAAGTATAGCTAGTGGTCTAATTACGATAATGGTTCTTCAAGGCTTGTCTGGAGGCACCATCATGTTTGTTGTATTCTGCGAAGTTTTGGAAAGAGAAAGAAGCAAAACCAGTGGACGGCTTTACAAACTGTTGGCCCTATTTGTAGGGTTCATAATAATGGCATTGCTGCAATTAGTTGATCACCATCATCATGACCATGGGGGAGAAGAACATTCAAGCACCATTGCATCTGTCATGTAAAATTAATTCAAAATAGAATAGTCGCCTATGAAGATGTCTAGACATCCAATAAAATATGTTGTTTTCGATAAATAATAGGATTTAAATGTTGTGATAAAAATATGATAATTAATTGTTGATACGAAAAACAGGTTATCATAATCCTTTGAATTTACACTGCCATTATATTGTAGATACTTGACTCTTTATCTAATTTTTATCTCTGTACTAATCCTCTTGATTACTAGCTTATCTGAACATAGTAACAGCATCGATAATACCAATATTTGCATATTATGTCCAACTTAGTAAATTTCTGGTTCTCAGACGTTTCCACATTTTCGAACACTTAAAAAAAAAAGAGAAAAAATATTATCAACAACTATTTTTTCATATTTATTCGAAAAGGAGGAACCGCCCTATAAGTCGGAATTTACACTAACTTTCACATTCATTTGATAGTTGTTGCTTAATCATAATTTGAAGAGTCTAACAATAACTGATAAAATTATGAGCATTTAATTATGTTTGTGTTTTATTCCTCTCCTTATCAGTGAAAGCTAATAAAAATATCAAATCATTTCAATATTTCGTTATTCGTATTTCTTGGAAGTTAATTAATACAGAGAATTCTTACGTAAAACTATGACAGGTTTTATCGAATGAAAATATAATTTTAAAATATTTGTTTCTTCACATTTGACTATATTCGGTTAAAAACTTATTATTCTTTTCCTTGGGAATTAGTTAAATATATACAAGGCAACGTCATAAAGAGGATCGTATATTTATCTTGCTATGAAAGTTGTGAATTTGAGAGATTTTTGTGAATGTATCCTACGTTTCTGAACAACGTTTGCTTAAGACAGGGGTGGGCAAATGCAGCACTCGGTGCTGTATTGGCACTCAAAACGGCACCACTGCCAACCCGGGAAACGGTGCTTTATTTTCTTCCAAAGAAAATTAAGAATTTTTAGCCCTGACTGCTCTAAAAATTAAAAGGATAATATAGAAGTGCATGGCCAACTAATTGAAGAACAGTATAATATTTGTAATGAATGACCTTGATACTTTGATAGTAAATTTTATTCCTTAATAAGATATTTTTTGTTCATTGTTACAATAGTGCCGGTGTTTTATTTATTTACCTCTGTCTCTTTTTATCGAAATCAGTTAAATTTACATCTTTCATACGCTTATCTTGGGATATTCAAACACTGTGGTAAATATGCATGGAATCATTTTTAATTCCCATTTTTAATAAGTTAGGTAAGTAATTTATCCTGTGAATTTATGAGTTACTTATTATTACTTATGCAAGATAACTTATTTTTGTTTTTATTGTGATATTTTCACATGAAGAATTTTTTTTATATATTATATATTAATTCTTTTTAATGCAAATGATAAATCTACAACCAATATTTATGCTCAAAATATGTACCGTTGTACATGTTCGTACTTCAATTAAATATTCCACCTCATTATATAATTACTCAGTATCCCAGCAATTTAGAAAACGAAAGGAAAATTGGCACTGAGATTCCATCTTTCAGCACTGAAAAGCACAATGTGTGCCCACCCCTGGCTTAAGACGTTTTAAAAAAAATTAGAAAATTAAAAATAAATTTTTTCCAAATCAGTTTCAAAATACTTTTAACAGTTCCTTAGAAATTTTTGAGAAAAACTGATGTAACTTAGTAAGTACCTAACTAAATTGTGATGACCAAACTGTATTTCTACGTTGCCATACGTCACTACAGTACAATTAATTTCCTAGTTTACGCGATTTACGCAGATTTACGCCAATATATTCGTTAATATTTTTAAACTTTTAAATACAAAAATATAATTGGCATTTATGTAGGAATGAAGACACGAAAGGCTGGTAAATTTAATGGAATGGTATGAAAGATTTAAAGTAATTCGAAAAGGATGTGGTTAGAAAACACACGTCAGACTCGATCATTAGGGTTAAAATAATTATTATGGGTTATAAGTTATGCAGTCTAGAGGCCCTATTGTAACTTCGACAGTGACAAGATGTGTGCTTTACTGTTTTTTATTGATTATTTGAACAGTACAACAGTAACTTTTCTGTGTTACTGTTTACTGTTCAATCAAACAATCTAATTTAAAAACATTAAACAGTAATGTATAGATTTCGTCTTATGAAAATATATCGTTACTACTCTATAAATAATAATAAAATTTTGATATAACAAAGAACTAGCGATGTACTTTAATTTACTCGAGATCTGCGTGAGTTAATACAGCACCAATAATATGCATCATTTGATAAAAAATTAAAGAATTGAATTTCATTGGTATTGTAAAATCTGATAAAAAACCTCAATATTTAACTCTTATATTTAAATAATTTACAAAAAGATTCATTCCATTAGTTCCCAGTACAAGAAAGTGATAATGGATTTCATTTCTGGTACGTATTTCAATATAGAACAATAAATTGATTTTCTAGCGGAAATGATAGAAAGTGAATCATTTTATTTCTCTGATATACGTTGTTATGATACAGCTCATAAAGCTTATACTATAAAGTATGTGTGGTACATAGGTAGTGTACTATTGTAACAGACTGTACAGCTATTGTGGTAGGCAGTGCAAAAGGCATGCACACCATCCCTACACCCCCCTTGAGGTGAAGGTCCTAAAGCCCTGTGCGGGTGACGACTTTCCCTCTACCCTCATTAATACCTTTGGCTCTCGGGACAATCGAACGTTCTTTCCCTTGCTCCTTTCTTTCATCTAATAACTTTATTGGTGAAGTGAATTATCAGTGACAAATTATAGATCACGTAATATTAAAGCCATACGGGGGTATTAATCACACATTCATCGGACGGCAATCAAAAGTTGAGTAAATAACCAACGTGATAATAATTGAGCAGAGAGTTATAGGTTCTATGTAATTAAATAGGTCTAATCAGCCATTGTCATTTATTTACTTTAGAAGCTGGATTCTTAGTTAATTTAGTATTAAGGTTTATAATTCTTTCGGTAAAACCATTTTTCGGTTTATAAATTAATTTTCGAATCATCTTAATATTGCAATTCATAATCAATGTCAATTAATAATAAGCAGTAATGAATAAATTAATATTCAGTCCAATGTGTGTATCCATCTCCAACTTATGTAGGCATTGAATTGAGAGAAATTATAGAATTGGAAAATAGTTTAATTAATGGAAGTCAAATAACAGAAAATTGGATAAGTGAATAACTAGCCATTTGAATTAAAAGAAAGACATCATTGAATCTTAATTAATAAATTAAAATAGGTAGCTTACGTTGTGACTCAGATGTGATCACAACAACGTAACAGAAGTATTCCTCCTAGTTAATCACAATTATAGGAATAATATAGATAAAAGATTTAAGCAGGTAAAATGCAGCACACTAACCATAACTATGGCCTCATTCCACTAATAAACCAATAAAAAAGATACCTATGAAACACTCATAAAAACTATGACATGCATTGCGATTCTTTTGATGTACAACATTACATTATAAAGTCAATTCATCGGGATTTAGAGACTCTCCATGGAATTGTTCCTTAAACTTGTGCAACCCTTTGATGAGAGGTCAAATGATTTCATTTATGAGAGAGAAGAAAGAACAGATAGCACATTTTGGAAATAGTAAATCGATATTATCGTTGCTAATCAAACTCTGGGTGTCAACAATTTGAGTATAATACTGTTTATTATTGTTCTTTATTTTGTTTCGTAACAATATCAAAAGTACGTAGATTGGGTAAGTTCCGAGTTATTGAACAGTTCCACAATTTCGATCATTTAAGAAAATAGTGTATAACAATTGTTATTTTAAAATCTAATCGGTATAATAGCTGCATTTATCAGGTAATTACAAAAGTGAAGAAATCATAATCAAATACTCTTTCTTTTATATATGGTCGAAAATGTTGAACCGACCGATAATTCGTTCATAAGTTACTGTATCCAGTGAAAATAACTAACCATGTATTTTCTTTAACATAGTTTGTTGTTTAACATAGTGAATAAAATAACAACAACATAATTTCTATTTTAATCTGTACTTTCCAAAGATGATTTTGTCGCTTTTGATTAAAAATTATACGAAACTCTCACGTTCAGTATAAATAATATAATATATATCCGGTTCAGTATAAGTATATAACATATATCGTACTCAGTATAATAATATTATATATCCGGATTATTGTCAATGAGTATTCAATAATAGATAGCTACTTCACAAGTAAATTAGCTAACTAACAATGATAGTCTATATGAAACATACTTGGACTAATATTAGATTTATATTGTTGTTTATATCTTTCTTGAAAACTGATATCGATAAGACAGTAACAATATAGATCAGTCCTTAACTTTTTAAGTATATCACTATTTTTGTTTCAACAATAATTACAGCTAAAATAATGACCGAAAATTATTTCTGAAACTGCAGGATATCAATATTTATCCCCAATTGTAGTTACAGAAATAACTATATACATATGTATAAATTGTACAAATGGAACTGGACAGTACCGGGCAATATTTAGTATGACTCTTGTTCTTTCCAATTTGTTGGATTAGTAATAATTATTATAGCAGATATCTTAACTGTAATCTATAGTTAATAAACATATTTCATATAAAAGAAATAATATCATCGGAGAAAATAGACACAAACAAGAAGTTTCTTTAGCATATGTATGCATTATTGAATAAATAAGCCATACAAATGCAGTCTTCTCAGCACTTGCAGCAAGTCAGACTGAGGCAATAAAGGAAAGGAGAAGCACTCTTCCTCTCTCGTTGAAGAAATTAGCAACACAATTATTGATATATTTCAAAAGAAGAAAGGCTGACCAGTTAGATTACTTTAGAAATAATAAATCGAAACATAGTTCAAAGAAGATGGCCCCAAAAGAAAGGCTTGAGGATGCTTCCGAAGAGGATGACAATGACGAGGTTGACAGGATTCGTAAAGATTTGGATGATTTGGACGAGGGTGAGTTAGAAACCATTTTAACCAGCGAAGAGAAGCGATTCATGCTCTACGTGGAGCGGGGAGACGCAGCGTCGGCAAAACAGTGAGTCAGATAATCTGAAACGATGTTATTTTTATTATTTAATGTTGATTTTGATCATATTTACACCATTTGTATTTGTTTAGTTACGAACTACGAAGATGAATTATTTGTTGCGTGATTCTTTTTCCTTTCAAATTACCGGATGGAGCATTTTAAAAAGGCATATTTATAGAAAAAGTTCAAAAGGAAATATCAAAAAACGTTCTCTGTGTGAAGATGTCAGTCTTATCTATAAAATGGGATGAAGTTTGATAGCTACAAACCAACAGGATGTTTAGCACAGTTCATTTGAGATTCTACATCCACTTATTTGTAAAAAAAAAACATTCATTTAGTTTTTCTTGTACAGCAAATATAACAAAGAAGAATCTAAGTACCTAGGAAAATAATTCGTAATCGTTCTATAGTGTATAGCGCTGTTTGATATTTAAAGGATTAAAATTAAAATTTCAGCGTCATCAAAAAAGGAATGAAGGATTTACAACAAAAGAAGGATGCCAGTTTCAATCTAAATTGTGTGGATCCTTTAGGACGCACTGCACTTGTTGTTGCTGTTGAGAATGAGAACTTGGATATGATTAACATTCTACTGGAAGCAAAGATACACCCAACAGTGAGTGAACTTCTCTGTTAAGGCAACAAAAATACAATATGTATTTTTCATAAAAGTGGTTGTTGAGGGACATATAAGATTAAGAGGGAAAATTGAATCCATTCAAATCCCACAATCACTTTATCTCTACAAATGTAATTTTTTATTTGTTTTTAGGATTCACTTCTTCATGCCATTGCTGAGCAGTATGTTGAAGGAGTTGAAGTTTTACTACGTCACGAAGAGTCTATTCATCAGGCGGGAGAGCCTTACGTGAGTAATTTTTTTAGAATTAAGGACAACTTGATGCCGTTGACAATTGGATCCAGAAAAGCTACTTCGTAAATGCAGTCACTTACCATGCAAGGAATGTAACGAAAAGAGACACAAGCACTGGTGAATGCTTTCACAGATGAAAGAGGAAAATGAAAGTGATAGTATATGGAGCCTATGAGCCTACCTAACACAAAATCCACAATCTCGTAACTCAACGGTATAGTATAGCGCTATCCTTTAAAACTTCAAGCAGGGATGAAAAATTCATTAACATGGTAAAAATTAAAAAAATATAATACATAATCAAAATCTAAAACCTCGTAGTTGGAATACATTTTATTTTCACGTTAGTATTCGTTTTAAGCCAATTTAATTTTTACAACTCACTATAAAAGTACAATTTAAGAAGCTACCTGAACTTGATTTCTTACCAAAAGCAAAATAATTATAGCGAAACATTTTCAAACATTATAAATATAGTAGTTAATTTATTGAAATTTATTTATCTATTGAAAAAGAAAGAACATTTTCAAATAGTCCTAAGCTAGTTTTGATATTAATATACAGCACATAGTTTATATTTTTGTATATATAAATGATGATTACTCCGGTAAAACATACGTAGCGAGATTATTCTGGCAGGTCTTATCGGCGGGTTGTCCATCCGGCGAATTGCCTGGAGGCAAGTTGTTTGGAGTAATTTAAGAAAATGACGAATAACTTTAAACGCTTTATAAAATATAAGTACGCTAAAGCTCATCAATATTTTCTGATGCATGTTGACATTCGAATTGAACACAGATGTATATTTCAAATAAATAGTAATTTAAATATAAAAGTTATGCAATCCATAATTAGATAAATATAACTTTCATCTAGATCTATTAGACCCATTTATTTTGTTCATAATTCACCATTCTTCACAATATCAGTCATGGCAAAAGACTAAAGGTGTTAAGGCTACCTTCACTCCTGATATCACACCTCTGATTCTTGCTGCCCACAAAGATAACTATGAGATTCTGAGGCTACTCTTAGATAGAGGCGCCTCCTTACCAGCTCCCCATGATGTCAAATGTGCTTGTGACGAATGTTTAGTCTCCAGTGGTGAAGACTCTCTCAGGTGATTCATATTGAATTTAGATATTTTAAATGCAAACAAGTGACTAAAATTTACTTACGAATTCAACAAATGTTTGAAAATGAATTCAAACCGATTGCTCATAATATTCGAAAACTTACCGTCGTATTTCTCAGGAAATATACATATAGTGACTAAAGAAAATTTATGGTGAGGCCATATATAGAAGATCAAGAGGTATCAGTTAATGTTTTATGCCGATTTCTCACCATAACTTCATTTCTTGATAAAACTATTTCCAAGTTTTAATATTATATAACAATCAAAAGATTATAGGTTTGATGATCTTGGTCAAAATATATCTTCCATTTCTTTAAAGAATAGTGTCTGTTGTCAAGAACGTGTTAGCACATGATATAAATTGTATTTTCATAAATTTCTAAGACTGGTCCTATTTTTTTACTACTAGACATACAATTTCTATAGCAATTAAGAACATGTACATATTTGTAGCATAGAGGTATATCCAATCCATACAATAATGCATGATTATATGTTTAATCATAATAAAACACACCTCTATCTTCTATTGAATGGTAATTAAGAATTTCTTAAAATTAAATTAAATAATCATGTTCTTTTCTAGGCACTCTTTGGCACGAATTAACGCTTACAAAGCACTTAGTTCTCCATCATTGATTTGTCTGTCGAGCACAGATCCTTTAGCAACAGCCTTTGCACTCTCACAAGAGCTTCGTAAACTGGCCACCATGGAGAATGAGTTCTCGCAAGAGTATTTGGTTAGTGAATTTCGTAGCTAAATATTTTATAATGTACATAATCAAACAATTTTGAAAGTTAAGTTAGTTATGAATAACTGTAAATTAATATTTACATCTAACTTTTCTTTCTAGGCTTTGAATATTCAAGTTCAAGAATTTGCCAAATCTTTGATCGACAACACCAGAACCTCCTTGGAATTGGAAATTGTTCTAAACTATGACCCAGAGGGTGATGCCTACGAACCAGGACAGCATATGCATTTGACTTCTCTGAGAGAGTCAGTGGAAAAGGAGCAAAAGATGGTAATATTTTATTTTAATTCTATTTTGTAATATTGAATCATAAAATATTACTATCACTACTTCGTTCACTATTTTATCCTCTTCAAGTTCGTGGCCCACGCAAATGTTCAGCAACTCTTGGCCACTGTTTGGTATGATGGTTTGCCGGGATTCAAACGGAAGGGAAGCTTCAAGCAGATTATGGATGTCTTCAAGGTAGCCTGCCTCTTCCCTATTTATTGCATTTCTTTCATCATTTTGCCAAATTCATCATTTGGAAAAGCAATGAGGAAACCAATCATCAAATTTATCGTCCACTCTGCTTCTTACTGTTTCTTTTTATGTAAGTATATTGATTAATAGATAATTACTCGTAGGATTATCTCCTGCAATAAATATACGGGAAATATACGGGAACTCGTAGAGCGCATACCTTTGCTGCCGCTTATAAATGACCTAGACACTGCATTGTGAATAATAATAATTTTCTTTTTCTAAAGCTATATATGTATTCTTGTGAACAGTTCTACTTGTGGTTGTTTCATTGCGAGTTGAAAATTTAGTAATTGAACTAATTGGAACCGAATGGATGAAGAGAAAGATGAGGCAGCAACAAAATGAAGCCCGGGGAGCCTTACCCTCAATTGTAGAATGTGTTGTTATCGTCTACATCGTAGGCTTCGTCTGGGCTGAAATAAGGGCACTTTGGACTGGAGGTCTTTTGGAGTACATTCATGATCTTTGGAATATCATTGACTACATTTGTAATTTCTTATTTGCAAATTGGATTATTCTAAGGTAAACGTAATCGTGAATTACATTAAACAATACAACTAGTGGTACCTATTCATTGCCATGTATTTTATGTGTAATGTAACAATTTTTTACATAGGATGACAAGTTGGTTCATCACTCAGCGTGAGTTGAAGGCAGGATTGAATCCACATTATCCCAGAGAATTGTGGCACTCTTTCGATCCATTGTTGATATCAGAAGGAATGTTTGGAGCTGCAAATATATTCAGGTAACAAAGTAACATTGCATGAAGCTAAATTTTATGCATGCGTCATTATCAATAAGTTACAGATGCCTCATAAATTATATTTGTAAAGTTTAAAACTAATAAATAATTCTGTTTATAATTCCATAATATAATATTCATAACAATCACAATTTTTTTCTGAAGTCTCTCCATTTGAATTAATCTAGTTATTGATGAACTCTGTTTTCTCAAACCAGTTTCATGAAGCTTGTTCACACATTCAGCGTCAATTCACACCTTGGCCCTCTACAAGTATCTCTCGGTAGAATGGTTTTTGATATCATCAAATTCTTCTTCATCTACACTCTCGTTTTGTTTGCTTTTGGATGTGGTAACATTTTCTTTTCTTCTATGTGAAATTTTATGATAGCATATACAGCATATAGTAATCATATATTTATTATGTTTTTACAGGTTTGAATAACCTTTTATGGTACTACGCAGACATGGATAAGAAAATATGTTTCTCCTTGCCCGGAGGATTAATGAATCCAGACACTGAATTCTCCTGCCAGATTTGGAGACGCTTTGCAAAGTAACTATTCGATGCTTGTTGCTGCTAAATAACATAATAATAATCATGCATAACTAATAATGACGTTTTGCAGTTTGTTTGAAACGTCTCAGTCACTATTTTGGGCTTCGTTTGGATTAGTGGATTTATTCAACTTTGAGCTCTCTGGCATCAAATCATTCACGAGATTCTGGGCACTACTCATGTTTGGTTCCTATAGCTTGATAAACGTGATCGTGCTTCTCAATCTCCTCATTGCGATGATGTCGAACTCTTACGCTGCTATAATTGTATATATTATTATATTATTGTTTTATATAGGTATGTTATTTATAATTAATATATTAACGAGTGAATAGTAAGATGTTAAATAATTTCTTTATGATAGGAAAAATCTGACGTGGAATGGAAGTTTGCAAGGTCCAAACTGTGGATGGAATACTTTGAAGATGGAGACGAACTTCCTCCTCCATTCAATCTTATTCCTCGCATTCGATGCGGCACAGACAAAATGGCGAAAGAGAGGAGCAGAATCTCCTTCAAGAGAAGACAAGAAGACCTGAGGGATTCACAGTACCAAGTCAGTAGATAATTTATCTCCAAAGAATTTCGAATAGTCTGGAATAAAATACAATACAATTATAAAAACTGTACAGTAAAAGATCGTTTTGAATTATATATGTGAACATATTCTTATTTGAAAATCTCAAATCTGAATACTGTATAGTAATGAAGTTAAATCAATGTTCTTTTTTTTCTAATCCAGAAAACTATGAGGAATTTAGTAAGAAGGTACGTCACAGCCATTCAGAGAAAAACAGAAGAAAAAGAAATAACTGAAGATGACGTGAATGAAATAAAACAAGATATCAACTCATTCAAATATGAAACCTTGAATGTTCTCAAAATTAATGGAATGCAAACAGGAACAGCACATCACAAAGATGACAGTAAGACTTATATTAGTTTTCCAGTTTTATTTTCATTATTTACAAAAATTATACCGTAGTGTTACATTTCAGGTGCAATTGGGCGAAAACAACAGGCTCGGGAAAGGAGACTTTTGAAAGGTTTCAACATTGGTCTGGTGGAAGGAATTGAACAAACACCAAATCATATCACCAAGAAAGAAGATCCAATAAAATTACTTGCCATGATATTCCTGAAGGTTTTCATATTTTTCGTGTTATTTTACTCAAATGAGACATTTTATTTCATGTTGTTTCATTTTTGTGGAGTTTTTATGAATAATTTTATGTAAATTTCTAAAGTACACCACTGTGATTTTCAAGAGTGGACATCTTGAAAATAGATGACCAACAGTTCTGTGTTGCAGGCAATGAAGAAAGAACCGACGCCCAAGAGAGACTGGAGAAAAGATACAAGAAGGAGAAGTAGTAATCCCATCGGAAGCTCAACCACTCACTTACGCCGTCAGAGTCTAAGAGAAGGGAAAAGAACCAGCACAGCCTGGGACAGGGTAATTAAACAGTACCAATCATAAGAACTCCTATTTAAAAAAAGGTAGTAAGTAAAAAAATTTACTTACTACCTGCAGTTTTGCGCTTACCATTTCATCCGCTATTTATAATCCAATTCAATAAGTTATCTGACGCTATTAGCAGATTGCTCTTTTTAAATAAACTTGTATTATGGTGGGAGAAGTTAAGATCGCTTTATTGTTCATATTAACTTGACTTTTTTTCAGCCTATTGAATAATTCCACAAATGAGATGATTTTCTGAATCTTTTGTTTTTAGATTCAATTTTATCATCATCGTGGTGTCTTCTTCGGTGGAAACATCAATGTTCAAATTCTTGATGAAGCTAAATGCAAGATGCGACCTGAGGTAAGGGCTAATGAGAGGTTAGTTAGTAGTACCAAATTAAAGGATTTGGACACATCCATCATTATCATTGTATATTGTAATCTGAATGTATTACCGTCTTAAACCTTCTCTGTAATCTGATAAACCAGTTAATATAAAAAGAGCTAACGTGTCTGTCATTTACTAAACTTTCAATATTCCGCAGATACGTAATCGCGCGGTAGGTTGGCGTAAACTGCAGAGACTCACGGATCTTGGTAAAGTGACTCAGGAGAAGTACGAGAAACAGTGTTCTTCCACACCAGAGAAAAGTACAGCCAAGTGTCATGACAATTTAGCTTTCGAATTGGATGAAACTGGTATAGAGAATGGAAAGGAAATAATAACTAACTCGTCTAAAACTAACCAAGAGAAAATCTTAGTTAGGAAAAGGTCAGAAAATAATATGGATAAAAGCACTAAATTGAATAATCCTGACAATAAATCCAATGGAGATTCCAAGAAGTTGAATCAAGGCAACGAAATAAAGGAAGGATTGAAAGAGACTGAATTGGAAACTAAAAATGTAACAACAGAAACCGAAAAAAGATCTGTTGCCAAACCTATATCATCTATAGGTGCGGGATGGATTTAGATAGTTCTAAAGTGGAATCGTTTCCTTTCTACGATTAACAGGAATCGAAACACACTTTAATGAAATTTATTACGAGTTATGTAAACAATGAGAAAGACACAGATGAAGAAATGCCATCGTGAAGAGAAAAAGTCATTAATAATATTGGTAATCAAATTTGATTGAATATATTCATTATTTATTCACATTGTTTGTTTCCATAACCCGATGGTGATTGATTTGATTTATAAAAATATTGATATTAGAAGAGACTATAATTATTGAGGTTGTTCGTACAATAAATTTTCAACAAGTTGCTTCACTAAATAAATTAAGAAAAAAAATTTAACCAAAAAAATTTAACGAACCGCTATTCAACGATCCCTATATTGTCCTCATAATTTCTATGATACCAGTAGGTAGTAAATTTCATTGAAAGATTTTCGTTAAGATTTTACCATATTCAATTAATTTATTCCACTAACAAAATTAAGCGAAACTCTGTTCTATATATATTTATCTGTAGAAGATTCAGTATTTTGAAGTCATTGAACAAACTTAGCTTCGTACGTTCGTAATTGATAATGTTGTAACGAAATATATGGTATTTCATCAAAGTATATAATCCCTGCAATATATGTTTAACCTTATAATTCATTTTGTAATATAATGGATATTATCGAAGTAAAATTAATATACAAAAAATATCAACTTATAAATGATATGAATGAATGGTTGCACATAAAATTTACCATTGATATGAAATTGATGGGGTTACTTAATTCATCATTACTACATATTCGTCGTATTATAATAACGATTATTATATCACTAAAAATTATATTCTCAGCGAAAAATGAAAATCCATTTATAAATAAGTGTTCAAAATAAAAAATGTCTGAAGATTTTTAAAATTTAGTAAACTTATTAAATAGACAATTGGACAATTGAAAATCTCGTATCCTTTCCCTTTATCAATGATGGACATCCTGAGCAGCTTCTGAGATAGTGAATATATGCTCTAGTAGTGGCCTGATGAGAGGCAGTGCTTTGGAGAGTTACAGTATGCACGGTACTACAGTGCAGTTCTGCTACCCAGGACTAAGACGACCTAATGAGTTTGCGCTACTTATTTAAATGATTTTTTAGCCTCTACTTTTTCTTTAGCTATATGACAGTGCTTTGAAAATTTTCTATTCGATTTTAAATAATTGTTTTTGAATATTAAATTTATTGTAACAAATAATGAATACAACTGGATGAAATTTGGAATTAAAATTTTAAAATGTAGGTCTTTGTTTCATTGATATATTTCTTATACATTTTCAAGAGGTGCAAAATAGAATCACAAAGATTAACGAAAAATCTTATTTTTTTATAATGCTTCAAAGAGTAATGTTCATCATTAAAAATATTATGAATATTATAAACACGAATTAAATTTTCTATTGCAAATATTTTTAAGTTTCAGTTTCTATTTATGTTGATATGGTGAATTCTAAGTTTGTAAATACAACCAATCAACAAATGTGAATCCTGATGAGTTACTTTCTACTGTGATAAACTGATAAGAAAATAGAATGTGGTTCTCACGGACCGGAGAGATTCTTTGGATTCTCTTCTTGAGTTTCAATCAAGTTTTCTTGGTTCAAGGCAACGAAACATGCGAAAAAACTTTCAGACAATTGAACACTACCTCTACCTCTACCTTCAACATCATGTAAGTACATAATTCTGCTATTCTTTATTATATGTTATTAATGATAAATACAACATTTTCATTAATGATATATACAACATGTATGTTTGGAAGGGAATTAGATGTACTATAAGTTCGTCGACGATACATTATTTTTAAAATTAGGAATACTGATCTTAACATTGTAACGTCTGAAATGAATGATTTCTTAGTGGGTCAAAATTAATAAAATATATCTTATCGTTTTAAACACTAAACTCATGTTTTTTAGTCTATATAATTTTGGTAACCTCCTATATATTTCAATATTCTATTTTACTTGACTGTACTGACAAACTAAAATATTACTGAATATTAATTGATAATGGATTGAATTTGACAACCATTGCCAACAAGTATTCGATAAACTTTGCGAAACTCAAGGCATAATCTATGCATCTATCGGTAATTTTAATACCTGAATTTGAATTTAATTTACCTTTCACTTGTTTGTCACATTTTAATACAATCTATATTAATTTATGGTAGAACATGCACTATTTCTATCCAGACAGCAAGAATTAAAAAAATATACATTTCAAGTGTTATTTTAATATTTCAACACAATAATATTTCTGTAAGTAGAAGATGATTGTTTTAAATGTTGAAAAAGCAGATAACTTACTTCCTTTTTATTCTTTTAAACATATATCTAGAACTACCTCTCAGCCATTCACTTTTAGACAATTTAGTGATGTAGGTAGAGTTAACGATTTTATTCCAAAAGTTTATCAGATAGAATTTTTTGACAATAGCTCTGATGATCCAAATATTTTAGCCTCTAATTTTATTAACAAATTATACCATGTTTTCTATTCTAAATTCCCTTTACTTCATTCTAATCGTAACAAAACAAAGAAAAACCACAAGGAATGGTGTACTGAGGAGATTTGTCAATTAATTCGAAAGAAAAATAAACTTTTAATACTTTCTAGACGTAGTGTGATAACTCGGAGATCTTATACATTTTTTATAAATACTCTTAATTATTCAGTTAGGAAGGCTATAAGGAGGTTTTTTATCAGAAAAAAATTTATGATAGTATAAATAATAGCAAAGACCTGTGTCAACAAATCAATAATGTTTTAAGTAGATATTTTAAGTTGAATTCTTTTGAAATTAGGCGAAATAATGTTTTTTTAAATGAAATTGAAACTACAAACTATTTTGATGACTTTTTTGTAGACATTAATAATAAATTAGTTAGAGAATTACCAACTGTAAACTCTCCATTACACATTTACTTTCTTCTTGTCCCCAATTACTCAAACAGAAATTCGTAAGGTCATTTTGTCTTTTAAAAATAAACATTTTAATGGAAATGAAATTCAACCACAGCTACTGATTGGAACCCTAGATTTTATCTGTCAAATTTTATGTTATGTTTTTAATACTAGTTTTATTATTAGAGTTTTTCCAGAAGTTTTAAAAGTACTATAAAATTCCTGAGTTATGAAGTTTTTTATGAAGCACCCGAGTAATGAAGGACTTGAATTATGAAATGTTCCTGAGTTATGAAGTAGTTTTCTTTGTTTAAATCATAGAAAACGATTGTCCTTGAGGTAGAACTATACCTTTTCCAAGTCAAGTTGGCATAAGTGAATAACGAATTGGCATAATTGAAAAATAAATTGACACTAGTGCACTTCATATTGCAGAAGTGAAAATAAAAAATACAAGTATGACAAGCAATTACAATATAGAAGTTTTTTATGAAAATTACAACTTCAATCCAATAGTGGGTTTTTGCAATCTTCTCCACCAGACACTACCATATTATAAGATAATACTCTGTTATAGGATAATACCCAATTATAGGACAATACCCAATTATAGGATACTACCTATAATTGGGTATTATTCTATAATAGTATTATATATGAAAATATAAATCAGGAAGGTAAAGATTTACTATATTGCTTAGGTTATCGATAAATCGGTAATATTGAGTATAAACTGTGTTTTCTGTATTGTTTGAGATTTATATTAATGTGTATTTTTTGTTAATGATTAGTATTTAGGCATAAATGTTTACTACCATGATATATATTATTTTTTACAATATTGAGTTGCTATATTGATTTCTCACATTATCCTAATATTTGTTTCATTACCCCAATTTTGTATGAAATTTAGTGCACATCCAAATAAAAATAATATTTGTCATAGTTATCCCTCAATGACGAGAATTTTCTGTGATTTTAATCATAGAAAACTACACTGCACACGAATTATGAAGTGGCTCTGAGCTATGAACTTATGAATTATATACCTCTGGAAAAAACTCGAACAGTAAATGACAATTTTCAGAACATTTGAATTCGTAACAGCTGTGGTGCAAAACTAGGTAACGAATAATGTTAGTCACGGTGGCCAGAGATGAGCGAAAAGTACATCGAAAGTACTTAAGTACTAAGTTCAAGTACTCGTAAATCAATGTACTTGAAGTAGTTGCCCAAGTACTCAAATAAAAAAGTACTTTCAAAGTACAAGTACCAAGTACTTTTTAAAGTACTTTCAAGTACCAAGTACATTTACAATACAATTTAAAAACTAATAATTTATACTGTTAACTTTGATAGTACATCTTCTCAGTGACTTTTTTCTCTGATAGTACATCATCACATGACTCTTTTTTTCTGATAGTACATCATCACAGTGACTCTTTTATCTGATAGTACATCATCACAAAGACTCTTTTTTTTCTGATAGTACATCACCACAGTGACTCTTTTCTCTGATAGTACATCATCACTGTGACTCTTTTCACTGATAGTACATCATCACAGTGACTCTTTTCTCTGATAGTACATCATCACAGTGACTCTTTTCTCTGATAGTACATCATCACAGTGACTCCTTTCTCTGATAGTACATCACCACAGTGACTTTTCTCTGATAGAACATCATCACAGTGACTCTTTTCTCTGATAGTACATCATCACAGTGACTCTTTTCTCTGATAGTACATCATCACAGTGACTCTTTTCTCTGATAGTACATCATCGCAGTGACTCTTTTCTCTGATAGTACATCATCACAGTGACTCTTTTCTTTGATAGTACATCATCACAATGACTTTTCTCTGATAGTATATCATCACAATGACTCTTTTCTCTGATAGTACATCATCACAGTGACTCTTTACTCTGATAGTACATCATCACAGTGACTCTCTGTACACGTCCACACGCTTATAATTCGTCAATGTGTTTGGTAAATATTGATTGTGATATCTAGGTATCACAAAATAATTATATTCAATGTACTTAAATTGGTTAATATAACTCATAGTCTCTATACATGATTGTATGTCAGAATATATAAATATTCACCGTCACATAAAAGTATACAATGTCTTACAGTCTTAGTTTTCGATTCTACTGTTTGACAAAGTTTTCAATTTTACTGCTTGACAAACAATTTTCCAACATGTTGGATCTCTTCAAACTCTAGTTTTTATCCAGTTGCTGTAAGTACAGTTTTGATGAGAAAATGAATTAATTTTGTAGAGATTTTAGAAATAATCTTTTAAAATCTCTTTACTGAAAGGAAAAGATGTACTTTGCAAAGTACTTTTTACTTGGAAAGTAACAAGTACTTGTAAAAAGTACTTCTAAGTAATTATTCAAAGTACTTTTTAGAAAGTACTTCAAGTAGTACTTGAAGTACTTACTTGTTACTTAGTACTTTTACTTGGTACTTGGGAAGTACTTTCCTGCCCATCTCTGACGGTGGCATAATAATGGAGAACAAATACGACTGTAGTATTTACACCCAAACAGTTCCTAACTACAATATTAACGTTCCATACCTTTGAACAAAGGTAGAACGTAAATCCTCAATAGTAGAGCGTAATTGCCCTTATTACTAGAACTAACGTCATATTTTAAATTTTAAAAACTTTATTTTATAATAGAACTGCAGTTATAAATATCTCGACATTTTATTTATAAGTATTCTAGAATTTTTTTATGAAAATTTAATTTATGATCATTTTCTTTGAACTTAAACAGTAGTATATTTTATTAAATGTTTGGTATACTCTTTTTGTTGAAAGCTGGTTAAACAGTGCGAAATATAAATATATGTCGAACAGGTATAGATATCATTTACGAATAACAGAGGAGTAAGAAAATCGTAATTCATTAATAGCTCAGTACGTTGATGTGATTTGTTTATAAAATATGATGAAAAGAAAAATTATATACTAAAATCATAAATCATCCATTTTTAGAAGAGAACAGTGTTAATTTATATCGGAGTTCCATTTCCAAAGTAAGTGGAATTGATCAAACACAGAGCAGGACTATTAAAGAAGTGGTCTAACGAATTAATAAAATAATGAATAAATTAAAAATGTACATATCTAGCTGTATAAATATAATTCTTTGTACCCAGAGTGCGTTCTAATTGAAGTGAATAACAATTTTTATCATTAGAGAAAAGACTAGCTGTGAACTTACAGAACATAGTTATTTAATTTAGTGATTATTTCAAATATAACAAATTTTTAGTATTGTTACCCAATCTAAGTCCAAAATATCTATATCTTGGCTTCAATATTTGTTAATTTTTGGTTTAAAAAATTTCTTGTAAATTATCTTAGTTATTCTTTCACTTAACTGTGCAACAGTACTGTGTACATTATATTATCATACTGTAAGTCTTTCATTATATTCATTTTCAGTTGTCCCAAAGAATGCATAAGTTGGCCATTTGAAAACGATAAGGTAGTTTTTGGCACATCAGTGTATCACCTGGTGAGATTTCAAACTATCCTACATGCAAATTATTGAAATTATATTATTAGTTAGATCAAATAGATTAAGTTATAGTAATTTGTACATTGATTATCTATTTAATTTCAGGACTCCCTAATCTGTCTCTCTGCTCTACATGCTGGAGTAGCACGCATTGGTGCCCCAACTCTGTTAAAATTCACTCAGATTGCAACGCAAGAAACTTTCGTTGGAACAATTTCTAACAGAGTAGTCTCCAGAAACAAGTAATTCCGATGATAACTGTACAGTTAATATTACATATTGGTGACAATCTTAGATGTTACAAACTTGAGAACAAAACAATTTCTATTCAAATTTTTAATGATAACAATGTATCTTTATTTCAGAAAAGCAGGGATAGGATTTCATTTCACAAACGAGAGATTCGTTCAGACTGATCGTGAGTTTTAAAATTAAATAATTAATGTATCATTCAAATATTTATTTTTCAACATTTTGAATCCTCAATAAAAGCTTATATCACCAATGCCAATCTTCACATGAAAAAAAAATTAAATATATTGCTTCATCGTATGGAACTCATTAAAATGATTATTCTGTGTAGTAATGAATCATCTTCAGCTAAGATTTTTATTTAGATGTTAATTTACTTTCTAATTAACTAAATTAAGGATATTCATTGAGCAAATATATAGACAACTCCCAAAAAAACTAAAAGCTAGGCTTTTTAAACTCATTTGACTATCTGGAAAATTATTTTTAAAATAACAGGTGACTGATAAAGAGACTCACTGTAATGAAGAAAATAATATTTAATCAATGCATAATGTTTATACAGTAAGGCAGTTTTGGAAAGAAACCTGTTTACTGTTTAGCCTCACCCAGATTTGATAAAGGTCCAATCTGTCCAATCGATTTCTAACGAGTATCACTAAATAATTTGTAGACTTAAATAAAAGCCCAGTAAAATAAGTTGAAAATAACAGTTACTTCATTATGTAATTTATTACTTAGAACTCTCATTTAATGCAATAGATATGATTGAACTGTCTTTTTATTTCCTTCAAATAGTATTTATTTTATCTTTTATTCAAATACAACGTTAAAAAATCAATGTCGTTTTCTCATTTCGTTAAGTAATCAAATAAAGGCTGAATGTTGGAAATCTTGTTATAATCAACAACCTAAATTTATTATGGTTATATATAATAGAGATATTCCAAACAATTTTTCAGTTTTCCTATGTTCATTCACAGGTGCAGATACCGATGAGTTGGTCATGGTTCATAACAACAATCAGCAGTCAGGGACACCGAGAACAGACGCTTATGTCGCTTGCTTACCAAATAGCAACGAAACTTTGAGAAGCTCATCTGCTAAGCCAAATATTATTAAATGGAATTACAAGGAACAAAAGTATGATGAAGAATTCGATCACAGTGAACATGCAAGTATTTACGCATTGAGAATAAGTGTAGGCAGAGCTACTCGCGTACTTAGATGCTTGGGATCAAACATCGAAATGGACATCACTGCTATTGTGGGGAATATAAAATGTAAATATGACACATTTCAATTTTGTATTTGTTTAGTGTTATTTAGTCAAACGTTTTCCTATGTTATTCCAATGTTATATTGCATAGTTTGGTTCCTCGATGTGGTTTGATTAAACGTTTTATTAGTGCAATGTACTTCAACAATGTAAACAATAATCAGATCATTGAGGTGATATAATGCCAGCAGTCTCTAAAATAATATTTAATTTTACAATATATTAATAAATTAAAATAATTTAGGTGACAAAGTGACAAAATGCTTCCTACACATAGTCATTTAGTTATTAAATGCTAATGTAATCCATGTATCATTTCTAAGCGATTATCTTTTCTGTAATGATCTATCTATACTAATAATTTCCTAAGTGTGTTTATTTATTTATTTGGTGTCCGCTTTTGCGCGACGGGTATTAAACCTGAAGAATGTAACTATGATACGCACGGGAATAGATTTACTTGATATTTAAAATCAATTTCCTGTTTCTATTCATTTTTTTAATTTATTTAATCTATAAAATAAATTAGACTATGCAGACAATTTAATTTTAATTGAATTTATTAACAGTAACCTAATAATGGGAAATGAATTGGTATTGATGATGACCCGTTATTTTTAACGGGAAAGTAGACTAGTTTTGAGAACTATTCAGTATTTTATCTTCCAATTAATGATCCTACTATTGTTCATCTGGCACTGCTTCGAATTTAAAAATAATTCCTTACAGTTTGAGAGTGACTGGTAAAACTTTGAAATGAATAAATTAATCATATATAGGTAATATTCAGTAAACTCATTCACCATGTTATTGATTTTCTCTAATTTCAGATAGTTTTGAAGCTATCTTTCCAACCGTCACAGCCAGTTTAGAAGAATCAGTTACACTGCGGTATAAAAATGATAGCCAGAAAATTTTCAGTCCTACTAGATTGCCTCTCTCTCCCATCTCCGGCACAAAACAAGGAAGTGATATAGAGATAACTAATGTCTCTCTCTCTGACCAGGGACTATATAAAAGTGATAAAACTGACCAAGCCTATTCCCGACTAATTGTGAGAGGTGAGAATAGCAACCAATTAAATCTAGTTATTGTGTTATACATTGGTGATAAATGACATTAAACCAGGATATCTTCTGTTTTTCATCTCATAGGGAGGAAATTATTTAAACAGCGTTAATAATCATTTTAAAACAAATAACATCTTGTTATTTCTATATTTAGTAGAGTGAATTTGTTTTCCTAATAAATTTCTTAATTATATATTTTAATAATTTCTATCATCTTCCTTTTATATAAAAGAAATTTCAAATGCAGAAGTCTCAATTACTCGATCGAATATATCTCCATATTAATATTTTAAAATATTCTCTCCAATTAATGACACAGGGTGCAAGAAGGGTCGTTCTGGGGCCAATTGCTCTGGCTGGTGTAGAGATTGTCTCAACAACGGAGAGTGCGATTCGGACACTGGAGAATGCGTCTGTTCTTCCGGCACCAGGGGCAAGAATTGCCAAAACTGTGAGTTGATATCTTCATATCTCACTAATTAATGATATAAACCATATTTGCGATTAACAAATTAGTATGCTTAATATTAGTGAAAATAGAAAGAGAATACCTCAATTTGAAATTAGATTTCTTTGAATCATCTCCAGAAAAAACACAAACAACCATCGAAGAGTAGTATACAGATACGAAATATTATATGATTGTAATATGACAATATTTTGAACTTTGGCTTCTGTTCTGAGTTTCTCCACTTTAAATATTGCATTACTCTACTCATTATAGCTAATGTTACTGATTATAAAATTATAAAATTTAATATCATTTTGTTTTTTGAACTCTTTTCAATCTTCAGTTAGATTTTCATAATGATTTTTTCATGGATGTGAATATTAAAACGATTTTATTATTTGTTGGAGAAAAAGGCTTTGCGCAAACGGTCAGAAAACCGACAATGAACATAAAGAAAATATTTATAGACAACAACTCCATTATAAAAATAGATTTATTTCCAGGTTTTTGAAGCATTTAAATGATTATTTCATTCATAAATTATTGACCATATGGAGAAGTATTGTAAGTACAAAAAGTCCCGATAATATTATTGTTATATTGGCTTACCTCATATTATTAGCCACACACATATTTGTATGTTAATATTGTAGAGAACAAACGTATTGATGAGTACTATTATGTTTGAGCTGCATAATTGTTGCCGTCTACATCTATCAAATTTTTGATCTTATAAATAAATAGGCGATCATGGTTTTTTCAGTGGGTCAATATGTTGTATTTTTCTGCATATTTTTATTTTCAGATACAGTTGAGAGGTAATATACTATATTTTCTAACCTATATTATTATTACATTACATTATATTTTACACATTATTTTGTATTTGTTATCAAAGAAATGTTTCACTCAATACCATAGGGAAATATGGTCCATGCTATAAAATACCAATGATGAAAATAATCCGCATAATAATTGTTTGTTGCCAGTATCCTTACCAAGTATTTTAGATTTTTTTTGTTATATTTTTCTATGCTTTTCAGGCATTACTTAAGTTACAGAACAGAAAAACCTGCATTTGTTAAAAAAAAATCGATAATGAAATGGCTAAAAACAATTACCGTAAAAACATTAGATGAATACCTATAAAATTTACATAAATAACTAATAACTATTATACAGTACATACGACTATACGAAGTATGCTTAGTAATCTTTTTTTGTTCTTTCTATTCAATTTAATCAACATATTAGAAAGTGGAACAGTAAAGGTTGAATTAGAAAATTTCTTATATAATTAAATACGAACCAATTTCTTTTCTGTTTACTGTTATATGTTATCTAACCATAGTTCTACTAATTCAAAACATTCCTAGTGGAATTTTAATTTAGCGTGGAAGGGACCTTATAGATTCTTCGTCACAAATCACAACCCATTTATGAGGCTCTATAGAATTTTAATATTCATTTAATTTAATCTAACAGTTAAATATAGAATATATAATATATACGTTATATCAATAAATTCATTATCTATTCTATATCTATATATAATTTCTTTTTAGAAGCTTCATATCACTAATGGTTGATTGCACAAAATAATTTCAATTAAAGTTTTGAAATGTTACATAATATTTATCATCTCATATTTATTCTACAGCTATCTTAATCTTGAGGCAAGAATATGTATCCTAGAAGTAGAATATATGAATAAGATGACACTTTATATTCCTTCACTCCATCATCACATTTCTCTTTGGGATATTGACGTATTACCTAATTAAATGTCCAACTAAATATACGAGTCAAAGATATTAGTCACACTATATTCTCACTAACCCTCTACTATGAGACCATTTGAAAATACTACTATAATAATTATATATATTTCTTTTCACTCCCGAAGTTTGCCCAGCCAATAAATTTGGAGCAGAATGTCACTTGGACTGCGACAGAATACATTCATTGTGGAAAAGAGACGAAAGTGGAACCTGTAAAGGCCTTATGTTCTGTTTGCGTGATCCGAAAGGTTGCTCATGTCAACCAGGATTCAAGCCGCCAAGATGCATTGCAGGTGATTTCAATTGATATTAAAACTGTTAGTTCTTTCCGCTCGAGAAATAGGAGCTAGAGTCTATACATCACATTTTTATAAATTTTAAGGAGAGGTTTGCATGGTCTTGAAGTCTTTTTGAATATATAAATGCCTTCAGAATATAAATAGTAATGTATCTATATTATATGATAGAAATATTGAATAGTAAAATGAGTGGCACAACACTCTTCAGTTTGTACGAATATACGAATATTGCAAAAATTTCTCTTCATATAAAACGATTGTGTATGAATTGATAAAATAAATCTTTCAGAGTGTTTTTATTATAACTTATAAGTTTATGTAACATAAAAATATGATAGAGTTAATTCAAATGCATATAAAGGATGTGAGGTCACAAGTTTTAGTATTCAATATACAAAATTATTACTAAATGTTAATCCAATAGCATTTTCCAATAGAATGTGATACTGGGAATTACGGACCAGACTGTCTTAGCAGATGTGATTATTGCAAAGGTATCACCTGTGACAGTCACGGCAGGTGTGAACGGGGATGCGAGAATGAAAACCTCTGTAATGAAGGTAAATAAATTTATTACTGCTTGTTTAGAAATATTTTGACATTTAAGATTAAATGATAGCAAATTTCTGCAAAATGCCTAAAATGTGAATAATTCATTTGTACAACCTCATAAAAGTAGCATTTCTCGTCATTCCAAGTCACTCCTGAGTCGTGTAAGTTAATTCTAAAGACAATTTCTCTCTCCATAATGTCAGACAAAGCTCCTCTCAATTTACCGAGATTTAGAAAGCCTCCCCTCATCACTGACTGTGACGTCAGAGGCTGTGCAGTCACTTTCTCCGAATGGGATTCAGATTATGACGATGGTGAGCTGTCGGACACAGACGGGGAACTAAGGTGAGAAAAACTGGTAAAATTTACTAGAAGAGTAATGGCAGAGATTATTTTCATCAGTGATGATCTTGAATAGAAAATTTATCTCAAGAAAGTAGTATAAAAATATATTATAATAACATTAATAGTTATAGACCATCATTAATTAGAAAAAACTTAACATTCCAACATTTACCATCAATGTTTTCATTTTATTTGCCTTTCTATTTTCTTTTCATATTCATAACAATTAAATAATTCTGTTCAGGTACGAAATATCAATTGAAAATCAAGACAATTCCAGTGAAAATGCAAACATTCCTACCTACCCTGGACAACGAAGAGGTTTGTAGACAAATTACCTGAACAGACACTAGCGTGATAATGTAAGAGGTAGTTAATCTAACAATATATTAATGTTAACTTCTTTTCTTCTCACAGAGTTCAGTTACAATTTCTTCAGAGGCAATAGTTACAACATCAAACTAAATATTTTGACTAACAGAAGAAAAGCAACGGAGGAATATAACATGAGAATACAGAGCCATCATTTAACATTGCCTTGTCTGGGTAACTATACTTCAGTTGAATTATTAATTATGATTTAAAATCAGAAGTTATTTGAATTTCTTAGTGGTTAGTATTTCAAATAAATGTATTGTCACGCTGTTATAATACAGTTATATTCAAATAAAATAAACTCAGGGTTAGATTTCATATTACGCCACGGTCTATAAAATTATGTGACATCAATCCCATATTGACTAAAACCATAAATATGCCACATCAATACATAGTGTCAAGCTGTATACAGGTAACTCTCGAATATCTATATCTCGATTAGTCACTCTCTCGATTTTTATAGTTTTGTTTGAATCAGTTAGTCCGCATCATCTCGATTTATTCACCTTTCGCGTTCGTCAGGTATTCAGCAACATTCCTTATAGGAAAGAAAAACAGAATGAAAATTTCTAAATAAAAACTGTTGTTTCATCTGTTACTCTGTTCATTGTGTATTAGTTCGATGTGAGGGCCAATATGACAAACCCACTGAATTCAAATTAAGAATTTATATACTAACAAAGAAAAATGTATCCTCATTGTGTTAATTTATCAAATGACAGTTTTCTAATTTTCTTTTATTTTCAAATCTTGCAAATTTTGGAGTAAAGTTAATGGACCAGAAATTGAGCTAGTAAAGATAACGGACCAGAAAATAGGATATTAAAGATAACGGACCAGAATGCATTTCAAAGTTTTATAAAATATTTGCTTTAGTATTTTATAAAAATACAACCTTATAAATGATAATATTAATGATTATACAATAATTTTGCATATCTATACTATAATAAGAGCAGCGTCTGTCGGTCCGTGTGTATACGTATTTAAATAAAAATCATATCATTTGTGGTAGTATCATGACTACGGGCTACAATAATATTGACACTAATTATTTGAAAAACAAATACATATTTTATTAGAGGTTATTCAAACTCTGCGTGTAAGGTTTTTCATCAGTTTTCAAGCTTTCGAATAGAAAGATTTCTATTCATCATCAGGAGGAGGGAAAATGCCCTTCTTCTGATGATGAATAGATATCTTTCTATTCGAAAGCTTGAAAACTGATGAGAAACCTTCAACGCAGAGTTTAAAGAACCTCTAATATTATGGATTTCCCGTTGAGTATGAATCTTTTCAATCAAATTTATAATTTACCTTTTCTGATATTTTGTTTTTGTTTAATCAAAATATGTGTATCCATAATACGTATTTGCATTCGAATATAATTTAGATTCAATAACAGGTACTGTACTAGTTTTATTAATTGAAAGAATTAATAAAAAAACGTGATCCATTTTGAAAAATGGAAAAACTTCTGCTTAAATCTTTGAATGTGGTACCTATGATTCCAAAACTATGTACTTATCCTAATATTATTAGTCAAATAGTAATAATTTAACCAAGTAAAGTTAACGGACCAGAATTGAAGCTAGTAAACATAACAGACCATAATTTACCCTAGTAAAGATTCCAAATTTTTCATGGTCGTCGTAAGCGAGGTAAGGTTTCCCATAAGATAACATGTCAACATTTTCTTTTAAACCAAATATGAAACAATTAAACAATAAAACAATTTATTTATGAAATAGAATGGAATGGAATGCAAGAATTGTTATATACACCTTGAAGAGAAAAAATAAGTATTTGATTTATTGAATAATATTACTACACAAAGAAAACTTCTACCTTAAATTTCTATAAAACTCTCTTAAACCTAATCACGGCCCCATTAAGCAACTGAAGGCTTTTAGGGTGTCACCTGACAGTTATTCTAGAGTGAGTATTACAATCAGTAATAATACTGTTTTGAAACTAAATCTCTAATTTGAATGATCTTTTATATTTATTTATGCTGTTTTCAGGATAATATTATAATTTCATATAATGATAATTTAATTGAAAAAAAATATTATATTCATTATAATTGAAAAAAAAATATCCATACTGTTTCTAAATGTGTTTCCCTTCAAAACTGGTATGTTAGTCACCATTAACTTGCCATTGAAGTTACCATAAACAAATAGAGTTATCGAAATGTTAAAGTCACCTCTTTACTATTAGAGAAAACGATGTTGGTCTTGTAGGACACTACTAAAGTGAGTTTCTTACTAGACCAAACAAACTTGTAACGTAACTATGGTCTACTACGACATTTTGCTGTAATTCGATTTGTCCACCATCTCTATTTATACGGTCCCATACCAGGAGACCAATCGAGAGTTACCTGAAATTGTTTTTATAAAGTCACAGCGTGAATGTAGCAACATGACGCTAAATCAATAGAATTACCTGTGCAGGTGCGTCATTTGGGAGTACAGACTGGGTTAACTGCCCTTTCTTAGAGAAAACTCAAATGACGCATTTGTACCTGCGATGTTTGCACAGTACAACAAAGTGTGTGTCGGCATTCCATATCATTAACTATAAGTTTATTCTGTTGAGTTAAGTTATTATTAGTTTTGTGACGATATTTTTTTTTTTATTATGCTTTATATTCTTTCAAATGTGCTTTATATTTTTTTATGCTCAATTATGGTTTTAATGCTCAATACATAAAAGTGCTGTAATTCAAATAATAAACATTATAAGGGATATTAGCAAGCCCCTTAAATCACATTGGGATGCTAATCTCATGTATCGGTGCAATGGAAAACTTTGAAAAGTTTGAATAAAAAGTTTTAGCTGATATCAAAAGACATGGATTCAATGTGTACACTGTACATCGTCTGAAAAATTCAATTACAGTAATATTGAGTTAATAAAAAGGATAAGTTTAGTATTTAATTTAAGTAACGTTGAACAGTTGTTACGATTAACTGTAAACACATTTTATAATATTAATTTATGAAACTTTTCAATATTGAATCACGTTCCAATAATATTGACATCTGTATGGTTGGCAACGGTCTTTTAAAATACCTACATACCTGCTTTCTATTGTTTTTTTGTCGATGCATATATATTTCATTTGTATCTAGATAATTTTTGCTTATATGGCGCATCTCAGTACAGAAAAATTTTATTTACTCATGAAAATAATATATTTTCAATAAAAAGAATATATTTTTTCTAAAAAGAAAACATTTTTTATACAGTGAATATAGTTTTAATTAAAAGAATATACCTTATTTCATTTATGCTCATGAATATACTTTTATGCCAAAAGCATATTGTCACAACCCTAGTTATTATTAATGTATTTCCCTCTAACAGACACGAACTCCAGTGCTGACTACAATGTTACTAACATTGGGCAGACTTCCGTCACTGTTGAATGGGTAATATTTCTATGCATGTTTATAATCTTTGAGATTTAGTAAGAGTTTTGTTGTTGATTTTCTCTTATCGCCAGGTACACCGAAATGGACCACTCTGTCCCAGAGTGAGGTATTCTATCCTTGTTATGGATGGTGCAAATACCATACTTAACACATCCAGTTACTTCCCAGACTATCCAATCGGATCTCTGACAGCTGATACTCTTTATCAAATAACATTGGATGGCAAGACGAAAACTGTTACCACGCTACCATATCGTAAGAAATAAAAGCTGTGTGAATCATTCTAAACATTACGTAGAAAGAGAGAAAATTGAAATTAGCATCATATTTTTAATAAAATTTCTAGTTTCTCCATTAGTAGTTCTCAAGGTTATCAATTAATGACCATTTGCCCACCGTAATTAAAATTAATTAAAAATTGTTGTTTTGACAACTTTTTTCACACTTAATATAATGAATGGGCTATTTTTACCTACTAAATCCCAGTGTTGTGTTACTGAAACACAAAATGAATAATTATTGCAAATGTCATTACTTAGTTGTCATTACTTGTCATATATTTTTTTAAATTGTATGATTTATTACTATTGGAAGTATGCTTTGAAAATATAAATTCAATGCTTCAAACATTCAAATTTTCTCCATAAATATAATAATTTTTGCATATTTTTTGTATATATGATCTTTTCATTTTGAACTGTAATATCTTAACAATTCGTACACACAAAGTTTCAACTAACGACAAGAAATTAGTGATATTCTGATAAAATTCTACTGTTAACTTGTTATTCAGATATTAGAATTTTTTATTTATTTACAGAGAAAAATAGAGGGGGACTGAATATAAGGACTCATTATAAAATTAAGTATGCTTTTAATCTTTTAAAATCTTCTCAACAGCCCCCGCGTCTCCAGACAACATTCGAATAAATTTCACCTCTGATAGAACTCTCATCGTATGGAATAAAGCTAATTATTGTAGTAGCTACGAAGTAACTACGAAGGTAAGACTCATGAATATGTAACAAACTATCACGATAATAAATACATTTCTTTTTGAGAAGATTGTAACAGACATTTAATTTTCAGTTTGTTAAATACATTGGATGCCAGTACATGATTAGTCCCACTGGGACAACAGTTACAGTGACTGACACTGAGGTGATACTTGACTACAATAATCACCTTCGGTACTCTGCAAAGTACAAAGTTTGTGTTGTTGGAGTGAATAGAGGAGGTAAATCCACACCTACTTGTCACACCTTCTCCACACCTCCAAATGAAGGTAAGTGATACTCCAATATTTTGCGAATCTGTAATGCAAATAAAATAACTTTAAAGGATGTGTGGGTTTTATTTTCATATAAAACATTTTAACATAATATGATGTATAAACATTAATTATAGTTAATGATATTAGGAAATTTTATTTCATAATACTATGAAATTTTATTTTTAAATATAAAATAATATTAAAAATAGTCTGGCTATAATATCTCTATGTATATTTTCAGAGAAAATTGGGTTTTAATGATAGCCTAAGTTGTTTACATTATTAACTTGAATCTTAATTAACGTTCACATAATGTTGGATTGATTGCGTAAATAAGCAATAGTTAATTGAATTACAAATATATTCACTATATTTACTTATAAACTATTTCCAGAATTTTGAATAATTTGAAAAGATACGTATTTTTTGTAAATACGAAGTTTATGAGAATACAGCAGTTTGTGTATTAGGCTTACTTAATATACAATTATACATACTTGATATGTATATTAGTTTACGTTATGTTTATTAAGCTTAATACTTACTTAATATACATACTTAATATGTATATTAAGTAAGCCATATGAGGACGAGAAAAGGAATAGATTGTGGTGACACCTGGTGGCGTTGGAGTACAACATAAGATAGTAACATAGTATTCAATAATACTACGATTGAAAAATTATATTGATTATAATAACTATTTCATTGATTAAATTATTTACCTAAAATATTAAAAAGGGTCTTCAAAATAGAAAATATAATACAAACAAATTAAGTTAATTTAATTAAATTTCAATAAGTATCCAATATTTTTTTTTGTATATTATTTTTATTTGAAAGATATATACAAAATGTGAAAGACATTATAATTAATTAAATAAAAGAGATAAAATTGTTCATTAATTTTTTAATTATTTAAAATAGCTGTACTTTTAAATATACTACTCTTATGCTGCACTCCGACCCCACGTACCAGGTAGAATCCAACGATTCTATTATTTTTTTTTTTTTTTATTGTGATCTAAAAATATTCAGATTCATCATGTTTACAACAGGAAAATAATCAATAATAATCTATCAATCTGCATATCAATAAGAAACAAGCCCTGTTAGTCCAAACTTCTTTATAGAGTTAATCGAAAAAAAGTTATACGATTCATCAATAGAGAAATTGCTTTCTTAAATTTAATTACTCTATATAATATTTATTAATCATTATTTAAATTAACAAACTATATTAAATTACATAATTAATTATGTTTATTCCATTATTGACAAAATTATCGAAAATCTATAACACTCGTACCTTCCCTTTTAGTACGTTATGACCACGCCATTCAAGACTTCTTATATTTTTCAGTTCCTGATATAGAATGGGGAGATCTGAGTTGCAGTTCTACATCACAATATAAATCTCTACAATGTAATATTGGAATAGCATCTGAATGCAAGAAGTTACATGGTCCAAATATCACATCGGTTTGGAAAATAAAGAAATTACCAAAATGTCCCAGTGCCACACCATATGAGGACATCATTGAGGACAAATTCACGTACTCCACAGCTCTAAGAAAGGATATCTGGAGCTTGGAAGGCTACACAGAATACTCCATTACAGTCTATTTGGAGAACTCCATTGGCCAATCTATGTCTACTCATGGTGTTTTTTCTACAAAGGAGGCAGAAAGTAAGTTTGATGATTTAATATTAAATTTTGATACAAAATGACGCGTTTGATACTCCTAATTATCATAAATATAAAAAATGCAGAGCCAGAAGTTGTTCAAGATTTTAAAGTCAGTGGAGCAACAAACAATTCCCTCTTCTTGGAATGGTTGATACCCTGTCCATCCCTTGCCTCAATTCAATCCTACAAACTCAGCTACACAAATAAGAATAGGTGGGAGAGAAAAACTGTAAATCCCACATCTCTCTGTGAATCCTCAGAGGGTTATATCTGCTACCAGCTAGAAAATCTCAACTTCAATGTCAACTACAGTTTAAAGGTGGGATAATTAGTTATAGGCAAGATAGTCAATTTTGTGAGATGAAAGTCCATTTTTCTTCCTTACAAGATACTTCCAGTTTTCCTCTTAATTTTCTCTCTGAGTTGTTGTTGAAAACACTGAAGCACTGACGTGCAGAGATTTTATTTAATAAATCTGATATAACAATTATCTACTTGAACCTCAACTTCCTTCATTACAACTGCCAATAAATGAGAGTACGATACAATGTTCTGACCCCACATTGATTCTCATAACAACCTCATTCCATAACAAGCTCAGTCTTTCACTCTCAATAACGGTTGTTATTGAGAGGTAGAGTTTGAAGAGGCAGTAAGCACATGTAATAAATAAATAAATGTCGCCTGAAATATAACCTTCTGTAATCTGTGAAGGTAAAATTATTGACACTTATTGTAAAAATATACTGTTAGTTTTTTGTATTATAACTGTGAAAATGTATTCGTCTGAATTACAACGTAAAAAAAAACAGAAAAAAAGTATATTAGCATATGCATTTGTCGGACTTGTTGACAGCACTGGCAGGAATGGCGCAACGATCTGTTTGTTTGAATAACTGTACTTCATCCTAAATACACGTAATCAATTAATATTTTAATTAATAACTTTACTTCATCCTAAATACACGTATTTAATTAATATTTTAATTAATAACTTTACTTCATCATAAATACACGTAATTAATTAATATTTTAATTAATAACTTTACTTCATCATAAATACACGTAATCACTTAATATTTTAATTAATAACTTTACTTCATCATAAATACACGTAATTAATTAATATTTTAATCAATAACTTTACTTCATCATAAATACACGTAATTAATTAAAATTTTAATTAATAACTTTACTTCATCATAAATACACGTAATTAATTAATATTTTAATCAATAACTTTACTTCGTCATAAATACACGTAATTAATTAAAATTTTAATTAATAACTTTACTTCATCATATATACACGTAATTAATTAATATTTTAATTAATAACTTTACTTCATCATAAATACACGTAATTATTTAATATTTTATTTAATAACTGTACTTCATCCTAAATACACGTAAATGGAACTAATTATTAATTTAAACTAGAACGTGAATAAAAACATACACATAAACAGTTCATAATCGTACGCATGCTCTCTATCAGTAGTGGTACCTAAGATGTTCACCAGAAGATGGCGCTGCAGTTGATAATTAAAATCAAATATATTATTTTAACCCTAATTTTTAAGAATAATATAACATAATTTATTTAACAATTAAAAACCCTCATTCGATTTATCAACAAGAGAGAAATGTTGGTGCAAAGGTTTACTGTAGGCTCATTTAACTTTGACTTTCTGCAATTCACTAAAAATTGAAATGCTATAATAGAGCAAATGAAAATATAGAAAAATGAACTATTCAAAGCACAACTCTACTCTCGCGAGTCTTCAGCTGCGCATATTAGGTACAGCCTTTTTCACAGCAAATCACATCAAAGACCAGTACAGAGACCCATAGAATATTGGAACACGGTTGAGAGCAATGGCAATACGTCGTTGTTTCCAATGTGTAGTAGAATGTTAGTTATATATTTATTTAACATAGACCATAGTAACTGGTTTAAGAATTCAATTAATTTGGTTGTTTTCAAATGATTCTCCTCTATTATTTAATACTTTTAATATATTTAATATTGTCATGTATCATAACATAACACATTGACTTTCAAGGTCCAGAGCTGCAAAAGTAGTGATGCACGTACCGCATGTTCAGATGATTCAGAAACTGTTATTGGATTGACGACACCAACAGGTATATTGAATTCGAAGTCTTTTCAATTTGTTAATCTAACATACATATTACATAACTATTTTACATCACCAATCTGAAATAAGATAACTATTATATTAATTATTTCAGCTCCAGGCAAACCCACACTGATGCCTATGAACGCTCTTAACGAAATTGATGTTGTAGTCACTACATCTCAGTACTTAGGGGAACAACCAAGTTGCTGGACTAGCTTGCATGAGGAGAGTGTTCTTCAGCAAAATAGCTCCAAAAATTCAGTCACTCCACAGAAGGAATACACATTCACTGTAGGAATTATGAACAATAAATTAAATGAACTTTTCTAGTATGATTTTGAGACAAAATTTTAAAACTAATCATTGGTTCAATATTTGCAGTTTACCGGGTTGAGACCCAGTTCCGAATATCTAGTGAAAAGTGGATGCTGTAACGTAAAGGCTTGCAGTAGTGTGGCAGAAACAGCTACTAACACCAAACTAGCTGAACCAGTGATTACTGATAAAATCTTACCAGGCACCATCACCAATACTACGATAGTAATCAAAATACCTAAAATCGAATCAGGAGATTCCTCAATGTGTGTATCTTATTTAATTTATAAAAATATACATATAAATAATGGTGCTATTTTGGTATACGATCTGAGTGTCAATGACTGTTTTGGTATGCGATCTGGTTAGAATTTATTACCAAATATAAAAGATCCAGGTATACAAGATAAATGATATAATGAAATTTATTTATTTATTCGTTAATATAATAAAATGTATACATAATATAATATTATTTATTTATTATATATTTTTTTATTATATAATAAATTTCATTAATGAAATATTGAAATTTATTGAGGACAAAATATCTCGTTTGTATTGTTTGTTTTACTTAAGATATTTAAACAGAAAAATCAACATATTAAAATAAAAATACTAATGCATTATCAGATCACATAAACCTCACAGATCGCATACCAAGCTAGCATCGTTATAACTGTAATAATACAAATAATAAATAGCCATAGCCAACCTAATGAAATTTCATTCAACTAGAAATGTGGTCTTCATTGTCGTCAGAGGATACGGAGAGGAAAGGATGAACTTTACTGATCTTTATAACGAATACAACAGAGCTAGAATGAGAAAGAAGCGTTCAGGAGAAGAAGAATCGGGAACTAAATCATATGTGGCCGGGGTTGTTGAGGTTTGTTGAATGTTAATATTTGTCATATTTATGCTACATCTGAATAGTAAATATAATGGCAATTAGCAGGACAGTGAACTATTTACTTTTTATATTCAGAGCGATAGAGAATTCACGGTAGGTTCAGGTGACTCACCTAACAATCCACCTTTGGTTCGTGGAGAGGTATATTCTGTTTTCCCGCTCATCGAACTCAAACTAAACAGTAAGTGTAACAATTTGGAAGATATTTAGAGTAAATGATCTAATATTGATCGGTTGTTCTTTCATGATCGTTTGTCTTTTCAGTTGACAGGCTACTGGTAGAAGAACCTAAAATAACCTTCACAGCTGGTGGATCACTTCATCAGCCTAGTCAAAATCTTTGGGTAGTGTTCTTGATCGTTATTCTTGTACTAATCGCGTCACTTCTCATTGGGTAATTATATGAGTGATCTAATGTGCATTGAAACTTAGAATGACTTTACAACTATTTACAACTATTTGTTGAAGGTTTCTATGAAATAATAATTAAATAATAAAATAAAATATCTAATACATTCACAGACTTTTCGTCTACCGAAAATGTAGGGAAGGGAAAAGTGAAACAGGAAATGATAAAGGGATGCAAACTAATGAATCAGAATCTACATTAGTCGGTAAATTTGTAACATATGTTGTACGTAGAATCTAGATATTGTTTATCATTCAGCTTGTATTTTGTTCTTGTTTTTCGCAGAGAAAGCATCATCTGACGAGCACGAAAAGTTGCAGGTAATATTCGATGTATAAAACTGCCATCCTTGGTATATTAATTTCTTATTATAAAGAATTATATATTCATAAAAACTATTTTCCTTATAATTCCTTACATGTTTCTGTCTGCCCAGGTTCGAACTAAATCTACAAAGGACACTCCTCAGAAATTACTTACAAAGGAAGCAGTAACAGCACAGCCTATCTATGAGAACGGTAAATGAAAGCACAAGAGAGAGTAATCGGAACTATAATGTATCAATATGAGTAGTTAAATAAGATTACTTTTGTTCTACTTTGTTCGATAGGGTTGATATTTTGTTTTAATGTTATGTTACTTCTTCAGTGTCTCCGATTACATATAACAGAAGATGTCAACTCTAATGTGTTCAAAATTCACTAACACAGTTGTTGGTTTAATTGAAAAGATTTATATTTATCGCATATGAAAGTTTTCGAGCGGGTAATTCGAAACTGAATGATAAGGGATTATAAGATATTTTCGGAAAATAAAGTTTCTAGTGTAGTAATGACTTCTTTTTGTCTTCAAGTTCCCGGACATTCCTAAAGGATTTTTCCTGACAGATAGTGGTTCTGATCAATGGCCATACTTATTGGCCATCTCTTTATCATAGTTACCTCGGTATTATATTATTTTTCAATGACGATGGCCTTCAGTCTTGGTTTTCTAAGCTAATTATCCTCAAATTCTTTTAATTCTCTTCTCAATTCATCAAATCTTCAGAAGTCAGTTTATGGAAACTTCATTCATAATCCAATTAATATTTATCTGCGTAATCCTCTCGGTATTTGAGCGGCGAGAGCATGTTATTTATTGGTCAGTTCATCGATGTGCATAAACCCCTAAGCCCACTGAGAGATTTTATGTGATATCGTTCATCGAAACGAGGAACAAACTTGAAATTGATGCATCTTCCTTGTGGTACGTACGTAGATGCTGCTTTCGGAAGTAACTATGCTTCTCGTTAAACACCCTATCTAACAGGAAGTTCTGAACGAAAGTTCCAAATCAACCTCTACTTTCTACCAACGTGTTAAGTGCTCATTGAAAATCGAAAAAAAAATGATTAAAGTTCCTTTTTTCTATTTGAAGGGAGAACAAATGGCACTCAAATAGTGTCAGGACTTCCTTTTTATCTCTCAACCATCGAAATACGTTGTGTAATTCATTCAGCGATGACTTACATTCAATTCCTTTTTAAGAAGTTTGAAGAGACAATTAGTAGGCAAAATAGGTCTGTAACTGGTTAGGTTTGGGAAGAATTTTCTCATTTAAGAGAATTAACTGAATCGACTGTTTTAGCTACTGAGGAAATACTCTCTCAAACCAGCAAACATTACAGATCCCAATTAAAAACACGAGGCTTGTTTACAGTAGATTATGGTTCATTTGGTACTAATTGCTATCAAAGACCCACTCTCCTTCAATATCATTCATACATTTTTTCTTTTACAGGAATTCAAATGGAATCGCTCGAAGATGAGGCAGTGTCTTTCGTGGACATGGAAGGATATCTCCATTCTCAGATTAACTCTTACGGAGCAATCGAAAAGTTCTTGGTATGGTAAAGTTCCATTGAAGAAAAATGAAAAATTCAATACGAAAAAAACTCCAATAAAATTGTATTCCTTGTGCAGGAGATTCCAAGATGTTATCCAAAATCTACCTCCGATGGAGAGAGCAATCAAAATAGGAGGAAGAACCGCTACAAGAACAATCTACCATGTTTGTGTTTAAAATTGTTTATTATTAACATATTAAATTCCCTAGTTTACACAGATATGGTAAATATACTATATTAATATGAGCCATCGAAACAGAAAATAGTTTTCTTCAACATATTGGAGTTTAGTATTTCAGAAACAATACCTCGAATACAAAAAAAGTGTATAAAAATCGAAATTTGGACAAAATTCTAATTCTTAATCGTTAAAACCAATATAATGTCGAAGAAATATACATTCATTCAAAATTTTACCCTGAGTTTATCTTTTATTGTGAAAATTATGTGATAAATTGCAAAATTAAACAGCCATGAAATCTCAGGAAATTTAGAATAAAATATATCGAAAGGGGGATCATTGTGACCCTCTCCACTCTTCAGAAAGATATAAGTATCTTCTTTTCTCACCAGATGATGACACTCGAGTTAAACTGAGAATTCAAGGAGGAGACCCTTCAACTGACTACATAAATGCTAACCACATAACGGTAAACACACATTTGTTTGTTCTTCTGTTAACCTTAATTTATTTATATTTATAATATTTTTAGAATTTAAATTAGAGGTTAATGTTTCAAATCTTCATCTAAAATTCGATATTCTAGTTTCATTTTCTTGATTGCAGAGCGTGTCCAAGAACAGGAGGTACATTGCGTCTCAAGGTCCGAAAGACAACAATGTAAGTACAATCGCAGACTTTTGGAGGATGATCATTGAACAAGAAGTCAACGTGATAATCATGGTTGCCAACTTTGTCGAAAAAGGAATTGTGAGTACATACTCGGTATTATTTAAATGTGCATTTTAAAGTAATAATATGATACAATTAATTGTATTTCATATTCAGAATTATTTTCTACATCTATTCTTTAAAAGTGCATTTTATAGTAGTAGTATGATACAATCGTAGCTCAACTTTGTCGAAAAAGGAATTGTGAGAATAGATTCGATATTATTTAAATGTACATTTTATGATAATAACATGGTACAATGATAGTTCACAAGCAGAATTATATTTATGTATGTAGGTATTTGAAGCTGTTTCAACGAAATTAATATTCCAGGCTAAAGTTGGTGAATATGTGCGTCCCGAATCCCCGATACAAATTCAGTCACCAGAAGGCGTAATAACAGTTGTGAAGCGTGAAATCAAGTCTTTCTGCACAATATCCACAGTTCAGGTGACCATTAGCATATAGTTATTATTTTTTGGCGTTCTTAATGGCTCGACTCATAAAATATAATAATACTGATATATATTCTCATAGGGCCATAAACCTGATTTATTAGATTATTACGAAAGGTATTCCCATAAACTACTTTTCTAATTATTGAATAAATTAAGGCTCACGAACCTTATCTTTTGAATTCAATATTATATAGTTTATAGAGAATTAAAAAAGTTTATATGATGTTCAATCTTAAATTGTTAGATATTTTCCACACTTTCTATATTCTTTATATTTACAGTCGGAGTTAAAGGCCAAACATAAATTTATTGTACCGTTCATAACCATTGGAGCAGCTAATTTTGAAGAGTATTGTACTACTTCTTTTCAAGACTTAAAATCCAACATTTTCGTTTAAAGGTCGAAATTCAAAATTCTGTCCAACGTCAAGTTACCCACTACCATTTCACTCAATGGCCTGACCATGGAGTTCCGTCTGAACCAAGAACTCTCTCTCAAATGATACTACATATTGCGACTAACCACACTAATAGTAAGTCATTTACTAATATAATCTTATGTGCAAGATCTTCTATTACGAACAAATTGGCAATAATTGAATACGAGAGTTAAATTTATATTCCTTCCCCCAGTTCATGCTGTGGTCCATTGCTCGGCAGGAATCGGTCGAACCGGAACAGTTCTCTTCTGTCTAATTTGCTACGACTATTTTCTCCCTAAAATGCCCCTCGACATATTCAAAGTTATCAGGCAACTCAGGTCAGATAGAGGCAGATTGATCGAAAACCAAGTGCAGTTCAAGCTGTGCCTAAACCTCTTGGATGAAATGCTCTTCGGCAAAAAAAATTCATTCCTCGTGTCTGAACTCAGTGAAAAACTGCAATCTTCACAGAAAAAATGTTTAGAAGAATACCAACGACTTGCAAGACTTCCAAACTCTCTGATCTGTTCCACAGCAAGTCACCCTGATAACTTGAGTCGTAATCGAAATCATCAATACTTGGCTCCAGATTCGCATCGTGTCTATATTCAAGTAATATTTTGTAATTTTCAATATTGTTTGAAATAAAGTGAACTTGATTCATTGAATGTAATAGAACTAATTATTTCCATTGTTTTCGGTAGGGTTCAAATGGTGAAATGATGTACATCAACGCTGTAAAATTCCAAGGTTTGGAAATAGGTGTTGAATACATTGCTACTCAACATCCCTTCAAGGACGATCTGGACAAATTCTGGAACCTAGTGCAAACGAACGGACCTTCAAAAATGGTTGTCCTGAACAATGAATTTGATGAAGTTAGTTTAGAATTCGATAAATAGTACAATTTGAAAACAGGTACATTAGTATTCAAAAATTTAACTGAAATATATTTTCTCTATACAGAATTTTCCAGAGTTCTACCCCTCAGTTGTTGACAGCAGTTTTGAAGTTAACAGCTATGTTATCAAGTGCATCAGCAGAAATTCATTAGTTCCTAACTTGATAGTGAGCGAAATCACTCTCGATTCTAGAAAGAAGGTAAATATTTTATTTATTTATGTGATCTTGAAATTTAAGTTTCTGGAGAAATATTAGAAGGATGTTTAAAGTCTCACTTTTCTTAGTCCTTACTGTTTTTTGGAATCTATTTTTTTTCATTCTTTTACTATAGGGAGTTCAGAAAATCAACGTTTACGAAGTTCAAAACTGGAAGCGTGGTGTCTCAAATCCTCGGGACTTGTCTGAACCTGTGAGAGTTGCAGAGATTTTGCTCTCGCAAAAAAATGCCACGCCTCCTCTCTTCGTGTGTGGGTGAGTCATTACAAATCAGCTTCTCATTGAAACCTCTAGCTTTGAATACGGAGATATAGCACATGTGGCAGTAATTAAATTAAATAAGAGTAAATAAAAATGTAATAGGGTAAATCATACTTCACTTAAAATGTGTTCAAATCAATTAATTTAACTGTATTATTTATCCAAATTATTTTAGCTTGAATCAAATAATGCATAAATTTGAGTTTTAATCCTGAAGGGCGGCTGAATACATAATATTAACGCTGCTTCGTAAATTGGTCGAAAACAATTGCTCGAAAGAACAATTGCTCGAAAGGACAAAATAATTCTCATTAACCTTTTAGTATTGCTTTTAGAAGTTCTTGAACAACAACAAAAATTTATGTTAAGATTATTCATGAAATAATTGTATTTCTTGGCATTCCTGCGAAATATTGAATACTATGAGGTTACGGTGTCAACTTTCAAGTCATTTACCGCACTTTATTGAAGTTAATAAAACATTTGAATAAGATACAATAATATTTATGACGTCAGCCAAATCATTTACCTACCAACTCGAAAGTAAAATTAATGTGAAGAGAAAGATCAACTGAGATCAAGTGACAATTTGATTATATACATTAAAGGTAAGTTGACTTTATGCCTGTAACTTCTACACTCTGATACAATGTATTATGGATGGACCAATACAGGGCGTATGAAAAAATATACACACTTAATTTGACAAACGAGAAAAGAAAACAGAGTAAAACGGAATTGCTTCGAACAGAATACAAGTGTGATTGAAGAATTAACTTGACAAATGTTCAAATTGATGGCAAATGTTCTCCATACAATACTGATAACGCGCACCAAGGAATTCGCAAACGACCCGAAACAGGGCATGTGGAACAAAGTTGCAGAGTATTTAATTTAATTTAAAACGACATCTACAAGCTACTTTTCTTCCAAATAATTAAAAATATATATAGAACATAAACATTCAATAAAAAATATCATTGTTTTGTTTTACCCTTTCGAGTGATGGTGTGACAGCGTGTGGTCTGATGATAGGCAATAATGGTATAATAATAATATAATTACCATTCTTTACCCCATCTTACCTCTGTACAGTGATGGTGTAACAGCTTGTGGTCTGATGATAGTTAATAATGGTATAATAGTAATATAATTACCATTCTTTACCCCATCTTACCCCTGTACAGTGATGGTGTAACAGCGTGTGGTCTGATGATAGTTAATAATGGTATAATAGTAATATAATTACCATTCTTTACCCCATCTTACCCCTGTACAGTGATGGTGTGACAGCGTGTGGTCTGATGATAGTTAATAATGGTATAATAGTAATATAATTACCATTCTTTACCCCATCTTACCCCTGTACAGTGATGGTGTGACAGCGTGTGGTCTGATGATAGGTAATAATGGTATAATAGTAATATAATTACCATTCTTTAGCCCATCATACCCCTGTACAGTGATGGTGTGACAGCGTGTGGTCTGATGATAGGTAATAATGGTATAATAATAATATAATTACCATTCTTTACCCCCATCTTACCCCTGTACAGTGATGGTGCGACAGCGTGTGGTCTGATGATAGGTAATAATGGTATAATACTAATCTAATTACCATTCTTTATCCCATCTTACCCCTGTACAGTGATGGTGTGACAGCGTGTGGTCTGATGATAGGCATCATCAACACTATCGACAGACTCAAGGTGTTCCAGGACATTGATGTTTACAGGACAGCAGTCATGCTCAGAAGATCACACCCTAATGCCATCGTGGATGAGGTAACCATACATAATATTAATATTTCACTCTGCAATATTATAATAAATTAGTAGATGCTCTTGTATATAAATAATTAAACATACTCATTCAATAAAATCTGTATTCTATTAATGCCGGATATGCTCTCGAGATTTTAGATTCTAGTACATATTGGACACATTAGTAATACATATAAACAAACAAAAAGTTAGTATACGGGAAGATCTTTGTTTATGTACTTTATGAAATGATTTCAGCTTCTACAAAGTTAATTATGCAAAGAGCATGCAGAATACAAACAACAAGATATAGGAATGGCATCTTAGTAGTTATATGATGGTTATTTAACAATAATTTAAATAAAATTTATATATACCGACATTTCTTATGAATACTCAATTTTGAATAATGAGTTTAGATTTTTTCTATAGATAGGTATAGTGTTTGAAAATCTGACACCCCAAGGTGATGTTTAACACTTTGAATTATGCTCACTATATTGACACTGATTCCCTCTCTAATTATCAGTGGGTTGCCAATTACTTGATTAAATTAAGCAGATGTAGCTTATGTTAAAAAAGAATATGTGAAATAAAAACTGCAACCACATAAATGATAATTTATTCAATAATACCATTTGCAGACATTTCTATGACAAAAAAAGTATAAAATCAATTAATACTTTTATAGTTATAATAATCATTTTAATATGAATAGGGATAATAATTATAGATATTTTGACTAACTTCGTCATAAGACTATTTTATAATATTTGTATAGAAATATAAAACTGTTATTCTGACATGAATGTAAGCTTCAGAGATTCTGATAATGTTCAAAAAGCAATACTTTACGCTCTTCAATTTTATAGAAAGTTGAAAAACACATAAATAAATATCTAATTTTATTATTCGATCATTGTCTGAGGAAATTCTAATTTTTGTATACTTTACATTCAGGGTCAACTTCAGCAAATGATGAAGGCTGCAGAAGTCTACACCAAGAACTTCTCGGACTATGGCAATTTCCAATGATTCTACTGGGTTAGATTTTGTACAGAGAGTATGAAATAACAAAGGATTAGTTTCGAACATGTAAATATATAGTTAGTTGTTCCAATTAGATTTAGAACATAAGAGTAGTCTAATTAATGTTAAGCTGCATACCAAGGTTCACGAGAAATGTGAGTCCGTTGGAAGGTCTATCTATACCACTACATACTAAATTTCGAACTCTTTTTATAATTTCCCTAATCAAGTTAAATCAACAATATATTCAATAAACTGATAATTTTCTGTCCCATAATATCAATAGCATTCCTTTGTTAGTAATGATGTAACACATTTTGAAATCTTACTAAATTTATGAAGTGCAGCACAAGGGAAACGACGATAAAATTGTACATCTTTTTATTTTTCAGAGCTTTCGAATAATATAATATTCATTATCAATAACCTTATATAGACTAATTTTAAAGAAACATATAGAACTAAGAAGTATTTTGGATCCCAAAAATAATAAAGTCTCCTAAATAGTTAATACAAATTAAAGAAAATTAAAAAAGAAGTTAAATTGAAAGAACTGGCTTTTTCATTGAGCGAAGGAGAATGAATATATATAGATTCCATTGTATTAATATCACACTAGTTAGTAGTTTGCCAAATTTTGAAGTTTTCCTCCTTAAATTGGGTGATTATAATCGATAGAATGGTTACGAATTGAAATAAATGGAGGGGAGTAATCGGGGTTATTTGTTCTAAAAGATATTCCAATAACTTATTATTCTTCCTTTTCTTCATTTTAACATTTTCTTCAATTTGTATTAACTATTTAGGAGACTTTATTATTTTTGGTATCCAAAATACTTCTTAGTTCTATATATTTCTTTAAAATTAGTCTAAATTAGGTTATTGATAATGAATATTCTATTATTCGAAAGCTCTGAGAAGTAAAAAGATGTACAACTTTTCTTCGTTTTCTTGTGCTGCACTTCATAAATTTAGTAAAATTTCCCAGAAGGAGACCAATTAGTCAAATTTAAAATTTATAACATCTTTCTGCGTATGACTCCTTCGTACATTCTCTTCAGTCACAAGAAATTTTAACGTGAAATATTAGATCAGGATTTCGTCAAATAATCAGAATGCAATAAATAATAGATATAGAGAACAAATTATGTAGGACTTGAAATAAATATTATTTATATAATATTATTTGGTGGAGTTATCATTATGTTTGGCTAATAAATATATTGTAAATTAGTCATCCATTTTATGGTTTAATATGTCTTTGTATATAAATTGTCATCATAAAGTTAAAGAGAGTTACGAGGTACTTTTTGTAACGTTACCGAATAGTAACGATAGTGCCATCTAACTATTTGTAAAAGTGGGTACATTTACTATTAAAATAAGAATTAGTTTTAATTTTGAATTTGTCTCATTATATTATATATACTAGATATATTTATTATTTATTGATTTAATTTTTCATTGCTTTCTTGTTGCTTTTAATATGTTAGCAGCGATTTGCTTCAATACATCTAGAACACCATATTTACCAAATATAACTTTAACGTCAGACTGAATGATAGTTTGAGAGGTGGTTACATTTAGTAGAATTAATTAGCAAATAAGGCTATTGTGATACCTGCTTTAATTTTTTGGGATATATATACATTCTATCTCTCGTATTTCCTTTACTGTCCTAATTTTTATTCTGCATTCATGAATCAATCGAAATAGTGACATATTGATAACTCATTAAAAACTTTTTAATTATTACCCTCGCAGAAAGCGGAAGATTATATTTTAGGTGGCAATTGGTAGTTATCATCTTGTTATTCGCATAACTCAAAAAGATTTCAACCAAATTGCCTAAAACTTGATGTGACACTTGGCACTGTCTATGAACCATCTGGTAGAATTTTGAGAGCGATCCGGTCAAAGGTCAATGTCATTTATAACTCAATAATTATTCAACCAAATTGCAATAAGTAATTCAACCAAATTTAAAACTCAACTAACATTGGAAGTTCAAAATCATTAATTAGCGTGGGCGAAGGTAGCCGCTCTACCGAGTGCACCTAATCTAGTTAGATATGATATATCTTTTTACTTTTATCATCATAGATAATATCGTTATCATAAACACAAATGTTAACTAGCAATTCAAATCCTCAGGTCGATGGCAATTAGTCCATGAATAGAGATGAGGAAATATTGACATTAAGTCTGCAGTGTTCCGTCACACCTATTTTCTCGCCAGTTCTGTTGTCATACGCTCTGTCTATCAGGCAAACCTTGCCACGCATTTCATTCACTTCATTAAAGGATTTTATAAGCTGGGGTATACTAAGATTCATAAACCAACATCAAAACATTTGTGAAAATTCTTACTATTCTATGAAATAATGTTAAGATATTAGAGGAGGATAGTGTTATAATAGATTTAATTGTCTCAGAAAAAATGAAAATCCTTTCATGTTATTAGTTAAAAACAGTTGAGTAAAATATGAATAACATACATATGATAAGTATAATATTTCTTCTAAAAAGCCTGAACAATATCTTCACAATGTCAAATAAGTTTTGATATGTTAAATACAAAGATAATGTATTAATATTGACATAAAGAAAACATGCTAAAAATTATCTTTTTAATTGTAGATGCTGAAAAAACTAGTAATTAAATTTTCAAATAATTAATTAATTTTAGTAGCTATTTATCGACTGCATCGTTACCCAAGGCGATATCGCTGACGTCAAAAGGAAATGAAATACAAGAGACTCGAAGTAACAGTCAAAAAGAGAAGATGCTTATGAACTAAATCTCATAACACCGTTGATGACAATTTTCATGGATGCAGAAACGCTAATTCAAGATTACAGTCACTTATTAAGGAATGTGAGGGTAAGAAAAGCATCTCAATCACAGGTGTCTGTACTAACGGTTGGAAGAGGAAAAAGAAGAGATGCCTACGAGCACATCAAACATAAAAATCTAGGACCTCGTAGATGAAGTACTTAACCCTAGCGATATCCTATTAAACTGCAAGTAGCGTTAAAAAATGATAAACATGTTAAAAATAAAAAAGACAATTTATAATCTAAATTGCAACAGTTCGGGGCTTCGATCTCTTTTACTCACCACAGACAGTTTCACTGTAGGGCTACTAATAATTATAAATCAGTTTAATATTTAAAAAATAAAAATTAGTAACCATTTTTCATATAATTTAATAAATAAAAGCAGTAATATCATAGACTAATATCTAGAATGCAATTTAGCAATTAAACATTCAAAGCAATTCACAGTCCATAAAGTTCATAAATAAATCTACTGAGCCTAGAAATATTCCTGTAATAATCATAATGGCAGCATATAGAAAAGACGTACGATTCAACAAAGTTTCATCAGAATTAGTACAGATACATACAATTATAATATAAAAAAATTAGTACCTATAACTAATTCATGTATGGAAAAATACATCTGAATATTAAATTATTAGACGTAAAATAATTGAATACAAAATCTAAACAGAATCATCCTGTTATAGTTATATATAATTAAATGTATCTTTGATGCTCCAGTGCAATAATTTGTAAATTTGAAAGGCGATAAATTATACGAAAATGTGTTGATAACTACCAAACATTATTTATTTCACTAACTATTCTCATCTTGTTACCAATCCTTACCTTACTATCATAATTGAACACCTTCGAAAAGAGTTGTATTCTTGGTTCAATTTTATAATATCTAATTGGTGTATTGTTATTGTATACACTCTTGCTATGAAATAAATGAATTATTATTACATTTCATGTTTATTTTTATTTTTAATCATGAATATATTAACTATTAGATATTCTTATATCTGGTTCGTAATTAACAACATCTTCCCAATATACCTCAGGCTTCAACGATGGTATCTCTTGCATGCATAAATTTGTTTCAGTTAAAAACATTGATTTCTGTCAACCTCCTCTTACCTTCGCGGGAAGGTCATATTTTAGCCGTCGTTTATTTATTTATTTATTCATATATTTATTTATTTATCATCTTGTTATTCGCTTACCTGGAAAAGTGTCCGACCAAATTGCATGAACCTTGATGAAAGGATTGGTCCTTGTCCACAATGTCCAGTGACCTGCTGGTAGAATTTTGGGAGCGACCCGGTCAAAGGTCAAGGTCATGGTCATTTATAACTCAAAAAGTATTGAAACATATTGCATGAAACTTGGTGCGACGATTGGACAATATACAGAAACTATTTTATCAGATTTTGGGAGCGATCAGGTCAAATATCAAGGTCAAAGCCCTTCGTAACTGAATAACTCAAAAAGTATTCAACAATTGTCTGAAATTTGATGGTATAAATGGTCAATGTCAAGGAACCATCTGGTAGAATTTTGGGAGCGATCCGGCCAAAGGTCAAGGTCAAGGTCATTTATTACTCAATAACTCAAAAAGTATTGAACCATATTGCGTGAAACTTGGTGGGACGATTGGTTATTATCCAATTAGCAGTTAATTAAAATTTGGGAGAGAACGGTTAACAGCGGCGGCGAAGGTATGCGCTCTATCGAGTTCACATAATCTAGTTAGTAATGCCATATACAGTTAAATATTTAATATATACAGTTAGATATATGTAGAAAAGCTAAATGATACGGAATTAGCGGAATACAAACTTAAATAGCAATAGTAATGTCATATTCATATAAGAAAGAAATTTGTTCTTTTTGATGCATAAGATATAATGATAAAAACAACGAAGTTTCACAAAGAGTTTCTTTTTAATTCGACAAATTCGTCTTTCGGTAAATTTGACCCTTTGCTAATTCATATTTCGGTAAATCCATTTTCTGCAAATTTGAGATTCCACAGACACGTATTCGGAGATTAAAGCTTGGAGACTTAGTTTTCGGCAAATTTGGTTTGTTGTTGGAAAATCAGCCAAGATCCATATAATAAAAAAACAAGAAATTGTCCACCAAATATTAAAATGTATATACATTATATAAGAATTGAATATACTATATACTTTAACGATGTTTCTTTTCATTACTTCATCACACGAACCGCTGTGTGATGATTCCAAACTATCAAATATAGCAATGGCTTTTTCTTGCAATAGAAGACTGGGAGTTATTCTCATTTTGACTTTTCAACCATTCTACAAATTTCTCCTCCATCTCAATAATTAAACTGACACATCGATATGACTAATTACTAATTTATTGTTAATGAGAGTATGGTTTCATTTCAAACGTTTTACTAAATACACTACTTGTACTTTCATCACAGAGCAGCAGCTAATTCTGGCAAAAAAGACTGATACACAGTTAAATAGGCTTAAGCCTAGGTCACACGGCCCGAACTTTGTTAAATTGGAGCTTTTCTTGTCAGGATGGAGAATGGACCGAATTTCAACAACACTCGTTACTGTGCACAAATGGGGAAACAAATAGTGGTAATGCGAGCGCTGATTGAGTGGCGTTCTACTGGTGTGGGCGTTGGGTTAGTCAGGCTATTAAGTTAATATAGCGACATACTGCATTTGATTATGGAGCTGAGCTGAGGAAATCTATCAGAAATTATGATAGCGTTTTGATAGAAATAGATAGTTCAGGTTTATCATTTGAAGACCCGGTCACACAAGGGGAACTTTGGTGGAGCGTTTATGAAGGAAAATCAAAGAATTATTATCGCTTGTTATCGTCCACCTGCATGTTGGCCTCATTCGCTTATTTTGACTCCTACTGCTCCGAATGTTTTGAACTGCACAAAAAACTAGGGTTGTACAACGTTTAATCACCGCCTGCGCAAAGCTGGCGGAGCAATGATCAGCGGAACAAAGCGTCCACGAACTTGCATCTATCGGTGCCAAACTATGGCCGGGCATTTTTTGGGCGGTGGTGAACTTCGTGGGGAGGAAAACTACCGCTCTTCAAAGCTCGCAATATTTTTTGCAGCCCTGAATCTTTGGAGCGGTGAGGGAACATAATTAGCGGTGACCGAGTGAATGCGGCATTGCTTTATCAGGGACCAACTTCTGTGAACGGTAACGAGAGGTGATGATTTTTTTTCACCGCTCAAGGAACGTGACAACAAGTTCGGGCAATGTGATCTAGGCTTAGTCTTACTCTAAAGATATTTTCCTTTCATCAAAATTCATACAAAATGAAATTTTAATTAAGGAGTAACAACTGTATAGTTACTTGTGACTTGCCCCGGTCTTATAACCATTTGACAATAAGACTGTCTCCTAAATTCAATAAATCAATTTATTCTCAGAGAAAGTTAGCTTTTCATCAGTTTACAAAAGATTGCGCGATCATTCGAAAGATGGCTTTGATTACATTATTTCCAGATAGAAGACTTTGAATTTTACAAAATGTCTTATATATTTGTAAATAATCAGAAAATAATCGTATCTGAGAGTGTATTTATACTTTACTTATATATGTGAACTAAGCTATCTGATAAACTGCCTATATGTATACAAACGTTCTTTGTACAATGTTTATGAAAATAGGACAAGAATTTCGCAAAACTTGAGCTACTTAGCACGACATGGTATTTTTTCAAAATAAATCAAATATTCTTTTCTTAAATACATTTTTTTTAGATGAGCAAAGTTAAAAATATTACATGAGTAAATATGGTGATTCCAGTATAGCACATACTAGCCAATATTTCTCCCGTCACCCCCCCCCCCCCCTCCCCCCACCATCACCACCATATACACATTACACACCTATACACACAGTCACATACACACACCATCACAAATTCTGTGATGGGTGAACATAAAAGATAGTTGCATCAGGTTGAAAATCCCATATCCGTTACCTTTATCAACAATGAGCATCCTGAACCACACTCGCTAGATAGTAAATACATCCTCTAGTACTGAAGAGTTGCTTTGAAGAGTTAAACTAACCAGTGAATGTGCCGGTGTAGATGTGGGAAGAGAACGTGGGATGAAAGTCAATGTTTGGAGAGTATAACAAACTATTAAATGTATCAGTGTAAAGTAAACACAGTGATATAGATAGTTCATTAGATTTTAAATATTGTTTGTTAGTAGAATAAGAGTGGGATACAGAAGGAAAAAATCTTGAAACGAAAGCTATAAATCAGACTTAATGTGGTGACCAAAAACAGCTTGTTATTTAAGCTCCATTTTAGTAAATCTAAACGTGTCATCTTTGTTATTATAATTATTGTAGCTAAATCATCAAAAATATGTTCATATAGCTTCAGAGCTTAAAATTTATCATTAAAATGTACTAATGCAAATCTAGTACTCTAAATCTTTTACAATTTTATTTTAAGATTTTATTTAGGTTCATGAGGTGAATTTTAAATATGTAAATACCACCAAACAGCAAATGTGAATCCTGATGAGTTACTTTCTACTGTGATAAACTGATAAGAAAATAGAATGTGGTTCTCACGGACCGGAGAGATTCTTTGGATTCTCTTCTTGAGTTTCAATCAAGTTTTCTTGGTCCAAGGAAACGAAATATGCGAAAAAACTTTCAGACAATCGGACACTACCTCTACCTTCAGCATCATGTGAGTACATTGGAAATAATGGAAGATAATTTATAATATGAACGGGTATAATTAGATTGATTAAATTCATACAAATTCATTATTTATTGTTACTAGGATATGAAACAGATAATAAAAATATTCAATTTTGAAAGTAAACTACGTTGTTCTCTCTGACGAACGGATTGTAGGACTTATAACTATGTGATGATAGACATTGTAGTCGTTTAATCTCTTTGACCTTCGATTGTCGAACTAAATTGCGAGTGATCTATTTATTTTTTTTATTAGGATAGTTGAAGTTTACTGTGTTCTTAAATGGTAAGTAAAGAGATAACAGTTCCAACCCAACTTTGCAGCGAAATATTACAATGTTCATAAGGGTTCAAAATGAGGTAATTTAGCTGACGATTTACCAAGTTTTGGAGAATTTCAATTTTATATTTGGATACCTGATATGAGTATCTAACCAACTTCAGTGCTCAAATTTCATTAAATTAGTTCTGAAATAAAAAAAAGCTATGAGTGATTTATGCTGTTCTTTATGGTGTATTTCACCCCAGTGACGGTCAGTGTTCAGTGCTTCTCGAAACACCCACAGAAAACATTTTATATAACTCGTAACATTTCTATTTCAATAAACTTTACAGCAATGAGTGCGGTTAGATACTTCGTATACAAATAATTAGTTAAAATCCCCAAGATTAAATTTACCGTTGAATAACTTTACTTGTAAAATAATAAAATTCTTCATATCATTAACTATCATCAAATTGAATATCGTACCTAAAGAGCAAGGTTAATAAAAACATTAAGAATATATCGGAACTCTAATTAAATTATATGTCAGAAAAAGGATCAGTGAATAAATTCTAAATTGAAATGGTTGTAATAATTAAATTAATCAATGAGCTACCTATGGTGAGTTTAACTTACAAATTGGGTCAAATTGTGAATGTCGAGGCTTATTTTTCACTAATAAGCACAGGGGTTAAAAAGTGGCCGGAAATTTCGGTAGCTGGTAAATTGCTCGAAAACAATTACTCAAAAGATAATTGATCGAAAACATTTGCTCGAAAACCAATTGTTCGAATGAACAATTGGTCGAACGAATGGTCATTGGTAAATCGCTCATATAATATATAAAATAAATAAAATACAGTTATTAATTAATTAATAATTTGTAAGTTCGAGCAATTGTTTTTCGAGCAATTGTTTTCGAGCAATTGTTTTCGAGCAATTTACTTAGAACCGGAAATATCTGTCTTGGAATTTTTGGTCTCGGAATATTCGGTCTGGAAATTTCAGTCTCGGAAATTTCGGTCTCGGAATAATAAATGGCCTCTTAACATTAATTGCCGTTATGCAGTTTGTTGTATCCGCTAGTTTGTTGTATGTACTGCACACTTCATTATTGCTAAATGACCCAGCAGGGTTTTTTTTTCAGGACAATCCCCCCAATATATCTAACTGATAAGCTTTATTTTCACATCAAACCGAATATTCCGAGACCAAAAATATGGAGACCGAATTTTCCTAGAACCGGGTTAAACACAAGGATTGAGGGGATATGGGATTAGGAAGTACTGAAACCACAGTTACTGCAGGTGAAAACTCAGACTACAAGCTTCCACCAGCTCGCAAAAATTTCTGCTCTGCAACTGCGAAGCCTTTCTCCAATTTACTTCAATTTCTGGTTCGGCATCGTCTCAGCTTCCACAATGGCTCTGACTGAAGGAAATGCACTTTATGTCGTCAAGGAACTGCTGCTGACCCATGTGATTGCAAGATTGATTAACTCGCTGAGGGTGAGACTCACTCGCTATTGCTGCTGACTTTCATCGATTTAGTCCAGCGATGGAGCCAAAGGCTGGGTAAGAGAATGAAGTTACCCAGCCGGTATTTATGACGACCCGTAAACTTCTTTTGACTCTCCTGTGAGCAGATCAATCATTATTTCAATCCACTGCTTAAATAATCGGGAGATTTTTCAAATCCTCTTTTCTCTTCTCAAATTTTTATTGACACTCAAACCACTTGCAGGTTATCTCCAAATGTTCCAGTAAAATAATTTATGAAAGAAAATTCATCCATATTTTTAACCGAAATCATTTATCTCTGTCCAATAAGAAATAACACAGTCTATCTTGATACTTGATACTTCTAAGAAATATGATACTTTCTTAGGTTATACAACTAATTATATATGGAGAAAATACTCCATGAGTTTAAGACTCAAACAATACATTCTAATTGAATTGCTTCTAAATGTTAAATGGAAAATATTAAATTTATTTTAGGGTTCAAAATAATTATCTTTAAATAATATATTTTAAATATTTTTACATCGTTTCGGGGATATATTATTCCCATCTTCAGGGTATTTAAAATTTTCTATGGAAATAAACAATATAGAAAAGTACCAAAAACAAACATTAAGTGGTGAGAAAATACAAAGAACTAGAACATATAAAATAGGGACTTTAAAGAGAAACTAAAAATTAAAGCAATATATGGTTAGAGAGAACTATGGAACTAGAGTTAACTAATTAGACTATGAACAAATAATGGTGGCAGCAGAGTAAATTAGTAATATGGTGAAAATGTAAATTATATAGCTTACTTTAGTTAAAAAATGGATGAAACTATTTATTTATTTTATCTCCATATTGATTTGAAAATTCTTATGATATTATTGATGAAAATGGAGAAATGAAATTATAATTAGTTCACGAAAAAGAAAATATAAAGGAAAAAAAAATATGGTGGTAGGACAATTGCCACCCGGACAACTGCCACCCCTGGACAATTGCCACCCGAATGATTATTACTAGAGTTGTGATAATATGCTTTAAGTTAAAGATATTAAGAATATCATAGACGAGAAGAAATTAAATTATAACGAATTTTATAAAACGGTGGTTTAAAACAGATCAATGGTGTTTAATCCTCTATGTTTTTAATATTTTTAGGATCTATGATCATGAAAGCATATTGTTACAACCCTAATTATTACTATCAGGAATCTTCACTGGAAAATTTTCTTAATTAAGAAGTAGTAATGTAAATACCTATTGTTTGTCCATTAACAATTAATAATATATATAGAACTTTACTGGACGAGATAAAAAATACTTTTATCAACAATTGATCAAGATTCAATAATGTTGTATATTGATAACGTAATTAAACATATTTTTACAGTAAAATCCTCATAACAGGTGTAATAGAATTACCGGTCACTAGAACGAAAAGAAAAGTTTGAAAATTTATAATGAAAAATGTAAGAGGATATAAAAAAATTTAGAACATGCACATAATTTGAGTAACTGATTTCAATTACTGTAGCTTGTCATATCTTAGATTATAATTATTTGCATGCTTGATAATGAAAGTGGTGATAAAGGAAGAAGTACTTAATTTTCAATTGAAACCATCAATTGTTTAATAAAAATATAGTGTACGATGGAAATAAGCCGTATAAAAACAATGTGTAACTTATTGTATCACCAATTGGAACAATTAATTATATAAAATAACAATAAATGATGAATGAAGAAATTTATATCTTAAAAAGTAAATAATTCAAAATTAATCGTACAAAAAGACTATGCATATTTTATCACTACCTTTTAAGTTAAGAGGCCTGATAATAATTATTTGGGGGACAATTGTCCGGGTGGCAATTGTCCTTGTGGCAATTGTCCGTGTTGGCAATTGTCCGGTCACGATATATATATAGCTATTTCATAGTGGATTAATTGTTCATAACAGAGTGTTTTATTACTAATAAATAAGAATCATAATTATTTATATATAATGAAATTATTACCCCTGTACCAGTTTTTATATTGTATTGGAATTGAAAACAAAAAAAAACTCTGCGCCGTTGGTTGAGTACATTTAGGGACATTATTTTAGATTGTATTTTCCCCGAGTTTTTCGAGGCTATAGTCAGTGTCATATCGTTCTAGTTACGCAGAAAGACAGTTTTCAATATTTAGTTTGCAATTAGATTGAGTAGTACTAAAATCCTCCTTTTCAAATCTTAAGAAATTGTTTTCGATCGTGTGCTCAGACTTCAGTTTATTATGAAGTTCCTATTTTCACCCCGATATAATCAAATAGTTAAAAAGTTATCACAGTAATCTTTTCTTTAAATTTGAACAATATATTTGATACTGACAGTTTATTATTATATTTATTTTCAGCTGTCTTGAAGAATGCATAACTTGGCCATTTAATAACTCTGGTGTTGTTTTCGGCACATCAGTGTATCACCCGGTGAGATTTCAAACTATCATACATGCAAATTTCTAAAATTATATCATTAGTAACATTAAACCATATTACGCTATAGTAATTTATACAGTGATTATCTATTTAATTTCAGGACTCCCTAATCTGTCTCTCTGCTCTACATGCTGGAGTAGCACGCATTGGTGCCCCAACTCCGTTAAAATTTAACCAGACTGCAACGCGAGAAAAGTTTGTTGGAACAATTTCTAACAGAGTTATCTCCGGAAACAAGTAAATCCGTTACTGATTGATAATTTTACAGTAAAATATCACATAATGATGAACTTAATATTTTCTTCGATCTTAATTTTTACAAACTTGAGACCTAAATTATAGGTTCTATTCGAATTGTAATGATAACGATATCTTAATTTCAGAGGAGCAGATGTAGGATTTCATTTCACAAACGAGAGATTCGTTCAGACTGATCGTGAGTTTTAGGAATAAAATGCATGCTTTATAATTCCATCTATCTATATATTTAATATCATATTTGATTACCAATGGTAAATTATCTTCTGTGTTTATATTTTTTTAAGCTGAAATTAAATATATCTTCAGTGATATACTCCAGTGCGTAAAACTGATTATTGTATTATTATTCTCTGTAGTAATTGAAGATCTGTAGCTAAGATATCTAATTCAAATGTGATTCTCCATTCTAAATAAGTAAAGTAAGAAAATTTTATTAAGGGGACATTCACGTTTTTTATTAATTGATAAGGATAAAATAATTGAAACTTCTCACATGCTTGTGAGAAGTCATGCCCTTATGCACAAACTTTCATTTGGGATTTTTTTTAAAGTAGAAAATAATGTTCATAATGATGCCTATTTCCAAGAAACAAAATAGGTTTTAAAAAACTGTCCAACCTCACCGCAGGTTCTAATGGGGAAAAGCAGAGTCTGTTTATGGACTTCTAACGAGTATCCATTATGCATTTAAAAACTTGGATATGATAAGAAGTAGATAAAATTTAAAGGCATGATCAAGTTATTTTTAAAAAACGATCGATAACTTATACTAGCTTGATCGATTAATTATGTTAATACCTCCTTAGTTATTCTAATTTTCTATTTAGATATAACGAACATAAATCAATATGTTTCTTATTTTCTTACGTAATCTAAAGAATGGCTGAAAAATAAAAATCTAGTTATTATCAAAACATTGAATCTGTCATCTTTAATATAATAGAAATATTCCAGACAATTTTTTATTTCCTCGGATCGTTTATATGTGCAGGTACCGATGAGTTGGTCATGGTTCATAACAACAATCAGCAGCAGTCAAGGAGCACAAGCGCTTTTGTCGCTTGCTTACCAAATAGCCAGGAAACTTTGAGAAGCTCATCTGCAAAGCCAAATATTACTAGATGGAATTACGGCAAACAAAAGTATGATGATATATTTGAAGACAGTGAACATGCAAGTATTTATGGATTGAGAATAGCTCCAATAAGAAGTACTCGCGTACTTAGATGCATGGGGTCGAACATTGAAATGGACATCACGGCTATCTTAGGGAATATTAAAGGTAAATATTTATGTTATATATTTTTTGTCACACTTAGTGTTATTTTGTCAAACGTTTCTTGAGTTATTTCAATGCTATATTGAATGGTTTTGTTACTCGATATGGTTTAATTAGAAATTTCATTTTATTTTTTATTTAAATGAACTTCAATTATGAAAAAAGTGAACAAACTATTGTGATTCTATATTGTCTGCACTCACTAAAATGATGTTCTTTTTTTACAATACTAATTAATTATAATCATTTAAGTAAGAAAGTGAAAGAATGTATCCTTCACTAGTCACATATCTATTAAATGATTTTTTATCCAATAGTCTACAATGTAAACTAAGATTAATTTCAAAGCAATACTCTTTTCTGTAATCATTTACTATATTCTTGAGAGCTATTTAGTCTATTACTTTCCAATATTAAAATTAGTGTCCATCTGACACTGTTTCGAATTTAAAAATAATTCTCCACAATTCGAGAGTGATACGTCTCTTTTCTTCGTTTGAATTATAGAGGCTAAGTTCATTACATCAAATGTTACTAATTAGAGGAAATAAAAACTTAAAATATTTTAAAATTAATATTTCAAGATTTTCTCAGCATCCATTATGGGTTTTTTTATTTTGTTAATCAAACTTAGCGAATGCATCAATTTAATTACTTATGCAATGTTCAATAAACTCATTCATCATGTTAGTAACTGTCTCTAATTTCAGATCAGTTTGAAGCTATCTATCCAACTGTCACTGCCAGTTTAGAAGAATCAGTTAGACTGCAGTATTACGATAAAAGTTCTTCGTACGACATCAGTCCTATCAGATTGCCTTCCTCTCCCATCTCCGTCAGAGTACAAGGAAGTGATATAGAGATAACTAATGTCTCTCTCTCTGACCAGGGACTATATAATAGTCATAAAAAGTACCAAGCCTATTCTCGACTAATTGTGAGAGGTGAGAATAACTTACAAATATAACTCCTTTTATAAAGTTATACATTGATAATAAATAACAATAAAATTGGGAAACTTTTTTTTTTCAATTTATAGAGCTGAATTTATTCATAGAGCGTTAATATTCATTTTAAAACAATAATAGCAACTTTTTATTTTATTTTATAGAGTGAATTTTCCCAATGATTATCTTCTCATTAATATTTTTAGTCATTCATTTATCTTCCTTTCAGTTAACTAAAATTTCAAATCCAGATTGTATAACTATATTCAAATCTTTCTAATTAATGACACAGGGTGCAAGAAGGGTCGTTCTGGGGCCAATTGCTCTGGCTGGTGTAGAGATTGTCTGAACAACGGAGAGTGCGATTCGGACACTGGAGAATGCGTCTGTTCTTCCGGCACCAGGGGCAAGAACTGCCAAATATGTGAGTTTGATATCTAAGTCTCTCACTAATTAACATCGCAAACTTATGGAAGGTCATATTTAACCCGGCATTTATTTATTTATTTATTTATTTATCATCTTGCTGTTCGCATAACTGAAAAAGTGTTCATTTAAATTGCCTTAAATTTAGTGAAACGATTGGTTAAAGTCCAGTGACCTTCTAGTAGAATTTTGGGTGCAACCCGGTCAAAGTTTATGGTCATTTATACAGGGTGATCAGACTAGGTGTAGACAAATTTTAATGTTTAATTTTAAAACCTTTAAAACGTGAAAATTATCCATATATTTACACTATTGGATAGCTCATTATATGCACTAACTGTTATATTTTACTATCAGAGGTATTTCTAAATATTAATTTAGTTATGAGCTCTGTAGCGTCGACAATTCAGGAACTGTTTGAATCAGGACAGTCCCCGAGTCAAATATGTAAGCTTTTGAAGGGTCGTGCGAGAAGATCTGGTGTTTACAAGGCTCTGAAGCGTTGTAGAGAGACAGGTTCGACTCTCCCAAAGGTTAGGAGCACTCCAGATCGCAAGGTTAGGACCTCTAAGCTCATCAAAAACACCCGGGAGAAAATCAGGAGGAATACTGAAAGAAGCGTCAGGAAATTGGCATCAGCGTCTGGTGTGAACTATGGAACGATGCAGAAAGTGCTCACAAGTGATCTGAACCTTTCCCCATTCAAAAAGACAGAAGCTGCAAAGAGCAAAGCTCCTTCTGGAAAAGCTGAGAGACGGCACGCAACCTCCGGTCTTGTGGACTGATGAGAAATTATTCACGGTCCAAGCCGTCCACAATCATCAGAACGACCGGATTTATGCAGTGAATAAGCGCTAAATTCCTCTGAACGACAGGCTGATGTTTAGGAGACAAAAACCAGCTTCTGTCATGGTCTGGGCCGGAGTAGCCTCATCTGGAAAGAAGAGTCCTCTTTTCTTCATTGAAGAGGGTGTAAAGGTGAACCAGCACATTTATTTGAAGTGGTGCCTTGGGTGAACACAACGTAACTGGTGTTACCCTCCAACAGGACGGAGCCACGTCCCACACGGCTAATCGCGTTCAAGAATGGTGCAAGAAGAATATGGCTGGGTTCTGGTCGAAGGAGCTATGGCCTCCTTCCTCTCCCGATCTGAACCTATGGACTTTTCCATCTGGAGTATTTTGGAGAGTAAAACCTGCTCTTCTAATCACTCAAATGTGAACGCTCTGAAGCAAAAATTGACGACTTGTTGGGACGAAATTCCAGAAGAAACCGTCCGTGCCGCGTGTAGTCAAGTTCCTGACAGGTTGAGGCGTTTGGTGAAGGTTAAGGGAGGATATATTGAAAACTAACTATGGAATTTATTTCTTAGATGTACAATGATTTTTTCTGTTAAGTTAGTTTTCTTTTTTCTGTTATCAATAAGGAGATATTTCAATAAATATTTGTCTACACCTGGTCTGATCACCCTGTAACTCAAAAATTATTGAACCATATTGCATGAAACTTGGTGGGACGATTGGTCAATATACAGGAACCGTTTTGTTAAATTTTGGGAGTAACCATGATCAAAGTCAAGACCATTTATAACTCAATAACTCAAAAAGTATTCAACCAAACTGTCTGAAATTTGATGAGACGATTGGTCAATGTCCAGGAACCATCTGATAATATTTTGGGAGCAATCCGGTCAAAGGTCAAGGTCATTAATAACTCCATAACTCAAAAAATATTGAACCATATTGCATGAAACTTGGTTAACGATTGGTCATTATCCAGGAACCATTTTGTTAGATTTTAGGAAGGAACAGGTCAAAGTGACGGCGAAGGAATGCGCTCTAGCGAGTACACGTAATCTAATTAATAATATAAACCACAGTTAAGATTAACAAATTCTGATGCTTTATAATAAAAATAGAAAGTGTTACCACTCTTTGAAATTAGACTTTCTTAAATCGTCTGCAAAATAATACAAACTAGTTTATGTGCACTCGGTAGAGCGCATACCTTCGCCGCCGCTTTGACCCGTTCTCTCCAAAAATTTAATAAACTGCTAACTGAATAATGACCAATTGTCAACCAAGTTTCATTCAATATCATTCAATACATTTTGAGTTATTGAGTTTTAAATGACCTTGACCTTTGGTCATATCGCTCCCAATATTCTACCAGATGGTTCCTGGTCAATGACCAATTGTACAATCAAATTTCAGATAATTTGGTTGAATACTTTTTGAGTTATTCAGTTACAAATGGCCTTGACCATGATCTATCTCACTCCCAAAGTCTAACAAAATTATTCCTGTATATTGACCAATCGTCCCACCAAGTTTCATGCAATATGGTTCAATATTTTTTGAATTATGAATAACCATGACCTTGACCTTTGACCGGGTCGCTCCCAAAATTCTACCAGAAGGTCACTGGACATGGAAAAATCGTTTCACCAAATTACAGGCAATTTGGTTCAACACTTTTTCAGTTATGCGAATAACAGGATAATAAATAAATAAATAAATGCCGTCTATAATATAACCTTTCCGCATTCTGCAAAGGTAATAAATAAAATACTAAATGTTGTTAAGCTATGTCCACACCTGTTCAACTTTTCTTTCAACTTGCGCTTCAATTTTCTTTTCAACTTTCAATTCAATTTTCTATTGACGCATGCCCTAAGTTGAATAGAAAGAGGCATGTAGATTCTGTCCACATCTGATCGTCAATTTTGTTTCAACTTTATTGCTGAGTTTTACACTTTATTTAAGTATGAATACCACGGGAGAAATAATGTTCTCTCAATATTGCAAGTGCTCTTCTGTGAAAAATCTTCTTTGATTGCTACCGATTGCCAATAATTTTATGAATAGTAGTATTTTTATGTATAGATAATTACAAACCTTTTTCTTATTATAAAAAACAGTTGCGTTAAAATAACCGATATAATATATGAAGAAAAGTCATTTGACAAATTATTGAGTAAAATAAAAAAATAAATAACATATTCATATAGTAGCTACACACGCTGCTTCAGTCCTTGTACAGAAGTACCAAAGAACCTATTAACCGTAAAACGGTTACCCTCCAATTTGCTAACATAGAAGATAATAGGCTCGGGAGAATTTCAATCAAATAAAATAATTAATAAAAATTACTTATGAACGAAATCTTTCATTTTTTAAGATACAATATAAAATAAAAACTCTTCTCCTTTCATAATACCTACCTTTCTAAAATGAATATTACAATTAAAGAAATACGTTAAAAATTTCTTTCAAAAATGTAAAAAAATGTAACAATATTTATTACATAACAAAAAGTAATCAATAAAAGGAAGTTTATAATTTTTTGCCTTGCCAAAATATATAATAATCCTATCATCCCATTTGCGTGTGTATTCTTTTGTGATAGGAGCATTTTTCTGACTGATTCCTATCCCTCCCTATTTTACCCCCCTACAAAAATATGTATGGAACACACCTAATTCGTAACTGTGGAAGGAATTCTCCAGGATTAGGCTGGAAAAAAAACTAATTGAAATAGTTCACACAACCACTCTAGTCACATTATACCTACTAAACATTGAGTCACGCTGCCAGATGTAGGAGTTTCTAAAATCTTAAAAATAACTGGTGAATTTCAACAATGTAACCGTTCTAGGGTTAATTATTCAATTTCTGACTTCCTACTTCTACTATCCTAGCATGAGCGCACATTGTTCTAAGTTTTGATAAGCTTTATAAAGGTTGTTCAGTGTAAACAACTCAAAAGTTGAACCAAAAAGCGCATGAAGTCCCACCGGTCGTGGGAACTCGTGCGTCTTCCCTTTCCTCTCAGGAATAGAAGCATGCGTCATGAAAACTACCCTTCAACTGCCCATGCCTCCTTTCAATGACGCAGGTGTACCGCCTTTCATCACTCTGTGCGCTTGTAGAAAGGAAAGTTGAACAGGTGTGGACATCAAGGTTTATAGACTATAACAGGTTAAACGAATGGGGAAAAAATGGCCATTGAGAAAACAACATTTTCTGTCTTCCTTCTTGAATGTCTCTTAAACGGTAGATTAAACGTGCGCGTGAGTCAGAATAGAATTCTTTAGAATTTAATAATCTATCGAATGGTATAAAAAATATTTCAATGAAATGATTATTATAACTGCAAAACCAACAAAAACTAACTGCTATTCACTACGACAATTAGCAATGGAAGGAACAGTTTCTGTCTTTCTTCTTGAATATCTCTTAAACGATAGATTAAACTCGGGCGTGAGTCAGAATAGAGTTCTTTAGAATTTAATAATCTATCGAATGGTATAAAAAATATTTCAAAGAAATGGTTATTACCACTTAAAAGAACAAAAAGCTAACAACTATTCACGTCGTTGTCCGTTGATTAATGGGCACTGGTCAACATTTTCATCCGCTTTAATTACTGTAGCTAAAGGCCTAAAATAAGAACAAACCTAATATTGCAATAATAAAATAAGAAATAAACAATGTAAAATGTCAATTATTTGTAACATAAGTTTCATAGGTTTTAATTTAAAGAATAGGTTTTCATATAAATAATTTGTAGACTCAGCTCTTAGGAACATTTCGTACTATATCTATATTCGTTTAACCTGTTATAGTCTATGAACCTTGGTGGACATAGCTTTTGGATGTTATTTAAACTCAACATTGAAGGTTTTATCAGGTTTCAAGCTTTCGAATAAAAAGATTTCTATTCATCATCAGGAGAAAGGGGGAAAACCTCGACTTGACACTGAATTTTATGACCAATCGTTGTATGTTGGATACCGTCTTTCTATTTCAGTTATCTATTTTATTGTTTATTAATAACAATTAATCTATTAAAAATCGAAATATGAAACCAAAATTTGAAAATTTGATACTAACTAAAGCTACTGCTGACAACATTCATTCTATAGAAAATACTACTTTCTTTATATTTGTAACAAGCTATAGAGGTGCGATAAAAAACGGTCAAACTCTAATGCTATAGTTATATGTCTATTTCTTTCTGTTCATTTTTTTGTATTTTATTAGTAATATCATTATTTATTTTTAATTACTATTACTACAGTTTCGATGTGTGTCCTATTTGAACCTATATGACTTGTTGCTTATATGTGTCCTCTTGGTCCTATGTGTCCTCTTGGTCCTATGTATCCTCTTGTTCCTAAGTATCTTCTATTTTTTTAAGTGTCTATTTGTTCATAAATAACCTCTTTTTCGTAAGTGTCTTCTTGTTTCTAACTATAGAGGTGCGATAAAAAACGGTCATCCTCAATAGCTATATATCTATTTCTTTATGTTTCATTTTTCTTAATTTAATTATTATTATTATTTTCGACTCTGGTTCCTATGTGTATTCTCTATTCCTATCCGCTACTTGTTTTTATATGTGTCCTTTTGATCCTATGTGTGTCGTCTTGATCCTATGTGTGTCGTCTTGATCCTATGTGTGTCTTCTTGATCCTATGTGTGTCTTCTTGATCCTATGTGTGTCTTCTTGATTTTATGTGTCATGTAGTTTATATGTGTCTTTTTGTTCCTCTGTGTCCTATGTATACTCTTGTTCCTAAATATCTTCTTGTTCCTTTAAATGTACACTTGTTCCTGAGTATACTCTAGCTCTTAAGCTCCTAAGTGTCTTCTTGTTCTTTTTTATAGAGGCGCGATAGAAAATGGTCATCTTCTATTGCTGAATATCTATATTTCATTTATTTTTTTATTTTCTATATTTCATTATTATTATTATTATTTATGAGTCTAGTTCCTATTTGTGTTCTATATTCCTATGTGCTACTTGTTCCTATGTGTGTCCTCTTGATCCTATGGGTCATGTTGTATATATGTGTCATCTTGTTCCTTGTTGTCCTCTTAGTCTTACGTATCCAATTGTTCCTAAGTATCTTCATTTTTCTTTAAGTGTCAACTTGTTTCTAAGTATCCTCTTGCTCCAAAGTGTCTTCTTGTTCCTAATTATAGAGGCGCCATAGAAAACGGTCAACCTCTATTAGGCTATATATTTCATTAATATTATTATTATTCTCCATATTTTATTAACATTATTTTGATGCATCAAGAGGCGCGATAGAAAACGGTCAACCTCTATTACTGATTACGATATTACTGATTATAAAATTGGACACAATTTGAAATTTGGCTCTATATATCTATTATATAAGGTGATTCAAAAACAAATTAAATAAAAATTAATAATAGTAGACTTTAACTAGACAAAATTCATTGAAAAAAGAACATTTTGGATTTTTTCCTTATATATTTTTTAAATTATATATTTTAAATAATAGATATGCACAGTTTTCTAGGTTTTGTCTCTTTTTTTCTTCACCTCCTTCAGAGTTTCAATTGTTCATTTGAGATTTGCGCTATACACGACTTTTCAAGCACATTAAAAGAATGACTTACGTACATATGTCTAATTCAAGACAATAACAAGACTGGTAAATATGTACATACACATATATCAAAAAAGGCTTCCTATACCGTTACTTAACTCTTTCGCTACCGTTGGATTAAAATATCCAAAACAAACTTTAAAAAATTCTAGCAGTTAAGTTTGCCATAGTAATATAATATTAATATCATATTGGCTTGCCACGTATTAGTTTATTATTTTGTATGTAAATATTATATAGAATATAATTATTGATTAATACACATAAAGCTCATACAGCAGACGATCTTTTAACAGACACTCGCTATAAAGGACAAAAATTGTCTGCTCTAGCGGGCATGCAGGTCGCTGCTGCGACCTCTTTAAATCATATATGGTTAAACGAATATTTTATCCGTGTACCAAGTACCGATAGCCAGTTAACTATTTTATTCAGAGGTATAACAATTTGCAAAATTTCAATCCACACTTCAATGTATTGTGTTTCAGATTTTCAATATTTTGATTTTTTTTTCACCATTTTCCGCTACATTTTCTTTGATTACAAATGTTCAATAGAAATTAAATGAGGTAACTATTCTATATTATAGAATAGTTATAGTTATACCTACCTTATTATTTCTACATTTATATAAGTAAGTAATATAAATATTATAAGATTTACATTGAAATTTTCATTTAATAACAGTCTGAGATTGTTTACCTTCATTAGCATTTCTTTGAAATGCTGGTAAGTTAAAATTGCAAAGTTTAAATCCACAACTGAAATAAAACCTCAGTCGCACATAGCGTCCATTTCTCCTGTATTATAGCTTTACCTGTAATATTATCTACGTTTTATTTGTTGTTTTCTACATCTATCAAATTCTTGCTTACATAAATACTTGATTATTAATGGGACCGTTAGTCTCAATGGTGTATTTCAGTGGTCTGGTATTTTGTTATTTCTAATTTACATTATTACTTAATATTGACGATAAATCAATATTTGTTACCAAAGAAATATATCATTCAATACCATTGGGAAATATGGTCCCGCTATAAAATACCAATGGGACAAATAATTCTAGATAGTCCTATTGTGCCCTTTCCAAGTAATTTTATTTCTCCTGGGAAATTTTTTCGATGTTTATTTAGACATTGGCTAAGTTCTTGAACAGAATAACCTGTATTTGCAAAAAAACGATAATGAGGACTAAAAAGCATTACCCTAAAAAAAATACCCAAATTACTACTTACCATTAAATGTACGAAAATTTGAAGGATAGTTTGAAATCATCCTTTGTTCTTCTAATTAATCTATTAGAAAGTCGGACAGTGAAGGTTGGATGTGAATATTTCTTATATAATTAATTACGAAGAAAAAACTTGATCAATTTCATTTCAGTTAATTGTAATGTGTTACATATAACCTTAATTATACAAATTTATAACATTTCTAGAAGAATATTAATTTAACTAGGAATTGGCCTTAATTAATTAATTAATCAATTAATTAATGTTTATCACAATCCACTTTCGAGACTCGAGTACGAGTTTATTTCATTTTATATAACAAATAAGTGTAAATAAAAATTTCTTACGTTAAATATATTATAAAATAAATTCAGTATCTATTCAAAATTAATTGTGTTTCAGGAACTTCGGTTCTTTCCCAGAATAACGGCACAAAAACATTTATTAATATATTTATATTAAGTGTGTATCATAGATACCAAATTAATAAAATGAAAATAAGGTCATTAAAATTTCTCTAACTCAGCAATACACTTCATTATATCAAGACATGGTTCCCGCATACTGACCAATCGTCCCACCAAGTTTCATGCAATATGGTTCAATACTTTTTCAGTTAAGCGAATAACAAAATGATAAATAAATAAAAAATATATAACCTTCCGCAAGATTGCGAAAGTAATAAATATATAAATAAATTCAGATGAAAATATGACCTTCCTGCATACTGCAAAGGTAATAAATAACTTCAATTTAATCCGTACCTGATTGTATTATAGATACAGGTAATTTATAATTATTTTTTGCCTCTAATGAATTAATAAATAATGATATTAAATATAAATATATTAAATAAACATTTTGCGCCGCTAACTTCTTATCACTACTGATTGATTGCACAAATTTTTGAGTAGAAAATTTGTCGCATAATATTATAGTCATTCAATACATTCAATTTTATTATCTTATTTTCAATATATAATTTCAATTAGCTTTTTGAAAACATTCATTATATTTATCATCTTAAATTCGTTCTATATTTATTTAAATCCTCATGCTAATATATATGTATCCCTCAGATAGAAAATATTACAAAGGTTTCACTTCATATTCCTTCACTCCATCAATACTTTCTCTCTGAAATACAAACGCAGTCACTAAATATATACAGAACTGATTAAATGAGTCAGAGGTAGTAGCCAGACTATAGTATCACTATAACCCTCTATTATAAGATCAATTAAAAATGTTACTCTTGATAATTAGATATTTCCTTTTTAACTCCCGCAGTTTGTCCAGCCAATAAATTTGGAGCAGAATGTCACTTGGACTGCAGCAGAATAAACTCATTGTGGAAAAGAGACGAAAGTGGAACCTGTAAAGGTCTCATGTTCTGTTTGCGTGATCCGAAAGGTTGCTCATGTCAACCAGGATTCAAGCCGCCAAGATGTATAGCAGGTGATTTCAATTGAAACAGTAACTTGATAGTACTTTAATTCCGCTTTAAAATTTGTAGAGATTACATTAGATGATTAGAGGAATAGATTATGATGCAATTTTTAGGAGTGGTTTGCATGATCTGAAAGTCGTTTAAAGATGATAAATCACTCGGAATGTACCAAAATTACAATTTAGAAATATTATTTACTAAAAAGAGTGGTAAAACCCTTACCAGGTTATATATATAGGTAAATAATTTACTAATTGCTTATCATTTCAAACGATTGTAAAGATTGGTTAAATCAATCATTCAGACATGTTTGACAATAAGTTTCTTTTAAATAGAAGTGAAAGAGAGTTAATTAAGATGCATATAGAGTATAGACTATAAAGGATGTGTAATCTCGAGTTACAGTCCTCAATATGTAAAATTATGACCATCTTTTAATTCAATGGCATTTTTCAATAGGATGTGATGTGTGGAATTACGGACCAGACTGTCGTAGCAGATGTTATTATTGCAATGGTGGCACCTGTGACAGTTACGGCAGGTGTGAACGGGGATGTGAGAATGAAAACCTCTGTAATGAAGGTAAATAATTGAATTATTGCTTCTTTAGAAATATTTTGACATTTAAGATTAATTGATAGTAAAAATCAGCAAAATGCCTAAAATGCAAATATTTCATTTGTACAACCTCACAACAGTAGCATTTCTCGTCATTCCAAGTCACTCCTGAGGCGTGTAAGTTAATTCTAAAGACAATTTCTCTCTCCATAATGTCAGACAAAGCTCCTCTCAATTTACCGAGATTTAGAAAGTCTCCCCTCATCACTGACTGTGACGTCAGAGGCTGTGCAGTCACTTTCTCCGAATGGGATTCAGATTATGACGATGGTGAGCTGTCGGACACAGATTGGGAACTAAGGTTAGAAAAACTGGTAAAATACACTATTACAGTAATGGCAGAGATTATTTTAACATGGAAATAAATTTTAATGACATAAATAGTGATCGAACATCAATAAATAGAGAAAGCTCACATTATAACATTTAACCATCAATATTACTACTGACAAGAATTTAAAAAATTTGTTAAGGTACGAAATATCGATAGAAGGTATATCCACCCCCAGTGAAAATGCAAACATTCCTACCTACCCTGGACAACGAAGAGGTTTGTAGACAAATTACCTGAACAGACACTAGCGTGATAATGTAAGAGGTAGTTAATCTAACAATGTATTAATGTTAACTTCATTTCTTCTCACAGAGTTCAGTTACGATTTCTTCAGGGGCAATAGTTACAACATCAAACTAAATATTTTGACTAACAGAGGAAAAGCAACGGAGGAATATAACATGAGAATACAGAGCCATCATTTAACATTGCCTTGTCTGGGTAACTTATACATTATAGTTGAATTTTTTATAAATAATTGGAAATCAATATTTATTTTAACTGCACAGTGGTTAGTATATCAAGCAAATGTGTTGCCATGCTATTATATTGCAGTTCTATTGAAATAAAATATACTCAGGTGTAAATTTCATATGACGTCGAGCTCTATAAAATTCTGTGAAATCGATTCAATAGTGACTTAAAACATAAAAAATGTCCCTTCAATACACAGTGTCAAGCTGTATAATTGTCTTCATAAAGTCACGGCGTGAATGTAGCAACATCACGCTAAATCAATAGAATTACCTGTGCAGGTGCGTCATTTGGGAGTACAGACTGGGTTAACTGTCCTTTCTTAGAGAAAACTCAAATGACGCATTTGTACCTGCGGTGTTTGCATAGTACAACAAAGTGTGTGTCGGCATTACATATCATTAACTATAAGTTTATTCTGTTGAATTAAGTTATTATTATTAATGTATTTCCCTCTAACAGACACGTACTCCAGTGCTGACTACAATGTTACTAACATTGGGCAGACTTCCGTCACTGTTGAATGGGTAATATTTCTACGCATGTTTATAATCTTTGAGATTTAGTAAGAGTTTTGTTGTTGATTTTCTCTTATCACCAGGTACACCGAAATGGACCACTCTGTCCCAGAGTGAGGTATCCTATCCTTGTTATGGATGGGGCAAATACCATACTTGACACATCCAGTAACTTACCAGCCATTACAATCCATCATCTGACAGCTGATACTCTTTATCAAATAACATTGGATGGCAAGACGAAAACTGTTACCACGCTACCAAATCGTAAGGATTACTACACAGAAAGAGAGAAAATGAATATTTTACTTTGTCCATATGATGTTCTCAAGGTCATCAATTCATTACCAGTTGACCACCGTAACAAAATTTAATTAATTAAAAGGATCAGTTTTTGTTAACATTTCTTATAATGAGTTATTTTAACCTATTATATAGTGTTGCATTAGTGAATCACAAATTGAATAATTATTGCAAATGTCATTACGTGGTGCAACAGTAACATTTAACAAGATATTACTGCCATGGATATATAGTATTATTGTTAGTATGATTCGAAAAATAATTGATATGTGAATGGAAATATTATTTCGTTGAGTATTAAAAGGACCAAAGGTAATGAATACAACATAATTATGTTATATGAAGAGTTTTCAAACTTTCATATTTTCTCCATAAATATCACACTTTTAACTTTTTTATTGATTGTTTTGATATTTAACTTTGATATCCTTTGATATGAAGAAATTGTTGATATTCTAAGAAAATTCAACTTTTAACTTGTAGCTCAGATAATTGAAATTAAAAGTATTTAGTTAGAAAAAATCTGCAAACAAGGATATCAGGAATAAATGTAGAACTAAATAATAATCATTCTATTTAATATTTTAAATTCTTCTCAACAGCCCCCGCGTCTCCAGACAACATTCGAATAAATGTCAACTCTGATAGAACTCTCATCGTATGGAATGAAGTGAAAGATTCTAGTAGCTACGAAGTAACTAAGGAGGTAAGACTCATGAATATGTAACAAACTGCACGATAATATATACATTTCTTATTGAGAAGATAGTAACAGGCCATTTTAATTTTCAGTTTGTTAAATACATTGGATGCCATGACATGATTAGTCCCAATGTAACAACAGTTGCAGTGACTGACACTGAGATGATACTTGACTACAATAATCACCTTTGGTACTCTGCCAAGTACAAAGTTTGTGTTGTTGGAGTGAATAGAGGAGGTAAATCCACACCTACTTGTCACACCTTCTCCACACCTCCAAATGAAGGTAAGTGGTACTCCACCATTCTTACATGAAGATTAAAATAACTTTAGGGTGTGGGGTTTGATTTTCATAATATATTTTAACATAACATGGTGGGTAAACAGTAATTAATAAATGATATTTGAAGTTTTATTTTTATATCATGTCTTGGATGATATAATTTATTATGTTGCAAATATTTTAAACTAGTGTACTTTCCCATTAAAAATAACGGTTCAATATCAATACTAACTTATTACCCATTATTAGGTTACTTTTAATGAATTCAAGTATGTAGAATAAAAATTTCTGCAAGTTCAAATTTTTTATGGATGAAATAAATTTCAAATTGAATAATTGAGCATATAAATTTTATGACAGTTGTTGCAAATAGTTCTTGTATACACTTTCACTCTGCTTTCAATGTAGATTTTAAACAGACCACAGACAGACAGACAGACAGACATACAAATAAAGATAAAGAAACTATTAATTAGGGGTGATTTCCACAAGCTTGTGAACTCATTTTTAATATAATTAAATTAATAATTATTTCAGTTAATATGAAAAAAAATGGGAAAACTTTTGCTTAAATCCTTTAATAAGGTATCTATGATTCCAAAATTATAATCTTATTCCAATTATTGGTCAAATCTTCTATAATCTATACTTTATAGTCTATGACTCTATAGTCTATACTCTATAGTCTCTTATACTATAAGAGCCGCGTCCGTCCGTGTGTCACAAAATGTGTTAAACAGTCATTCTATCAACAGCGCTTCATAAAGTTGGTGTAAATAAAAGAAAAATCAATGAAACAGTAATAGAAAAGGAAAACTAATAATTTGCTGCAGTATCATGACTACGGGCTACAATAATACTGACACTATTCATTTAAAAAATAAATTTATATTTTGGCTTTTGACAGATTTTTTTTGTTTAATCAGAATATGTGTATCCATAATACATACTTGCATTCAAATATAATTTAGATTCAATAACAGGTACTGTACTAGTATTAATAATTAAACCAAGTAAAGATTACGGACCAGAATTTAGCCAAGTAAAGGATTCTTCACACATCACCGGATCCGTCGGCACGTCATCGTCTCCGTCACTCTCCTCTCAGTGATTCAGTGTCAGTGAAAAAATAAATCGTTACATTAATTTCAATGGACACATTCACTCAGTACCGGCTCTCCTCAGTGATAAAAATCTTTGACCGGTGACGTCCCGGACGGATCCTGGTGATGTGTGAAGCAGCTTTAAAGTTAACGGACTCTGGTCCATTATCATACTTGCTCCAATATATTGAATGATTTTAGACTATTCATCTGCACTGTTTCTTTAATTTTTTGTTTAGTTTATTATTTCGTATCATGTTTTAATTTAGGATTTTGTAAATATTTTAAATTACCACGAGTTTGTGAAACTTTTCTTTTGGATGTAATAAAAATATATACTGTTATACTGTGACACCACTACAATTTTTTTTTTTTCTCTCTTAATAAAGTTATATGATTCATCAATATATGATTCATCAATATAGAATATATGATTCATCAATATCTTCAATTCAAATAAGCTCTATTTTCTTTATTATTATTAGATTGACAATAAATATCAATTTACACAATTTATTATGCTTATTCAACTAAAAAGTAGATTAGCAAACGATTGGTTTTCTTCCTATCCTCCCTTTTAGAACGTGATGACACAAATAATTATATACCACACCATTCATGACTTTTTATATTTTCCAGTTCCTGATATAGAATGGCGAGAGCTGAGTTGCAGTCCTACATCGCAATATCCATCTCTACATTGTAATATTGAAATAGCATCTGAATGCCAGAAGTTTCATGGTCCAAATATCACATCGGTTTGGAAAATAAAGAAATTACCAAAATGTCCCAATGCCACACCATATGAGGACATCATTGAGGACAATTTCATGTACTCCACAACTCTAAGAAAGAATATCTGGAGCTTGGAAGACTACACAGAATACTCCATTACAGTCTATTTGGAGAACTCCATTGGCCAATCTATATCTACTGAGGGTGTCTTTTCTACAAAGGAGGCAGAGAGTAAGTTTGATAATTTAATATTAAATTTTGATATAAAATGATGCATTTGATACTACTAATTATCATAAATATAATAAATGCAGGTCCAGCAGTTGTTCAAGATTTTAAAGTTAGTGGAGCAACAAACAATTCCCTCTTCTTGGAATGGTTGATACCCTGTCCATCCCTCGCCTCAATTCAATCCTACAAACTCAGCTACACAAACAATAATAAGTGGGAGAGAAAAATTGTATATCCTACATCTCTCTGTGAATCCTCAGTTGGTTTTATCTGCTACCAGCTAGAAAATCTCAACTTCAATGTCAACTACAGATTGAAGGTGGGATAATTAGTTTTATAGGAAAATTCGGAAAAAAAAACATTTCTTTTGCACATTCTATTCTTCTTATCTAGATTATTCCAGCTTTTCTTCTATTTTTTCTCTTAGATGCACTGACAGGTAAAGTTTATATTTCATAAAATTGAATTAATATTTACTTACTTCACCCTCAACTTCCTTCATTACAACTGTCAATAAATGAGATATTACGTTCTGATTTCACATCTCTATTGCCTTCATATACGTAAAACCTCCCTCAAATGAGTAATAATAACATCTGCTTTTCAGTCTCACTAACGGTTGTTATTACTGCATACTTTATGAAGACTTTAACTTTGACTTACTATATTTCACTAAAGAGATAAATGCCAATGTATGTAAAATAGAAAAAAGTACTATTTATAGCGCAGCTCTTCTCTAGTGAGTTTTCAGCTGAGCAAATTAGGTAAAACCTTTATCACAGCAAATCACTTGATAAACTAGAAAAGAGACACAAGTGCTGGAATATTGGAACACGATTGAGAGCAATGGCTATAAATAAAAACTAACCGTAACGAAATGCATTGTCACCAATGTAGTTTACAATTTCAGTAAGTTAGCTTTTTTATTAATCGCAGGCCAAATAAAATGGTTTGATATTTTAATCAGCTTCGTAGTTTTCCCTTATTTTTCCTCTATTATTATCTACTTTTAATATATTTAATAATGTCATATTATCATAACGTAACACATTGACATTCAAGGTCCAGAGCTGCAAAAGTAGTGATGCACGTTCATGTTCAGATGATTCCCAAACTGTTTTTGGATTGACGACACCTACAGGTATATTGAATTCGAAATGTTTTCAATTCGCTAACTAAACATACATTTTTACATTACTATACAGTATCGGCCTAAATATAAGGGTAGGCAAGAACAAGTTATCTAAATCTTTAATTTCATAAAAAGTACACATCACACATTATTGAAATGCACTTATTTTCACATATTTGCACATATTTTCATGTAGAACTCATATTTATTAGTATGAAGTTTCAAAACATTGGGACGAATATTCTATCAATAGTTCCATATTTCACCTCAAACAATAAAATTAGCTCTGGTCAAAAGTTGAAGGTAACCATAAAAAACTTTGAAATATTCCCGGATAATGGCTATTAACTTTAATACTTTTCGAATAATTCTATGCTGTATTACTTCAATACATCTTATGCTACAAAATTGTACTAATTTTGTACAATATGAAAGAGTTATTCATCTTCCATTCATCGTCAATAGATGTCCATAATTTTTCCACATTTGAGTTTCTTCACTGAGTAAGTCTCCAATTGTCGTTGCAAGAGATTTCTATTGCCATATGAAGGTCCAAAAAGATACTGTGGCATACTGTGGTAGGACAACGTACCCTACTACCTCTTTCAAGTCAGGTGGTACATATGTTATACCACACTGATGGTTACAATTAGTGCTCGGTGGTACAGAAAGTATACCACCTACAAAACGCTTTCAAAACTGGTGGGTAAATATTCCTTACCTCTATAAGGGTTATGTTTAATGCTCAGAGGTACAGAAAATGTACCACCATTAAAATTAAAATTTGTATGCTGCTTGGCAGCTCAAATTTTGAACAACCTACATAAATGGTTAGGTATAGTCATAATTCGTTGGGCATATAGGACATTTATTTCCCTGAAAAGTTTGGGCCTGAAAGAGCTACTCAGATAAAAAAGTTACGACTCTATTTGAAAATTAAGAAATTGCTCAAATGAGGTGGCCTTCACAGAGCCCTGACCTCAATCAAACTGCGATTGTTTGGATAATAATTGGAGACAGTACATACAGTACATAAAAAACACAACCAATGTGGAAGAATTTTGGACATTTCTTGAGGATAAATGGAAGATGGATAACTCCTTCATTTGTTGAAAAATTGTGGATTTTTGCTGCTGAAGATGTATTTAATTGATATAGGAAAGAATTATTCACAAAGTATCAAGTTAATTGCCATTTCCAGGAACATTTCAAAGTTTATGATGGCTTTCCTTAACTTTTGACCAGAGCTAATTTTATTTTTTGAGGTGAAATATGAAACCATTGATAGAATATTTGTCCAAAAGCTTTGAAATTTCATAGGAACAAATATGAGCTCTATATAAAAATACATACAGAATTACAATAATCTGTGTTCTGTACTTTTTATGAAATTAAAGATTTCGATTACTTGTTCTTGCCTACCCTTATATTTTGACCACTACTGTATTTACATTACCTAGCTGAAATTAGCTAATTATTAATTGATGGTTTCAGCTCCAGGCAAACCCACACTGATGCCGATGAACGCTCTTAACGTGATTGATGTTGTAGTCACTACATCTCAGTACTTAGGTGAACAACCAAGTTGCTGGACCAGCTTGCATAAGGAGAGTGTTCTTCAGCAAAATAGTTCCAAACATCCAGTCATTCCACAGAAAGAATATACATTTACTGTACGAATTTTGCGAACAATAAATTAACAGAACTGTCAAGTATGATTTTGTGATCGAATTATCAATAAGAACTGTCTTTAAATTTTCAGTTTACCGGGTTAAGCCCCAGTTCCAAGTATCTAGTTAAAAGTGGATGCTGTAACGTAAAGGCTTGCAGTAGTGTGGCAGAAACAGCTACTAACACCAAACTGGCTGAACCAGTGATTACTGATGAATTCTTATCAGGCACCATCACCAATACTACAATAGTGATCAAAATACCTATTATTGAATCAGGAGACTCCTCAATGTGTGTAACTTATTCAATTTATAAATAGTATATGCATGTGTTATATTTGTAATTATCAAATTATTAGTAATCATGAAATTTCATCCGATAGAAATGTGGTCTTCATTGTCGTCAGAGGATATGGAGAAGAAAGGATGAACTTTACTGATCTTTATGACGAATACAACAGAGCTAGAATGAGAAAGAAGCGTTCAGGAGAAGAAGAATCGGGAACTAAATCATATGTAGCCGGGGTTGTTGAGGTTTGTTAAATGTTAATATTTTTCGAATATATCCTACATCTGAATAGATAAATATATAAAACAAATAGAAGTAAGGTACAGTATCAAGTTCATTTATTCAGAACGAGAGAGAATTCACGGTTGGTTCAGGTGACCCACCTTCGAATCCACCCCTAGTTCGAGGAGAGGTATATTCAGTTATCCCCGTCATCGAACTCAAACTAAACAGTAAGTGTAACAATTTGATATAAATTCTGATCGAATCATCTGATATTGATCGGTTGTTTTTTCATGATCTTCTTATCACTTTTTAGATGACAGGTTACTGGTGGAAGAACCTAAAATAACCTTCACAGCTGGTGGATCACTTTATCAGCCTAGTCAATACCTTTGGATAGTGTTCATTACCGTTATTATTGCTATAGTTATCGCGTCACTTCTCATAGGGTAATTATATGAGTGATATAATATGCATTGAAACTTAGAAGTGAATTTCATGTCTACTACAGAGAAAGATTTATATCTTTGAATTTATTTATTTATTGATGGTTTTTAAGAAATAATATTCCTACTGAATAAAATACCTAATACATTCACAGACTTTTCGTTTACCGAAGTAAGAGAGAAGTGAAAAGGAAACCAGAAAATACCAATAGGACGCAAAATAATGAATCAGAATCTACATTAGAAGGTAAATTTGATAAACCTATATCACGAAGAATCTTGATATTGTTTATCATTCAGCTTATATTTTGTTTTTGTTTTTTTTGCAGAAAAAACATCACCTAATGAAAACGAAAAGTTACAGGTAATAATGGTTGTATAAAACTGCCATGCTTATTTTTTAAATTTATTATTATAAAGAAATACATACTCGTTAAAAATAATTCACCTAGTATTCTTTACATGTTTCATTCTACCTTAAAGCTGCAGCCTCTACCTAAATCTACAAAGGACAACTCAGTAATTGACTCCCTTCAGAAATTACCAACAAATGAAGCAGTAACAGAACAGCCTATCTATGAAAACGGTAAATTAAACCACAAAAGAGAGCAATAGGAACTTTAATGAATCAATATTAGTAACTGGATAAAATTAATTTTCGTTAACGTCATCCAATGGGGTTGATATTTCTAGTTGAGGTTAGGTTACTTCTACAGCGTCTCTGATTACTTGGCATCAGTGAATCCAATTCTGTATATGAATAACAAAAGATTTCCAACACTATAGTACTCAAAACATTCACTAACACAGTTCTGAGTTTAAAATTAAAATGGTTAATACTTATCAGAATGTTTATATTTTGGGTAATTCTCAAAACTCAATGTTGAAGGCATATATGATATCCTATTGAAAATACAGTTTTTAGTTTATGCCTTTGATATATAAAATGGCTTCTCCTTGTTTTCAAATTCCCGGGCAATCCACCAGGATTTGACATACAGAGAGTAGTTTTGTGCAATAGCCAAACATTGATGTCTCGTTCCCCTTCATAATGTAGCGAGGTTTTCTAAGAGTGCAATCAAACCTCTAACGAAACAGAGTTACCTCGGCCCGTGTATTATTTGGCAACGACGATGGCCTAAAGTCTTGGTTACCTAAGCTTATTATCTTCCAATTCTTTCCATTTTATTCTCCATTCATCTTTCACAAATCACTTCATGATAGGGAAAAAGTCAGTCTATTGAATCATTATCCGATATCTTATTTATAACTATCTACGTAATCCTCTCGGTCACGGGTAGGAGTGAGTATTGGCTAGTTCATCGAATCATCGATTAACGAAACGAGGAGCAGACATATAATTAATGCAATTTTCCTGCGGTAAACACTGCTTTTGGGGTTAGTTGTTTCTCGTTAAACTCCCCTTCTAACAGGGAGTTCTGAATAAACTTTTCAAAACAATTTCTTATTCCCAACACTATGTCATATGCTCAATTGCTCATTGGATTGTTCATCTTTTTTTCTGTTTGAAGGGATAGTAAATGGCATTCAAATAGTATCAGTACTTCCTTTTTACCTCCATTGCATTCCTTCGGAATCCGTAATGTAAGGAGATGCATTTGAGGAAGTATATCAGTTTTATGAAGTTTGCAGAGACAAATAGAATGCAAAATTGGTATGTAGCTGTATGGGTTTTGGGAAGGTTTTGCTTGTTTTAGAAAATTTAACTGAATTGTCTGCTTTAGCAACCGAGGGAACACTCCCAACCAACAAACAGATAGATTCTAATTTAATACAACAGGCTTGTTTATGGTACATTATGGATTATTTGGTAGTAATTGCTATGGAAGACTCACTCCCCTACATTATCATGCTTAATTTTTTATTTTACAGGAATTCTAATGGAAGCGATCGATGATGAGGCAGTGTCAATCATGAACATGGAAGGATATCTCCATTCTCAAATTAACTCATATGGATCAATCGAAAAGTTCTTGGTATGGTACAATTCCATTGACGAAAGATGAATAATAAGATATGAACAAGTAAAATTGTATTCCTTGTTGCAGGAAATTCCAAAATGTTATCCAAAATCCACCTCCGATGGGGAGAGCAATGAAAATAGGAAGAAGAACCGCTACAAGAACAATCTACCATGTTCGTGTTTAATGGCTTTATAACGTATTAAATTCCCTAGTTTACATAAACATAGTCAATATTTTGTATTAACATGAACTGTCGTAAATGCAGAGAGACTTCGTCGACATATTGGAATTAGAATTGCAGACGAACTACATCGAATACCAAGCGTTATTTTAAAATCATGCTTTTGAAATTATTCTGATTCTTTATCGTTTATAACAATATTAATGTAGATGAAACTTTTTTCCATTCAGAATTTTACGATGAGTTGCTCTGATAATGTGATAATTACGTAATGAATTGCAAAATTAAAAATTAATTAACAGCCATGAAATCTCAAGAAGCTCAAAATTGAAATATCGAGAGAGGGACCATTGTGACCCCCTCCCCTCTACAGATCGAATTAAGTATCTTCTTTTTTGATCAGATGATGACACTCGAGTTAAACTGAGAATCCAGGGAGGAGACCCTTCATCTGACTACATAAATGCTAACCACATAACGGTAAACACACATTTGTTTAATTGGAAATCTTGTGTTAACTTTCATTTATATTTACAATATTTTTGATATTTGGAGTGGAGGTTAACACTAGAACATACCTTGAGTTCCCAAGCAGTCAAAATGACTTCTTTTTGAATTGTACATCAGAGACATACTATTTTATTAATCAAGCAATGACAAACACTGTCGCCAAATCCAACTTTGTTTGGGACACGTCAGAGCATTTCACAACTAGTTTTCATCATTTTTAGTCAAAATAAGTGCTCATTAATTCGCACAAAAATGTTCTATTTCTCTAAAACTATCAAATCAATTTCAAAGATATCTCACACCAGCATGTGTAATTCATAATATCAAAAATCGAAAAAAATTCAAACATCAAATATTAATTTATGAGATACAAATGTTTGAAAAATAAAATGCAGTTATTTTGACGGTTTGGTAGTATTAGTGTAAATGTTTGAAATCTTCATATATAATTCGATATTCTAATTACATTTTCTTGATTGCAGAGCGTGTCCAAGAATAGGAGGTACATTGCTTCTCAAGGTCCGAAAGACAACAATGTTAGTACAATCGGAGACTTTTGGAGGATGGTAATTGAACAAGAAGTCAACGTGATTATTATGGTTGCCAACTTTGTTGAAAAAGGAATTGTGAGTATTGGCTCGGTATCATTTAAAAGTGCATTTTAAAGTAATAATATGATACAATTAATTGTATTTCATATTCAGAATTATTTTTATGTATGTACCTGTTTGATATAAACATCTATTCTTGTGCATTTTTTTTAGTATATAGTAGTAGTATGATACAATGGTAGCTCATAATATACAGAATTAATGTTATGCATGTGTCTAATTAAAGTTGTTTCAACGAAATTAATATTTCAGGTTAAAGTTGGTGAATATGTGTGTCCCGAATCCCCGTTACAAATTCAGTCACCAGAAGGCGTAATAACAGTTGTGAAGCGTGAAATCAAATCTTTCTGCACAATATCCACAGTTCAGGTAACCATTCGTAGTTATTCCCATTTGCTGTTTTTCTAGTAATTGAATACATTAAGTTCACAAACCCTATCCTATGAATTATAGCTTAGAGAATTAAAATAGTTTAATGTGATATTCGATCTCAAATTGTTAGATCTTTTTCCAAACTTTCTACAAAATAATTTTTTTAACAGTCAGGGGTAAACACAAAACGTAAGTTAATCGAACCGTTAAACCATTGAAGCAGTTAATTTGTGAGAGTAGAATTAATCTGATCGGCAGAAATTTTTGATTCTCAATCCACTGCTAAATTGGATGTTTCATAAAGATTTACACTACTTAATCTCAAAACATAAAATCCCCTATTGTCGTTTACAGGTCCAAATTCAACAAGGTGAAAATTCGGTCCAACGTGAAGTTACCCACTACCATTTCACTCTATGGCCTGACCATGGTGTTCCGTCTGAACCAAGAACTCTCTCTCAAATGATTCTACATATTGCAACTAACCACGATAGTAGTAAGTCATTTGCTAATACAATCTTATGTGCAAGGACTGTTTCTATGAATAAATTGGCAATTGAAGACGAGAGTTAAATTGATGTCCCTTCCTTCCAGTTCATGCTGTGGTCCATTGCTCGGCAGGAATCGGGCGCACCGGAACAGTTCTCTTCTGTCTCATTTGCTTCGACTATTTTCTCACTAAAATGCCACTCGACATATTCAAAGTTATCAGGCAACTCAGGTCAGATAGAGGCAGATTGATCGAAAACCAAGTGCAGTTCAAGCTGTGCTTAAACCTCTTGGATGAAATGCTCTTCGGCACCAAAAGTTCATTCCCCGTGTCTGAAATCACTGAAAAACTGCAGACTTCCCAGAAAGAATGTTTAGTAAACTATCAACGACTTGCAAGACTTCCAAACTCTCTGATCTGTTCCACAGCAAGTCACCCTGATAACTTGAGTCAAAATCGAAATCATCAATACTTGGCTCCAGATTCACATCGTGTCTATATTCAAGTAATATTTTGTAATTGTCAATATTGTTTGAAATAAATAGAACTTGATTCATTTAATTTAAAAGAACTAATTATTTCCATTGTTTTCGGTAGGGTTCAAATGGTGAAATGATATACATCAACGCTGTAAAATTCCAAGGTTTGGAAATCGGTGTTGAATACATTGCGACTCAACATCCCTTCAAGAACGATCTGGACAAATTCTGGAACCTAGTGCATGCGAACAGACCTTCCAAAATTGTTGTTCTGAACAAAGAATTCGATGAGGTTAGTTAAAATTCCAAGAAAGCAAATACAATGTTTTAAAACAAATACGAGAGCTCTGATAAAATTTGGTTGAAATATCTTTTCTCCACAGAATTTTCCTGAAATCTATCCCTCTTCTGCTGACAGCAGTTTTGAAGTAAACAGCAATGTTATCAAGTGCACCAGCAGAAATTCTCTGTCTCCCAACTTGATTATGAGCGAAATCTCTGTTGATTCTAGAAAGAAGGTAAATTTTTATTAGTTAAAGAGTTCTTGTTTTATAAGTTTAAGAAAAATTTTAGAAGGAAGTTTAAAATTTCACCTTGCCATGCCCCTAACGTATTTCAGGTACTATTAATATTTTTTCTTATCCTAGGGATTTCATAAAATGAACGTTTATGAAGTTCAAAACTGGGAGCGTGGTGATCCTCATCCTCGTGATTTGTCTGAACCTGTGAGAGTTGCAGAGATTTTGCTATCGCAGAAAAATGCCACTCCTCCTCTCTTCGTGTGTGGGTGAGTCATTACAAATCAGCTTCTCATTGCAACCTCTAGCTTTGAATGCGGAGATCTAGAGTATGTGGTAGTCACTTAATGAAATAATGGTATATAAGAATTGTGTGGTAAATCATACTTCCCTTAAAATGTGTCCAAATCAATTAATTTATCTATGCTATATGAAATACTTCTGGCATTCCAAAATATTTAAGCTTAAATCAAATGATAAATATATTTAAGTTTCCTGTTGAGCGGCTGAGTATAGACATAACATTAATAATTTGAAACAGCCGATTGATTTAAATTCAGGGAATAATTAATCGCGAAAAGCTGTTCGGTATATCAATTAGTACAACTTGTTAACCTATAAATATTGTTTTTAGAAGCCTTTGAACAAAAACTCATTCCATTCTGTATTCATAAATACAGGTTATCTTGTCCTTTGAAGTGCAGGTAATGTAGTTACTACCGAACCAGTAACGATTTTAAACATTTTGAAAGCCTTAATCGTGACAGGAACTGATAATAAAAGTCTGTCTAAAATATTTATGTGTTATCTTTATACCTTAGTGAAAAGAAATATATATTATGTTGGTTTTTAAATGTGCCATAATTTTAATTGAACCTATAGAATAAACAAAAAATTATGTTATAATGATAAATCCTTAACTATGAATCATAAAAAAAATTCAATTCAATTCAAAAACTAATACACTGAATTTTTACCGTGAGTACCAAAATTGATTATAAATCAAAAACATACATTTAACGTAAACCAAAAAAAATTCCATAAAAAATTAGGTAGCAGAGAACCATCATTCATTGTAATTAATTTATTGTCTTCTCGAACATTTCCTGTATCTCAAATTTACTTAATAAACTAGCAATAGAATATTTACCATTCTTTATCCCATCTTACCCCTGTACAGTGATGGTGTGACAGCGTGTGGTCTGATGATAGGTAATAATGGTATAATAATAATAATATAATTACCATTCTTTACCCCATCTTACCCCTGTACAGTGATGGTGTGACAGCGTGTGGTCTGATGATAGGTAATAATGGTATAATACTAATCTAATTACCATTCTTTACCCCATCTTACCCCTGTACAGTGATGGTGTGACAGCGTGTGGTCTGATGATAGGTAATAATGGTATAATAATAATATAATTACCATTCTTTACCCCATCTTACCCCTGTACAGTGATGGTGTGACAGCGTGTGGTCTGATGATAGGCATCATCAACACTATCGACAGACTCAAGGTGTTTCAGGACATTGATGTTTACAGGACAGCAGTCATGCTCAGAAGATCACACCCTAATGTCATCGTGGATCAGGTAATCATACATAATAATAATGTTTCACACTATATTATTCTAATAAATTAGTAGATACTCTTGAATATATATAATTATAAATGTTTTTTAAATAATATTAGTATTCCGTTAAATGCCGAATTTGCTCTTATTTTGACATATGAAATATTTTAGAACACTTTAGGACACATTAGTAATATATAAAAACAATTTATGCATCGTGCTTGCGAATTTGCGGGACAAGCAATATATCTTTGTTTTTTGTTATTGTGTAGAGAGCAAAATACAAGCAAGCAAAAATATTCCAAGAAATCCTTTTAGAAGTATCTAGCCTAGATATTACAAAGTAGGGTCGGACGGGGTATCACTGCTCATACCCTTTCTATGGGGTATCACTCCGCACCACTTATAATTTTAAACCCTTTGTTTTAGCCTAAATCTGATTACACCATCATTTCAAGCATCTTCTTTTCTTCCATAAACATCATGAAACACCATTATCCTATTAGTATTTCAAGAGCTGAGTCGCGATATATGTAGTGCTCTCAGAACGATCTGAAAAAAGTTTGCGCTGGTGATTTTTAAATCCCGAAAACACTCCAATAACTCTACAACACAAATTTATAGATTCATATTGTTTTAACATGTTAGCACAAACAATAACAGTTACATTATGTCAAATTTTCAGTTTCTCATTTTTACCGGTTTTCCTGCCACAACCGTGCGCAGTGATACCCCAGATAATTTAGAGATAGAGGGGTATCACTGCGCATCATTAATAACCATATTTTTATGTGAAAAAATATAAAAATGATGAGTGTTTATGAATAAGGTTTTATTCAATTATAAATTTGATTAATAATAAACTTACGATCGTAGTAGCTATGCAACTTGATTTGGGTGTATTAAAATAGGGAGAGTGGGTATTTAGAGGGGGGGATGAGAGGTTTTAGAATTAAATATTGATCAACAATAAACCTACGATCGTATTATATTACTTGATATAAGTAGTTAACTAGTTGCGTAAAATTTAAGTGTTAAATATTTGTTGCAGATTCATTAAATATGTGTTTAAAAATATTGGGGAGAGGGCATGTAGAGAGGGACACACACACGTTTAGATGAGGGGGAGGAGAATTTAGATGTGGAAGAGGGGAAATAGATAAGAGAGAGAGGGATATAGATGGAGAAGAGGGGGATTTAGATGGGAAGAGAGGGAGATTTCGATGAGGAGAGAGTGTGGTTAAAATGGTAGGAGATGGGGATTTAGATGGAAAAAGAAGGGGATTAAGATGGGAGGAGAAAGATATTTAGATGGAGAAAGAAGGGGGTTTAGATAGGTGGGAGGAGGGGCATTAAAATACGGACAGGAGATATTTAAATGGGGGAGAGAAGTGCTGTTTTTATGTAATACGCAGTAATACCCCTTCATGTGCGCAGTGATACCCCGATGCACTCACAAAAAGTTTCGCATAAAAAATTGCCAATAAGTATTTTATTTATTTAGCTATTATTTCGAAACTGGGTGAGAATCATCCTCATTCATGTCGATTTCATCACAAGGAAAAGAGTTTCTCTAGTACCTTTAGTGTTCAAGTAAATACTGAGTTTGCGGGATTGTGCGCAGTGATACCCCGTCCGACCCTACTTCACATACTTAGTGTTTCATTGAATAAGTTAAAATAGGTCGATAATTTTTAATACAGAATTTTGGTTTTCTCAATAGAAATAAACTGAGTTAAAAACTTACAGCTCAAGGTGATGGTTAACACTTTGAATTACGCTCTTTCGCAGTAAATTTAATAATACAGTATGTTATTAATGTAATGAGATACAGTGCATATAAAGTAAGGTTAGCGGTTTATAAGCAATCAATAATTTTAGTCATAATATTCATTTTAATATGAATAAAAATAGTGATACCTTACTTCGTTAAAAAAATATACTTTATAATATTAGTATAGAAATATAAAATTATTATTCTAGCATTAATGGAAGTTTCACAGATTCTGATAATGTTCAAAAATCAATATTTTACACTCATAATTTCTTTGGAATGTTGAACTTACTACTCATATTTAAATATATGATGTTATTATTCAACCATCTAATTTTTGTATACTTTATTTTCAGGGTCAACTTCAGCAAATGATGGAGGCTGCTGAAGTCTACACCAAAGACTTCTCGGACTATTACAATTTCCAATGATCCTCTTAGTATAAATTTTGTGTATAGAGTATGAAATAACAACAAGATGAGTTTCGAACATGTAAATGTTCGAATACATTAAGATGAGTCGTTCCAGTTTCTAGATTTAGAAGATATGAGTATTGTACACAGAGCAATAAGGCTACATACCAAGATCCACAAGAAAGGTGAATCTGTTGGAAGATCTATCGATACCGATATTAAATTTCGAACATTTTTGTAATTTCCCTAATCAAGTTAAATCAACAATATCTTTATTAAACTGATCATTTTTCTGTTTTTGAAATGAAATTCAGTTGATAGTAAAGCTGTTTTATTTAGTATAATATTTGAAATTTAATATCATCTTTCTGCTATTAATACAATATTATTGGGTAGAATGATTATCAAGTTTGGGTAATATATATATTGGAAATTAGTCATCCATCCATTTTTATACATCTTTGGACACAAACTAAACAAAACCTAAATGCTACAATATAACGAAAAGGAGGCCTACCTAGTGGTAGCCTCGGTACAATGAATAGGGATCGGCAATAATGATTCAAAACCCCTAGTCTGATTATTATCAGACCCCCAGCCCCAATCTAATTTAGTATATAGATATATTCATTAACATAATTTTATATTGCTTTCTAGTTGCTTTTATTACGTTAAAAGCGACTTGCTTCCAATATAGAACACCATACTTACCAAATATAACTTTAAACTTCAAAGTGAACGGTAGTTTGAGAGGTGGTTACTGTAATTAGAATTAGTTAATTAATAAGGCTATTGTGTTACCTGGTTTTGTATTTACTCTATCATTTATTGAAAGGAATAAATATGCATTCTGTATCTCGTATTTTTTACTCTCATAATTTATTCTGTATCTATAAACCAATCAAAATAGTAACATATTGGTAACTCAAAAATTTTATCATTATTAAATATGTTTCATCTTGATTAATTTTCCTCTATACATACCATACCCTCCACTATTACGTTAAAACAAAGCATGCGAAAAATAAAAATCAATTAAAACGAAAATAGGCTGTATAGTGAATAGCTAAAATTTCATAAGGGAAAACTTTCCAAGCTATTTAGGATGATTGAAACTATGATTGAAAACACAAATGTAAATTGTTCGAAACCAGAAAAAGATGCAATATGAGATTTATTGTATCGTCAGTCAGAAGTTCCTTGGACTATTTGGAATTTTGTACTTTCTGATATGGAGATTTTAGTTGATTCTTATACTAGTTCGTAATTTTTAACTATAGTCACTAATAATTTCAGGTTTTATAGATAGATGTAACGTTTAGAGATTCCTTAAAATGGTTACATATTTTTTGTTACTCTAAAAATTTCTATTTCACATTTTTATTATTCTTAGCTAAACTCCATCTGAATACTGAGAGTTTGATTGTTGTTTGTTGAAATCACTTACAGCTTTATCAATATATTACCAATTTACTTAATTTAAAAGCACAAAATTTTTATATATTTCTATTGTTCGGGGAAAAATTTAAACATTGCATTTTTTAGTTTTCAAATTGTACTTAAGTTATGAAATAAAGATGTACCAACGTCTCTGCTTCATCTTCGACTTCTTTAACTAAAAGTTGATAGCTATTGCTGGCTCTACCTATATTGTTCGAAAATGCCTTCATGTTCGGAGATCACTGCTGTAATAGTACTGAAGAAGTTGATAGGAGTGACATTGGAGTTAACTGCAGGAGTTACAACAGCAGGGCAGCAGACAATAGGAATGAACTGTTGCGCTAAAGCGGCCATTTCTGCAGCTACCCTGCCAAAACCGCTGCTCTCACCTGCTGTTAGTGCTTCGGAAAACTCTTAAGGAGCTGCGCCGTTGCTGCACCTATTTTTAAATGTAAAGAGCAGGTTAGTTATAAAAATGACAAATTAAAGACAACTCAACAACAAAATCATTTCTGTATAAATATATCTAATGCATCAAATATAAAACTCAATCAGAGTAAAAATGACAAATTTATAAGAAAAAATATTCCCCATTTAGATCAGTATTCAATAATTATTGGAATACTATTTAGAAGACACAGATAAGACAACAACAAAATTTTAATCTCAAGTATCGTTGTGCCTTCCGTCTTATTAGAAAAGGTCATAAGATCAGTTCATTATGTAATTCATGGAGACAAGAAACATAGTTTATTCAAGTTAAAATTCCGATACTATCATAAATATGAGATGCGTCTTATAAAAATGGTTTACTGAAGATTGTGACGTATGTAAAATATTATTAGGACATTCTCAAAGGCAAATCAATTTAGAAGCTGCACCGCTTTTATCGTATAAACCTTTTGATAGTTGTTCGATGGACCTTACTGGACTAATTTAATTCGACTTCTAACAGAAACAAATACATTCTATGTTTGATAGATATATTCAGTAGGTACATGTATTAAAACCAATACCAAACGGAGAACCAATGACTATTAAATATTATTTATGTGACATACTTATTTACTTCGGGCATCCGACAACTTTACTCTCTGAAGGGGCTTTAGAGTATATTTATTCTGCATTATACCAATTTCGTACCATACATTCAATTTAGAAATTCGAAGTTTTATCGTATATGCCAAATTCGAATGGACTGTGTTCACGAAAAAAAACACAAATCGTATAGTTGTTTAGACTGTACGTTAGTGCAACGCAACCCCGGTAAATGGGACGAACACCGTTGCCAGTGAATTGAATAAGAGTTTCAAAAGACATTAGGAGACACACCTAGCTTTGCAAGTTTAAACTACGATACAAGCCCAAACATTACTAGACAAGACTTACATGTTATAAAGATTAGTATTACAAACAGAATTAATCAGTATTGGGGAGAGGGGAATTTTTTTTTTTTTCACTGTGGTTAAATTAGGATTCATTTTTGCTTAAAACATTATATAAATACACAAGATCTGACATATATGTACCAGACTTGTACTTACCTAACTATAGAGCATCTATCTAGGTATGTCCTTAGATACTATGGATAGGTAACTTACATACTTTTCATCAAACAGTGTGCATTTTTCCCACATATAAGGGATTTCCCCATGCTTCATATTTTAAGTTCCTTGCGTAATCTCGAGATTGCCCGAGCAATTTCAGGAATCGTAAATCGCGCAAAATAAACTTATAAAATAGAGAATAAATAAACTGGCGATGTTCGAACGTTCATTGTACATTATTTTTCAAAATACAATAAGATGGCAAACTTGAACTATTCCTGCAAAAAAATCTGTTAATGGTGAACTTACTAGATAGGTGTCCGCACAATTCGTGGCCTGGGCAATTCATTCCCGCACAATTCGTCGCCGATTTAAAATAAAAGAGATATAATTATAATTGGTAAAGGTGCATTCATTTAAGGGAAGTTAAATTTTATTCAACCAAAGAAGTTGTTTGTATTCACTTTTCCATTGTAATATATTGATAGTTACTAATAAAATTATTTTACACATATAAATACAGATATATAATTTTATATTTTATTATAATTTTATTTTTATTGAAAAGGACAGTGCTATTATTCCACTCGTCATTGAATGGTTTGCTAAGTATGATTCACCCAATTATGTGAGATTTCATTGATGTTTAAAAAAGAGAAGAAAATCTAACTAATGACAAATTTCAGCAACATTCTCGAGGTGCGGAAATTACTCAAAAAAGAAAATACAGGGATATTGATATACGTATATTAAATGTGATCAGCAATTACGATACAAATTATAAAAAAAAATTTTGAGGCCGTTGCTCACAATTTAATTTTTTTTTTAATTTTCTATGATTTTCATATCTCAAATTTGAAATATTGTTGGCTAGAGTTTGCCAATTTTTTAACATGAATTTTTACTATTTCTTTGTTTTAAAATTTGCATAGCATTAATGAATCAATTTTTTGAACTGACAACAAAGAGAAATGATTAACATTATGTTTCAGTTTAGTCTTTTTATCAGTTATTTTATACATGAATTGTAACATCTTACTGGTTATAAAATACACTTTATGTAAATTGGTTGTTTTTCTATCCTGTAATATATATGATCATTTAAAATATTATCTTCTTTTAAATTTAATTATTGTTCATATTGGCTAAATTATTGATAATTATTGTTTATATAGTAAAATACATCTCTATTATTTTCAATCGGCGACGAATTGTCGGGAATTAATTGTCTGGTGACAATTTGTCCTAGCACCAGGTGGAACATTTTCAAAATCTCATATCCTTTTTTGCTTTATCAATAATGAGCATCCTGAACCACCTCTCGAGATAGTAAACACATCCTCTAGTACTAGCCAGATGTAAAGCAGTGCTTTGGAGAGGTGAACTAACTGGTGATTCTGTCGTGAATGTAGCAGTGTAGAGGTGGGAAGAGAAGGGCTGCTATTCAATGGTCCGACGCCCCATTGGTCCGACGCCTCAGAAGTCCGACACCCCATTAGTCCGGAACTTTTGCAGTGTACTTCTGATTTAGCATCAAATATATGTATATCGGTGAGTTTGCCGCCCCCCAACCTACCTGTCAGGTCATTTAACAATCATGAAGTGTGCAGTACAACAAACTAACGGATTCAACAGACTACATTAAATGATGAGAGGAATATAAAGTTTAAATAATGAAAGGAAAAATAATATTATTTAGATTTTTTATTAATTGATTGTATCTATTTGATAATAATTTTAATTTTAATCAAAAATTGAAACGAGAATTAACACAAAAAGGTGTAACTCTCGGACTAATGGGTCGTCGAACTAATGGGACGTCCCCGAAGAGAAGGTGGAATGAAGGACAGTGCTTCAGAGAGGTACACAAACCAGTGAATGTACCAGTGTAGAAGTGGGAAACGAATGTGGGGTTGAGATCTATATGCTTTGGAGTATTAATAAAGAAAACTAGTGAAAGTGGTTGACGGACACTTGATCGAACAGACATTTGGCCAAAGGGACAAAATATGAATAGTAATCTATATATTAATACGATAGCGCGTGTGTTAGTGTATGCCACTCGCTATACAGTGTGTCCACTAAAAAAGTATCGACTGCCATTGAATAGAAGTACTAGGCTATGTATAATTCATTAATTATTACTTATAGTAGCTATTACGTATCTATGGAACCAATGTTATGCATATTATTGTACTACAATGATGAACATGTAGATTTAATTACAGTGGTTCAGTGGATACATTTTTTAGTGGACACACTGTTGTATTATAATGAGTAGTTTGTGAAAGAAAGTGGGGGTCCGGGGATGTGAAGATGGGAGAAGTGTTAGTGAGGGAAGTGTTGGTGAGGGAAGTGTTGGTGAGGGAAGTGTTGGTGAGGGAAGTAAGGGTGGGGAAGTGAAGGAAAAGAGTCGAGTTAAAATATAACTTAGTTCAGGTAAAAGATTGTATGGTAATAGTATTCAATGGGTCAAATGAACTGTAGCTACTTGAATAATTAATTACATTGAAATTACTCCTGACACGTTTATTTTTATTGATTAGACCAAGACCAAAACCTATATGTTGATTTCCCATTTCCGTGGAATTTCCACGGGGTTCAGCTAATTTTACTTAATAGCTATAATAAAAGTCATAACTTTATACAATATATTATATAATATAAAGTAGTTATATTATATAGATATATAATAGAAATTAGTTCTGTTATATAGAAATAAAATATAAATTAGTTCTATTATATAGAAATTAGATCTTAAATATAATGACCAATGATAAACAAGTTCAAAAGTATGAAGAGATGCTTCTTTCCACCTCTTGTATTTGCGATGAAATCCTTGTTATATTTCGTAATATGGATACACATTATGTACATACATCTGGAATATTTGTTTTACTTTTTATAAAAAAACTTACAATTCCATGGAAATAAAAACAATAATTGAATTGAACAGAGGCTGCAGTTTGTAATTTGAATACACATTAAATAAAAAGTCTTTCTGCCTAAGGTTCTTTCGACCGAATAAACGCCAAATCTACTTTCGGTCAATTGTCTTTCGGCCTCAAGTCCGTTCGTCCTAATGTCAGCACACGAGGGAAAGTTTCAAGGTAGAAGTGGGAAAAAATGTACTTTGTAGAGTTTAACCAGCCAGTGAAGAGATAGGATGTAAAGGTGGGTAAAACACAGTGCTATGGACAGTTCATTGGATTTTAAAACATATCATTATTAGAATAAGAAAGAATGGGATAGGACAATGATGAAACGAGAATTATAAATTGTATTTGATGTGGTTACCAAAACATTGTTCGTTATTCAAGCTCAAACAGGGTAAATTTCAACATAGGCTAACCTCTTTGTGGTTAAGAAGTTAGTACATTCGTACCAGTGAAGAGGTTGGAAGAGAAGGTGGGATGATGGACAGTGCTTTGAAGAGTTTAAAGATCTCCTCAATTGTAAATTAAAATTTCTCAAAATGCTTTAAGTTTGTAGAACTAAGGTTATGTATTATATCACAGTTAATAGAAAATAGATTGAAGTAGCTTCATAATATTTATGATTTATGATTTTATGATATATTGAAACTCCACTTTTACTTTCTGACATTTCAATTAGGTTCACTAGTAGAACTTTAACTCGTATAATCGTAAGTTTAATGGTAAATATGTAGTTAGGTACATTTTTAGTCACCTAATATTTTTTTCAACTTTGTTACTGTTTTGAATTTGCCCGAAAAATAGCTTTCCTTTTCTTCGTTCAAAAATCAGGCGGTAGACGAAATGTAACAAAAATTACTTTTAAGAGCAAAAAAGTGAAAAAGGTAGGTGAGAAAAACTACTGTGCTTTGTTCAGTTCATTAGATTTTACATATTGTTTATAACTTTATTAGTAGAATAAGAATTGGATACAACAGGAATGAACTTGAATAGAAATTTATAAATCTTATGTGATGTGGTTTTCAAGCTCAATTTGGGTAAATCTCAACATAACCTCTTCCTTATTATTATTATTGTGAGTAAATCAGCTAAAATTTCATACGTCTGGAGAGCCTAATGTTTATAATTTAAAATGTACTAATACAAATCCAGCATGTTAAAGTATGTATATTTTTATTTCAGATTTTATTTAGAATGATAAGGTGAATTTAAAGTAAATTCTACGAATCAACAAATGTGAATCCTGATGAACTATCATCTATTGGATCAACTGACAAGAAAATAGAATGTGGTTCTTACCGAACAGAGAGATTCTTTGGATTCTCTTCTTGAGTTTCAATCAAGTTTTCTTGGTCCAAGGAAATGAAATATGTGAAAAAACTTTCAAGCAATCGAACACTACCTTCAACATCGTGTGAGTACATTGTTAACTTCAAAAATATTGTATTCGAACGATTACAGTGTGCCACACTGTACAGAATAGATATACATACAGTAATATCAATAGAAGTGATTTGCTAATGTGACGTCAGCATTTACCGATCCAGGCACTAATTTATAACATGAATTAGAGTAATCTAAGTGAGTAAATATATTCAACTCAATAGTTTTCGTTAATATCTTGATACAGATAACTTATTTATTCAATTTTGATACTAGTACGTTAATTGCTTTGACAAACTCATTGTAGATCATAGAACTAAATTATGTATGGGTAGTAGATTGTTGAGCTGAGTAATGAGTGATCTATGTAAGCATAAGGTTTTTGATACATGTGGCTTTATATTAGTTGATTGAAGTTGATTAATGTCAATACAACTGCCATATATAGCAGAGCATTGTTCACATGGCAATTTGTCGTATGACAGTTGTCTGCTATGGCAGTTGTCCGCATGACAGTGGTCCGTATATCATATTTTCAATTTGGTGCTCCAAATCATTTGTTTCCTTGTTCTTGAGGTTACATACCTCAAATTATAAATTACTTAATTTCATATTATATAATCGAAATTGTGTAACTGTCTGATAAGTTGTATCTTGCCACAAACATACATAAATTTTTTATTATTCTTAAAAAGCAGACACCAAATAAATATATCAATTCACGACAGAAATTATTAGGATATATTTACATAGCATAATAAGACAGTTTAAATATTGAGTTTTGAGTTAGATTTATGCCCGTTGTACTTATATGCCTAGACTATATTCAAAATACCTACCGGCTTCAGTAATTGAAAAATAATTTTTTGTTCTAAAATCAAATTGCGAGAATGTTATCTCAGATAATCCATTCTTAGAAATTGTACATTATATTTTTCATGCTGACAGTTTTTATTTTTTATTCCTTTACAGCTGTGCCAAAGAATGCATAACTTGGCCATTTAATAACTCTGGTGTTGTTTTCGGCACATCAGTGTATCACCCGGTGAGATTTCAAACTAATATACATGCCAATTACTGAAATTATATCATTAGTTAGATCGAAATACATTACGCTGAAGCAATTTTTTTATAGATTATCTATTTAATTTCAGGACTCCCTAATCTGCCTCTCTGCTCTACATGCTGGAGTAGCACGCATTGGTGCCGTTTCTCCGTTAACTTTCACTCAGACTGCAACGCAAGAAACTTTTGTTGGAACAGTTTCTAACAGAGTAATCTCCGGAAACAAGTAAATCCGTTACTGATTGATAATTTTAAAGTAAAATATCACATAATGGTGAACTTAAAATCTCCTTCAAACTTAGTAGTTACAAACTTGATAGCTATAAACAGGATTTATTCGAATTAAGAATGATAACAATATCTTTATTTCAGAGAAGCAGACGAAGGATTTCATTTCACAAACGAGAGATTCGTTCAGACTGATCGTGAGTCTTAGGAATAAATGCTTCCTCTATAATCCAATTTATCTGTTCATTTTATAACAGGTTTGAATTAATTAATCATTAAAATTTGTAAATCGGTAGATTGTTGTATGAATGTAAGACTACAACCTTCCAAATAATAAAATAAGATGGTAAAAAAAATTCATAGAGCAGTCATTTCTCACCGCATGCCATTTATGTACATCAGATCATCTACTTGCTTTATACGTGACTGGTGTTACTTTCAAAGTTCCTATACTTGTATTTCTTGATGTAACACCACATATTTATAATAGATTAAATGGTTACAATTACAAATTAGACCGAAATATCAGGAGTCAACAGCCCAGAGTGGTGAAAGACCTCTCTGGTCTTAAAGTTCAAATTTCCTTAATCGTCGATACACCAGGTATCCACTCACCGTCTGGTTGAGTAGGTTTTCGAATCCGTTACACAATAGTAAAATATTAAATAAAGCATTTAGTTCAAGTAATAGGAAAGAATAACTTAAAATGTGAAAATACAATCGAGACGAAATATTTCCTCTATAATTTGATATGGAACAGAGCAGGTTGCACTTTACCGGTCTGTTGGGTTTGGCTGGAATCTCGTGATAAATATAGGTGCATTGAAGGTACTATAAAAGTACTTGTACTGCGGTAAAACCACACATAATTGTTCCATTCTAGCCACCAGAAGTCGCCCACAGCAGCAGAATACAATAAAGACGTAAAAGCAAAAAGTAATTACGAGTTATGTTATTTGAGAAGTTAGCTTGATATCTGTCTAGAACTTTCGTCTATGAATATTCCTTTTTATTCTCTGTTTTGCCATTCTATAAAATAATTCATCTACTTTTCAGGTAGTTTCGATTTTAAACTTATTTAACAATAGCTATTATATTTTATTCAATTTAATGTTTTATTTGAGTGGTAGAAAATAATATTTCTTATTAGTGATATAATTTAAATATTGGGTGATAGTTAAAACAGATATTCAAGTTTTTTTTTCAGTTTCCCTGGGTTCATTCACAGGTGCAGATACCGATGAGTTGGTCATGGTTCATAACAACAATCAGCAGTCAGAGAACACAGACGCTTATGTCGCTTGCTTACCAAATAGCCAGGAAACTGTGAGAAACTCATCAATAAAACCTCTAATTACTAAATGGAATTACGGCAAACTAATTAATGATGAGATATTCGAAGACAGTGATTATACAAGTATTTATGGACTGAGAATTAATGCAAGTAAAGATACGCACTTGCTTAGATGCATGGGCTCAGACTTTGAAAAGGACATCACGGCTATTTTGGGGAATATTAATGGTAAATATGACTTCTATCTATGGTATTTTTTTATGTCACACTTGAAGGGTTATTTTTCTAAACATTCATAAGTTATTTTAATAACATATTACATTGTTTGGTTGCTCGATGTGCTTTAAAGAAACATTTTCTTTGTGTTATTTATTTTCTTGTGAAATGAACTTCAACAATGAAGACAATAAACAAACCATTGTGATGATATGTTGTCTGTACTAACCAAAATGTTATTCCTTTTTACATTGTTAATAAATTAGTAATATTTAGATAACAAAAAAAAGAATGATTCCTTAACACTAATTATGTACTTAGTTATTAAATACCAATTTTAACCAACTGTGTAATATTATTTCATCATTATATTATTTCAAAGCGATACTCTTTTCTTTAAACATATACCAACTATAAACTTGAGAGCAATTTGGTCTATTACTTTCCGATGATAAAATTAGTGTCCATCTTACACTGATTCGAAATAGTTTGAGGGTAATTTATTTGTTTTTATCTTTAGAAAAGTAGAGGATAAATTCATACCACTGAATGTTATTATTTAAAGGAAATTGAAATTATAATATTTAAGAATGAATACTTTTATATTCTCTCAGCATTCACTATGGATCTTTCTGATTTTATTTTGTTAGGCGAAATAAAAAAAAATACCTGATAAAATAAGCAATATCATAGATACATTAACTATTTAATGTTCAATAATCTCATTCATCATATTAGTAACTGTCTCCAATTTCAGATGATTTTGAAGCTAACTTTCCAACTGTCACTGCCAGTTTAGAAGATTCAGTTACATTGGAGTACAAATATAGACACTTTTGGAACACATTAAATCCACTCAGATTGCCTCCCTCTCCCATCTCCGGCACAGTACAAGGAAGAGATATAGAGATAACTAATGTCTCTCTCTCTGATCAGGGACTGTATAATAGTCATAGTTATCACCAAGCCTATTCCCGACTAATTGTGAGAGGTGAGAATTGCTAACAAATATAATTTCCTTCATTAAGTTATCACTTTGACGATAAACGACAATGAATATGGAAAATTCTGGAGTTTTTTTTTTTGTCATTTAAAAATCCGAATTTATTTGAAGAACGTTAATACTTTTACAATGAATAATTTTCTTCTCATTAATACTTTGTAAATGTCACATCGAAGCATTTTATTTAATTTCGAAAAGATCAGATTGTTGTCTTTCTTATCATTCTACTCAATAACTAAAGAAATTCAATGGAATAGGTATCTATTTTTATCATCAAAAATGAATGTACATCGTTTTTTAAAGATGTCAGCTAGTTAAGTATAAATGTATAATCAATCCAATATTTGATATTCATGTAAACGTATAAAATAAGAAAAACTTTAAGAGGTTAAATTCTGTTCCGTTATGTTTACTAACTTCAATTCTGGTCCGTTGACTTTACTTGATTAAATTATTAATATTTGAAAAATAATTGGTATAGGAATATAATTTTGGAATCATAGATACCACATTAAAGGATTTAAGCAGAAGTTTCTTACCATCTTTTTACTACTCGTTCTTCACAATTTCAAAATGGATAACGCTTTTATAAATTCTTTCAACTAACAAAATATGCAAAATTAATGTATACCTAATCATTGATATTATCATTTATAAGGTTATATATTTATAAAATACTAAAGCAAATATTTTTTAGAACTAAAAAAAAGTTTTCTGGTCCGTTATCTTTACTAGCTTGATTTCTGATCAGTTATCTTTACCAGCTTGATTTCTGATCAGTTATCTTTACCAGCTTGATTTCTGATCAGTTAACCTTACTTGGTCCGTTTCTGGTCTATTATCTTTACTTGCTCCAAACTTTTTTGCAGAAATGTTCATACACTTCAGGATATCATTTACAGAACGAAAGTCGAACAGACATTCTTTTTTTCAAGAATATAAATGATGAACAAAACAAAGAGTATACAATCTTTTCCTTAATCGTCAAATTAGTGATTTGTACAATTATTCTACACCAAGTATGAAAAACTTTAAAAGCATTAGAAAACGTAAATAAAAGCACATGAAATATTTAATACAAAACCGAATTTGATGATGTTTGCAGACTACTTTTTAATTTATAAATTCTATACGCTCTTAAACTTTCTTAGAATCAACTGTATATATACAATTTATTTAAACTATTTTTCATGTATCAGATGTTTTTTATGTACAAATAATTTAATTATGTATATTCTCAATAAACAATAAAAAAACAAAACTGATCCTTAGTTCTTTAATATTATATAATAAACTCCTCTTTTTTTTCCAGGAGCCAATAGAGGACATTTAATTATTTTTTCATCTTCCTTTTGGTTGACCGAAGTTTCAATTACAGAGATTTTTAGATAACTTTGACGAATATATCTTCATTATAGCTTTTTTTTTAAATCCCTCTAATTAATGACTCAGGGTGCAAGAAGGGTCGTTCTGGGGCCAATTGCTCTGGCTGGTGTAGAGATTGTCTGAACAACGGAGAGTGCGATTCGGACACTGGAGAATGCGTCTGTTCTTCCGGCACCAGGGGAAAGAACTGCCAAATATGTGAGTTTGATATCTTAGGTTTTCACTGATTAATAATATGAACCATAGTTGCAATTAGCAAATTATGATGCTTAATTGTCATAAAACTAAAAAAAATACCTCTCTTTGAAATTAGATTTCTTTTTAACCATCCATCCCCAAAACCACACAAACAACTATCGTGAACTATACTGATACAAAAAATGATATTTTTAATGACATTTAAATCATTTTTTACTTTAAAGAATCTGTGTCACAATCCATTTTATTTCTTCAATTTAGTTTTTTATTCAAAAAATTGCTTTAAAAATATAAAATAATCGTGTTATATCAATATATTCCAAATCTATAATTATATATCAATTTTGCTATTAGTTTTTTGAAAAAAAAAGAGTTTAAAATGTGTCGCATGCGTACGCTCTTGGCTACGTTCATTTTTAATATCTGATATTCACAAATTAATTTCAAATAATGTTTTGAAAACACCTTATTTTCATCCTCTTTAATTCATTCTACATTTTTCTAAGTCATCAGGCTAAGTTTCGGTGGAAGATAAACTTAACAAAGATTAGTTATGTTGGACGAAGATTTGATGAGAATTCCACTTCCTATTCTTTCACTCTATCACTATTTTCTCTCTACTATATAGAAGAAGTTACTAAATGAAAGAACAACTAAAGGAATGAGCCAAAGCTATTTGCCAGACTAGTTTATCATTAACCATTAACGAGTCCCAATAGAATTTTGGCTGCCTAATACGAATATGAACTTCTTTTTGTCTATCACATCAGGATTTTGAGATATATGTATATTTTTTTTTAATGTAAATCAGAGGTTTCATATTAAAAACTCATGATACATTTATGTAATATATTTTAAATATCCTTAAACTAGGAACAAAAATTACGAAGTCATATACAAATAAAATAAAATAGCAGCTTAAATTAAAATATATAAATACATTTATATATATGATGCACAGATCAGTATCAAATTTGGCAGTTATCTGGACTTTCCTTTCTTGCCTGATCCCTGATGTATACTTCTCTTGAGTTGTCTATTTTAAGTCCAATTTAGTAATCCGCCATCACATGCAAAACCAACCGTTTTTGTTACCGTTTTTCTATCATATTTTCTTGAGGTTTATGAAAATTATATACATGTTGTATAATGATAGATTTATATATGAATATTAATTTGAAAAATTCAACAAAACTGACAAAAATAATATAAATGAAAATTGCTTTGAACTTCTCAACATAAATGGCAGTTATTTAGTTTGTTATATTCGCTAGTTTGTTTTACTGCACACTACATGACTGCTTAATGACCTGTTTTCGAAGGCGGCACTCCAACCGATATGCATATATTAGTATTCGGTTTCATAATAAATAAAATGAAGGTATTAAGGCTCGCTCGACATTAGGGGGTTAATGTGGATTAAAAAGCTTAGCGCGTCTCAAAATTTGGCAAATCGCAAATACTGCGGAACATATATATCTATAGCTCAAAATTTGATGTGATAGAGAAAATGTAAGATCAGATTTTAATTAGTCGGTATTTGAATGACTATTTAATTTAGTCTCCTTCAAATTAGTCTGTAATCAAATACATTTCTTTTTTGCTCTCTAAGTTTGCCCAGCCAATAAATTTGGAGCAGAATGTCACTTGGACTGCAGCAGAATAAATTCATTGTGGAAAAGAGACGAAAGTGTAACCTGTAAAGGCCTTACGTTCTGTTTGCGTGATCCGAAAGGTTGCTCATGTCATCCAGGATTCAAGCCGCCAAGATGCATTGCAGGTGATTTTAATCATAGAAAAAAATATTGAAAGTGAAGTTAACTCACAATATACATTATTGGGATACAATACCTAAAGTAGTATACGACGTCGAAATTGCATCCCTCAGAGTTTGAATGATCAATTTCGTGATATCCGGATGTGATTTTGTTTTGATATGTTCTTGATTATAATAATGGTTATGTGCAAAGCCTATAGGTGTTCTTTGAAAACATATATTTGGTGCCTATTTGGTAAGGTGAACTACTCCTGACTGGTTACTTACATATTAAACCATATATAAAGTTCAATACATAATACCTATAAGTTCCATTGAACAAAATATTAGTATCCTTAGTTCGTACTAAACTAACCTTATATAGTGCAACTTTTTGGGTAGGTAGTCAAAATAGTGTCCGGACAATTCGTCGCCGATTGAAAATAAAAGAAAAATAATTTATAATATAATTATAATTGGTGGATGTGCATTCATTTTTGTCTGATTGACAAAAATGACGTATATATTATTTACTAGTGTATATTAGTATATATTTATATATATATAAATGTATATATTTACTAGTGTACTTCCCCATTAAAATTAATTGAGAATAAATCGAAAAAGAAAAAAATATATATAATTAAAATTTCGCGGTGATCAAATTACCAGAGACCAAGTTACCGGGATTAAATTACCTAGCACCATCTGGTAGGGTAGGTTTTTCATTAATTAAATCCTGGGATCAGTTACATTACATAGTAACCTGATTTACCAATGAAATAGAGTTATTTTTCTTATTTACAAATATGAAATATATAATTTAAAACGTTCTACAATTGAGTTTCCATGGACTGGTGGTAGTTTGAAAAAATTATAAAATCCTTCAAAATTTAATTATTTCCCCACCTATATTATGATTTAGAAATATTCTTTATGAAAATGAATGGTATAATCCTCTGAAGTTTGTAATTTAAATATTTAACAAACTGATCTTCATTTCAAACGTTTTAATGAATTGGTTAAATTAATCTTTCATACTTGTTTGACTATAAGTTTATGTGAAATAGAAGTATAATAGGGCACCTGTGCCCTTTACAGATTCATTAATAGTAATGAATCTGTAATCAATTTACAAATTCATTACTCTACATTAATCCAATAACATTTTTCAATAGAATGTGATGGGTGGAGTTACGGACCAGACTGTCGTAGCAGATGTGATTATTGCAAAGATGGCACCTGTGACTTCCCTTTTTGCAATGATGGCACTTGTGACAGTTACGGCAGGTGTGATCAGAGATGCGAGAATGAAAACCTCTGTAATGAAGGTGAATAAATAAATAATTGATAATTTGTATATATTTTGACATTGCAGATTAAATTATAAAGCTGATTTGTAAAATGCTTAAGAGGCGAATATTTCATTTGTACAACCTCATAATAGTAACTTTCTTGTAATTCCAAGTCACTCCTGAGGCGTGTAAGTTAATTCTAAAGACAATTTCTCTCTCCAAAATGTCAGACAAAGCTCCTCTCAATTTACCGAGATTTAGAAAGCCTCCCCTCATCACTGACTGTGACGTCAGAGGCTGTGTAGTCACTTTCTCCGAATGGGATTCAGATTATGACGATGGTGAGCTGTCGGACACAGACGGGGAACTAAGGTGAGAAAAACTGGTAAAATGCACTAGAAGAATAATGGCAGAGATTATTTTCATCAGTGATCATCTTGAATAGAATTAGTATTTTTGGTGCGTAGCGACATCTGGCAACAATGTGTAAGTATGTGCGTTGGTGTCTTGCGGGACTACTGTGGGGGTAGCCACTCGCACATATTCTCAGTGAATTATAGAATCATATTCACATTTATGCTTGGCATAATGTTCTTGTTGGCATATGAGAAAAAAAATAGAGTTAATTTACAAATATATCTTGGTTGATTTAATCATGTACAAATATGTAATCGCTATTTTAAAGTCTTGTCGAGCTCAAACTCCTCAGTCAATCTTTTAAGGGTTAAAGCTCAAGGCTTTTTTTGGGACACAAAGAAACTTTAATAAATATTCCCATTATTATCATGTCTTGTGACAAAGACGCCCAGATTTGTCATAGTTTTGTAAGAGTACTTTGTGTTAATAAATAAATAACTATAGCTATTAACTATTCATATTCATATGTTGTTCCTGTTTCTATTCAGGTACGAAATATCGATACAAAATCCAAAACACTCCAGTGAAAATGACTACATTCCTACCTACCCTGGACAAAGAAGAGGTTTGTAAAGAAAGATCTGAATAGACATTAGCGTGATAATGTAAGAGGTAGTTAATCTAAAATATATTAATGTTTACTTCCTTTTTCTTTTTAGAGTTCAGTTACAATTTCGTCAGTGGCATACCTTACAAAATCAAACTAAATATTTTGACTAACAGAGGAAAAGCAACGGAGGAATATAACATGAGAATACAGAGCCATCATTTAACATTGCCTTGTCTGGGTAACTATACTTCAGTTGAATTATTAATTATAATATAAAATCAGTAGTTATTTGAACTGCACAGTAGTTAGTATTTAAGAGAAAGGTGTTGTCACGTTGTTACACCCATAGTAAATAAATAGAGAAGTAAACTAAGTTTCGAATTCATTGACGGTGAACTTGATACATTCTTCAGAAACTATAAAAAACAAATGACGTCGCACAGAGTACTCTCAAATATTAAAAATATTGTTAGCTCAATATTATAAGTGAATAGAGTGTAAAATGTTATAAAAACTATTTTGTGTAAGTTCATTTCCACGAAGATGCACATTTAACAAAATAATAGCACAATTTTCATTTAAAAATAAATGGAGAATATTTTGTGTGACGTCACTCATGAAATTTTCGGATGTTCCATTATTGTACTTGGTATACTTCTCTATTTATTTACTATGGTTACATCACACTTCAAATATAATAAACTCAAGTGAAATTTCGTTGACGTCAAGCTCTGTAAAATACTATGAAATCGATTCTATGGTTAATCAAAACATAAAAAAATGTCCCTTCAATACACAGTGTCAAGCTGTATAATGGCTCTTATAAAGTCACGGCGTGCATGTAGCAACATGACGCTAAATCAATAGAATTACCTGTGCAGGTGCGTCATTTGGGAGTACAGACTGGGTTAACTGTCCTTTCTTAGAGAAAACTCAAATGACGCATCTGTACCTGCGGTGTTTGCATAGTACAACAAAGTGTGTGTCGGCATTACATATCATTAACTATAAGTTTATTCTATTGAATTAAGTTATTATTATTAATGTATTTCCCTCTAACAGACACGTACTCCAGTGCTGACTACAATGTTACTAACATTGGCCAGACTTCCGTCACTGTTGAATGGGTAATATTTCTACGCATGTTTATAATCTTTGAGATTTAGTAAGAGTTTTGCTGTTGATTTTCTCTTATCACCAGGTACACCGAAATGGACCACTCTGTCCCAGAGTGAGGTATTCTCTCCTTGTTATGGATGGTGCAAATACCATACTTGACACATACAGTTACTTCCCAGACTATACAATCCATCCTCTGACAGCTGATACTCTTTATCAAATAACATTGGATGGCAAGACGAAAACTGTTACCACGCTACCAAATCGTAAGAAATAAAAGCTGTGTGAATTATTCTAAACATTACATCGAAAAAGAGATTATCTTTATATCTTTTATATCTTTGTAAATGTGAGGTTTCCAGGGTCATCCTTTTATGATGTCACTTCACCGTAACCAAAAAAAAATTTAATTAGATTTTACAAATTCTTCACATACAGTATAATGGTTTATTTAAACCTATTATATCTTAGTGTTACATTAGTGAAACCCAAATTAAATAAATATTGCAACAGTATCTAACAATATATTACAACTTCAATAAAGAAATGTTTATTTAATTTGTATGGTTTATTATTATTGGTAGCATTATTTCAAAATAAATTGATAAATGAATGGAAACATTATCATTAATATTAGTAATTTTATTTTAAAGAAAAAAGCACACGAAATAATGTTTCCATTCATTTAAAAATATATATAAAAGACCAGAGTTCAATAGATCTAAAAATGGGTGAATTACGTACGTTCTGTTTCTGTTCTAATGTGGGGAAGGTTTAGATTGGTGTTGCTAGAAATTGTTCGGATATTGTGGCTCTGATCTGAAATGTGGGTTCTAAAATAGGTTTGAAAAAGGTTTTCGTCGTTGAAGAGGGCCTTACGTAAAAATTTCATTAAAAAATAGTTATACACATCATCAAATTTTAAAATGTTCAATTTACTATACATACTATTAGTTCTTATTTCAGGTATATTGTTGTATCTGCGCACTCTTAAAATAACTCTTAAAATATTGTTCATTCAAATTCTCAGTTGCTCAATAAAACTAGTACAAGCTCTACCATAAATTAAAATAGATTGTATTAAAATGGGCTAAGCGAGTGAGTAATAAATTAACAGCAGATTCTTTGTATTAAAATGGCCTCTTGATGCATAGATGATGCCTAGTGTTTTACTTAGTTTGGTTTTTACTTGCTGGCAATGGTTTTTAAAATTAATTTTATTGTCAATTAAAATTCCTAAATATTTAATATTGTCAACGCATTCAAGTAAAAGTTATTTAAAATAATAGGGGGATTAACAAAATTGTTCAAACTAAAAAGTTTCGAGGAGTTTCTCCCGTTCGTACATCTTGTATGGATGCCACATAAAATACAAAGTTAAAATTCAGTTGAATGAATATTTAATAACCTGTAATCTACTATTTTTTGCAGAAATTCTCAAATTTTTTGTAAGTACTTATTGAACAATTCGAACATTTTTTTCCGTCCTGATCGAGCTTTGTTGAGATTGAGGCTTGTTCCTTCGGTTCTCTACTTAAAACCACTTTGTTGGTGACGGTCCTTCAGGAAAGCACTCTTGAAATGATTGATTTACCTGTTGTAAACTTTTCGTATGAAAATACTTCTTAACGATGAGCACTTTTGTTCTTTTGTGGAGCGTTTATTGAACGGAAGGAGAAAAAACAGAATTTTGACACCGCTCGTTTCCGCACACAAAAGGGAAAACCAATAATGGTGATTGGAGCGTTGGCGTTGGCTACGGAGCTGAGTATATAAATCGAATGTTGAAGTTCAACAATTGAAGGCCTTGTCACACGGTACGAACTTTGGTTCCTGAAGCGAGAACAAAATATCATCACCACTTGTTAACGTTCACCAGATGTTCGCCACCGTTTAGGCAACGCCGTATTCGCTCAACCACCGCTTATGTTCACTCCTACCGCCTCGTATGTTTTTAACTGCACAAAATATTACGAGTGTTAATAAGAAGCGTTAGATTTCTGCTCCGCAAAGTTCACCGCCGCCCCAACAACGCTCAGTCAAAGTTTGTACCATTAGACGCAAGTTCGTGGACGTTTTAGTCCGCAAGACCAACGCAAAAATCATGAATGCTGGACCATTGCTGCTTCGGCATCATTGCCGATCAAATGTTGCACGAACTTTGATGGGTGGTAGAAAGCATTTCACTAACAGACACGAGTTTGTTGAACTTTTCTTAGAGGTTGAAGGATTTATTCATTGCGGTGATGAACTTCGGTTGACGTTGGTATGGAGCTCGCACAGCACCTTACCACCAAACAACGTTCAATCACCACCCGGACAAAGCTGGTGAAGCACCGTTCAGGATTTATGCATTGTCTTGCAGAACAAAACATCCAAGAACTTATGTCTAGCGAAGCCAAACCTTGACTGGACGTTATTGGGACGATCCACAACGCTCGCAATGTTTTATGTATCTCAAAACCTTCGGAGTGTTGAGGGATAATAAGCGGTGGTCGAGCGTATACGACGTTGCTTTAACGGGGACCAACTTTTATGAAAGGTAACGAGCTTTGATGAATTTTTTCACCGCTCAAAGAACGCCCCAACAAAGTTCCAGCGGTGTGACGTAGGCTTTACAGCTGAAGATCGATTCATCCAGAATTTTGTTGAACAGAGATGATAAAATGTTGAGAAACTAAATTTGACTTTCCAAATTTTTAATAAGTTTAACAGTTTTTCAATTATAGCCCTAGGAATTTTAGTGTTTTTTCTGGGACACCTTGTATATTGATTTCAGCAGTCATTACAATCTATTTTATAAACTACATTGCTTTTATCTATACTTTTCACTCGACACTAAGCGTAATGTTTAAATATTTTAACATAAAATGATGTGTTTATACTCCTAATTATCGTAAGAATAAAAATTCAAAGCCGGCAGCTTTTCAAGATTTTAAATTTAGCAAAGCAACAAAAAATTTCCTCTTCCCAGAATGGTTGATACCCTATCCATCTATCACACATATTTTCATAAAAATAATTCTTATTTCTCCTATAAATATAATACTTTTTACTTACCTGTTTATTCTTTTCATCTAGATTCTAGAACTTCAATACCTTAACACAGAGATTTGTAAATCAACAAATAACGACAGGAAATTAATGATACTCTGAGAAAATTATACTTATAACTTTTATATCATATATTTGACATTGAAAATAATTAGAGATAAATATTTCATAATCAAAGAAACAATCATTCTTTTTAATCTTTTAAAATCTTCTCAACAGCCCCAGCGTCTCCAGACAACATTCGAATAAATGTCACCTCTGATAGAACTCTCATCGTATGGAATAAAGTGAAAGATTGTAGTAGCTACGAAGTAACTATGGAGGTAAGACTCATGAATATGTAACAAACTTGCACGGTAATGGATACATTTCTTGTTGAGAAGATTGTAACTGACATTTTAATTTTCAGTTTGTTCATTACGTTGGATGCATATACGATATTAATCAGATTAGAACATCAGTGAATGTGACAGAAACTGAGAGGATACTCTACTACAATAATCACCTTTCGTACTCTTCAAAGTACTATGTTTGTGTTGTTGGAGTGAATAGAGGAGGTAAATCCGAAAGTCCGGTTTGCCAAAACTTCTTTACACCTCCATATGAAGGTAAGTGTCGCTCCATCATTTTTTCATGCGAATCAAAATAACCCTAACACGTTTTACATCGTGATGGTACATATTCATGACCCTTCATGACTTTTTATATTTTTCAGTTCCTGATGTTAAATGGCGAAAGCTGAGTTGTAGATCGCATTATCAATCTCTAGATTGTTCTATTAGAATAGCATCTAGATGCCAGAAGTCTCATGGTCCAAATATCATGGTTTGGAAAATACAGAAATTACCAAAATGCCACAATGCCACATCATATGAAGAAATCATTGAGGATAAATTCACGTTCATTAGAACTTCAAGAAAGAATATCAGGAACTTGGAAGGCTACACAGAATACTCCATTACAGTTTATTTAGAGAACTCCATTGGCCAATCTATATCTGCTGAGGGTGTCTTTTCTACAATAGAGACGAACAGTAAGAGTAATGTTCTAATATTTTCACATAAAAAGACACACTTTGATACTATCAATTATCACAATTATATAAATACAGGGCCAGCAGTTGTTCAAGATTTGAAAGTTAGTGGAGCAACAAACAACTCCCTCTTCTTGAAATGGTTGATACCCTGTCCATCCCTCGCCTTAATTCAATCCTACAAACTCAGCTACAAAAAAATTAGAGACTGGAAGAGAATAATTGTAAATCCTACATCCTTCTGTGAATCCTCAGATGGTTTTATCTGCTACCGGCTAGAAGATCTCAACTCTAATGTCAACTACAGTTTAAAGGTGAGATAATTAATTATTTGCCAGAAATCCACTTTGAAAGATAAAAATTTTCTCTTGTCAATTTTTATTCAGTCACACTTTTCTTCATATTTTCTCTCTCAGTTATTTCGTTTAAATCGTGCAGCACTGACGAGTATAGCTTTATTTCAGAGTAATGATGTACACTTTACCTATATACCCTCAATTTTTTTTTTACCCTCAATTATACCATCAATTTTTTCTTTTAACTCTTTATTGAGTGGACGATATTATGTTTCGATTCAGCGAGAACCCTAGTAATACAGGAAAAGTTCATACAACGACAGTATACATGTTCCTGAAAAATGGTCGCTATACTGATTCACTGATCGCTGTAAGAACAGAGAATTAATTAAGTTGGGAATTTAAACTTGGTAAGGTTTCTTTATCAGCATTTCAAAGAAGTGCTAGTGGAGTTAAATGGTCTCCACTTATTATTAAATCAAAATTTTAATGAAAATTTTATTATAATTAAATAACTTGGTCATATAAATTTACAAAATAATAAGGTACGTAAAATATATCAAAGATATTAGCAACTAAATAGATATGCAGTACGTGAAAATATAGGATTTAATATAGAATAATTAAACCATTTTTAAATTTAAACAAAATAAATTTACTGAAAATCTGAAACAAGTACATTAAGTGTTGATTATAAATAGTAATACCTCTGACTTTAATTAATGTATAACTAGATAATGGGTAGACAAATATAATATTTGTTAAACCTTATAATTTAAAGAGGTCGTTGTATGATCTGCATGGCTCTTAGAACGATTATTTTTTGGTCGTTTGTTTTAAAATCGTCCGCTGTACGAGCTTTCCCTGTAATCATAAACAGAAATTAAACTACAATAAACAAAATCTAACTGATTGAATTATTTGATTAAATGCTATTATTGACAATAGGGATCGAATCGAAGTTGTATTTTAATAACAAAGTTACAAAGTTTTAGTCTCTATTTAATTTAAGTAGAGCCAGAACTTTTAGGACCTTGCATCTTACTACATAAAAATCGACGGTGTAGTCCGTATATAGGGAATAAATAAACAATACAGCCGTGAATTGTTAAAAAATATAAATTAATCTCGTTCACAGTATATTAATTCAAATGTATCCAAAGAGTGAAAAAGAGATAAAATTTAAATTCATCTAACGAAAGTACTTAAGAGTAAATTTACTATAAATTAAATTAATGTACAAGGATTAAATATTCCAATTTTCCTCCTAATGTATTGGGCTCTCCGGAGGTACACAAAACTCTACTGAAGCTCAATTGACAACGAAATAAATGTTACCATGGACAAGACTGCATGTTGAAGGTGGCTACACAGACCACTGCGCAGAAGATTCCACTGAGAAAAATCCACTGGAAAAATTTCACTGAAGAAAATTCCACTGAGGAAAAATCCATTGAAGAAAATGGAAAGTTCCACTGTGAAAATTTCACCTAGGAAAATTCCACTAAACAAAATCCAATATTTTGTTTAAATCAACCAGGAACTTTTTCCTATGATTTCAATTGAAAATATATTGTATCTAATAATTACATAAACAATATTGTTCCGTCCAAATGGCAGTCCAAAATTTATTTTATTAAAATCATTTTAGCTGGGCAGATGATAGGGGAGAACCGGGTGAGTTCGTACATTTTTCATTTCAAAGCTTATAGAATCTTAACTATTCGGGATGCAAGTTCGTTCTAACTCACAATCGAATCTATAGGTACTCAACTGCTTAGAACTACGAACTAAATTATTTAAAATCTTATGGTTCTCTCTTAATATCGATTTTAATGAGATGCATTTGTGTTTACAAACTCACTCGGAAGTGCGGGTGAGTTCGTACAAGCAGAGTATCACTCCGTACAGTACTAAAAAAGTTGAAAAAAAGGAAAATTCAGTAAGAATTTCATTTACTTTATGGAAAATGTTACAAACTTTTAAATACCGTTTCCTTACAATTGACTGAAGCTTTTTTGAAATAACAAAAAAACACAAAAGGCTTAATCACCGATGTCTTCCCAACTAGATTATAGAGTGCCAATTTCCATCGTTAGCCTACGCTTTGCTTTCTTGAAATTTGTTTCTCTTTCAGTAACTCACTTTCTAGGGTATCAGTTGTTATCATTGACCTTCTTGATTATCTGCCTCTGCTGTTGCTCTTTCTAGGAGGAGCCTTTGGGAATGGCCGAATGTTTTCAAAAGATATTCCTTAAAATGAAACATTCAATCTAGAGGGGTCTGGTTGTGGCTCGGTGGATGGTGAAGCAGGAGAAGGCTCAGTGGATGGTGAAGTAGGAGCAGGCTCTGCGGATGGCACATTCCCTACTTACTTGAGCTGATTATGATTTGAACTATTCTCAGCATAATCTTGAGTAGCGCAGTCCATTAATATTTCGCTGGTAAAAACTTTCTTTTCTAATTTATGCTCATCAAATTCTGAACCATTTCTGGATCTCTTTGTTACATCTTACAGCGTCATTGGAGGAGCTTTATACAATTTTGCAGCTTTATGTACTGAAGTTCCATTTTTCTATACGTTATATGCTTGTTCCACATCACAGAATAATACGTGTATATAATCGAGGTATATATGAAAAATAAATATAGAGGTGAATTCGTACATAATGGGGTGAAACCGTTCAGAGGAGGATGTGCCCGTACATTTTTGTACGATTTTGTACCACACAGCCATTTAATTTTCAAAATGGAATGCATCGGATATTAATGAGTTTAACTGAGTGTTAAAATTTTAAAATACGTGAAGATTATCCTAGTGAATACCAGTATTCCATTTAAAGTTTTTAGATAGTAAATTGTAATTGCTATGGCTTTGCTCAAGTAGTGAGAAAATTACATCTAGTGCTAAAAATATATGATCTCTCACCGAAGGACATAATACACTGTCACGCGCTGAAACTTGTTTCAAACTAATTTTATATAATGTATAGAATCACTCTAATTTCAACGGGTTAGAACATAACAGGTGTTGAGTTCGGATTCACCCGCTGTACGAACTCACCCGGTTCTCCCCTAACCTAAGTTGACAGCTAGGAAACGGTTTTTTCATCCAAATAATTATTTAACTCTGTTCAATGTTAAACTAGTTTGACACAATATTTAACCAAGAATGTAAGTATTGTTTTAAAAAATAAGTAATACAATTTATATAGTTATTTTATAACTTCTCACAGTGGAATTCTCCTCATTGGAATTTTCCCAGTGTAATTTTCCGCAGTGGATTTGTCCTCAGTGCCATTTTCCTAGAACCACTCTGACCAATCAAAGAATTAAAAATGAATTTAAATTAAATTTAAATCGCACAATATAATTCGGTTTTTTCAAAAAAAAATCAATTAAAACGTTCTTATCTTAAAATATAAAATGAACTTTATAGTGTTAACCTTTCTCTCAGTAATAAGTTAGTTCGATTTATCACAGACAAAAAAATCAAATCAACCGAATTGATTCTGAGAAGTCAATAAATTTTGTAATTTTCAAACGAGTGAATTATACTCTAAACATATTTTAATATTCATTACGTGATATATTAATTTTCAAGGTCCAGAGCTGCAGAAGAAGAAAGAATGCTAACAGATGTTCAGACGATTCAAAAACTGTTATTGCATTTACAACACCAATAGGTATGTTGAATTCAAAGTGCTTCAAATTTACAGCAAGACATACATTTTTACATTAACAAGTGAACATACAGTCTGGAATTAGCTAATTATTAATTAAATTATTTCAGCTCCAGGCAAACCCACACTGATGCCGATGAACGCTCTTAACGAAATTGATGTTGTAGTCACTACATCTCAGTACTTAGGTGAACAACCAAGTTGCTGGACTAGCTTGCATAAGGAGAGTGTTCTTCAACAGAATAGCTCCAAAAATTCAGTCAATCCACAGAAGGAATACACATTCACTGTAGGAATTGTGAAAAATTTATAAATTAAATTATCTTGCATGATTTTCTGCTTTCAAACTAATCATTCGTACAATATTTTCAGTTTACCGGGTTAAGACCCAGTTCCAAATATCTAGTTAAAAGTGGATGCTGTAACGTAAAGGCTTGCAGTAGTGTGGCAGAAACAGCTACTAACACGAAACTAGCTGAACCAGTGCTTACTGGTAAATTCTTATCAGGCACCATCACCAGTACTACAATAGTAATCAAAATACCTAAAATCGAATCAGGGGATTCCATAATGTGTGTATCATATATAATTTAGTTTTATAAATAGTAAGTATTGGTTTTAATATTAACTATCAAATAATTAGTAATCAACTGAATGGAATTTCATCCGATAGAAATGTGGTCTTCATTGTCGTCAGAGGATATGGAGAGGAAAGGATGAACTTTACTGATCTTTATGACGAATACAACAGAGCTAGAATGAGAAAGAAGCATTCAGGAGAAGAAGAATCGGGAACTAAATCATATGTGGCCGGGGTTGTTGAGGTTAGCAAATATATTTTGACGTGTTTGTCCTATTAATCAAACATATAATTTGATAAATATAATTTCAACCGATTAAACTCTGCACAATAAACATAATTCATTCAGAAAGAGAGAGAATTCACGGTTGGTTCAGGTGACTCACCTAACAATCCTCCTCTGGTACGCGGAGAGGTATATTCTGTTATCCCCCTCATCGAACTCAAACTAAACAGTAAGTGTAACAATTTGGACGAATTTTGAAATGAATTGTTAATAATCTAGTAGACATAGGGTTTTCTTACTTTATCTTCTCATCACTTTTCAGATGACAGGCTACTGGTGGAAAAACCTAAAATAACCTTCAGAGCTGGTGGATCACTTCATCAGCCTAATCAAAATCTTTGGATAGTGTTCTTGATCGTTATTCTTGCTATAGCTATCGCATTAATTCTCATTGGGTAATTATATTAGTGATCTAAAGTGCATTGGAACTATGAAATTGGTTCACTGTTTTCTTTGTCACTAAAAACATAAAATTCTATTTATGATTGACTGGATAACTTTTATTATGTTTTTGTTTTTAAGAAATAATACCTAATACATTCACAGACTAGCCGTTTACCGAAATAAGAGAGAAGTAAAAAGGAAACCAGAAGAAAATAAAGGGACTCAGAATGATAAATCGAAATCTACATTTGATGGTAAATTTGTCGTTATATTTATTTTTATAAGCAGAGTCTTAATATCGTTTATCACAGCTTAAATATTGATTTTCACAGAGAATGCATCACCTGACGTGAACGAAAAACTACTGGTAATAGACAAATGACAAAAATACTTTCAATAAAACTTCCCTATTTAATTTTATAAGTTTTAACACGATTGTATAGGAATATATCCAGGTTAAAAATAATTCACTTTGTATTCCTTACATGATTTAAATGTTTCAGTCTGCCTTAGAGTTGAAGGTTCCACCTACCTCAGCAACGGACATCTCAAAAAATGATGCACTTCAGAAATTACCAACAACTGCAGCATTAATGTGATTTTGTGGGAGGAGCGAAGATCTTTGTATTTAAAAACTTCATGAAATGATTCCAACTTCTGAGAGCAAAATAGAAACAATCAAAAATAACACAAGAAACCATTTTAAAATTAGCTAACATTTATGTTAAAATGAGCATCATGTCTTTAACGTTCAAGAACAAGTTCTAATAGGTAGATAAATACTAGTTCTAATTATAATTTAAAAAACAATTCGATTTAGAAAATAGCTTATCACTCTAACAATAATTCAATTATCATTTGACATTTATACGTATCGACATTTAATGAATTAATAAATTTTAAATATCGACTTAAGGTCTACCCAATGAGTGTATATAGTTATGGAGGTAGCATGCGTTGCAAATGAGAGCAAAGATGGTGACTGAGATTGACGCCATATGGCGTTACTAACCCCAGAGCACTTCTGTCACCTAGTGCCACTGAGTCTATTATATACTCAGTACCAATTAAGTTCTGTCGAATCAGCTTATCTCACCAACTTGGGGTCTGTGTAGACTGTCTTTCCTTTAAGTCAGCTCCGACTCAAAGTTAATAGGCTCCTCCCACCCAATGAAGCCACAAGTGTTCTTGTTTCTCATTGGTGATCGAAGTTGAACTTGCGGTCTTGCGGAGCAGAAACTAATCTTTTCCGTCCTCCCTTCAATGAAAACTCAGATCTTCAGCGAAGAACTAATCAAATCGCTCGACCATTATACTCTATAATAGTTTCTATGAGCCTGGACAATTTCTTCAGAATCCTAAAATGCCTTAAAAATCCTAAAATCGCATAAAGTAGAGTGGCCAATTTTAGAACGTAATAATTCAATAAAAATCAGTCTTAATTTTTATCTAAATAAACTATCACTTTAAGAAATCAAAACATAGTCTCCACGGTATCTAGTTTTCTGTAATTCTTCACAATATTTTTTTGATAAATGGTTACTTAAGTTTTATTTGAAAAAAATAGCGAATAGCTAATAAATTTGATATGGTATTCGAAGAGAGATATTCATCGAACGTAGTATTAAAATTATCACTCCTTCAAATTGGAATTAGGTTCGGTCCATGAATTTGGATTTAATCTTTGTTTTTATTCTTAGAATAGAGTTGAATAAATACACCGGAGCTACATTCATTAATTTTTTTAACCATTCAGGAAAGAATTTTTTAGGCAGTTTACACTTGAACGGGCGAAACTGCCGATTTTATAAACCTAAATGCCAATTTACACGTCGTGAATACCAATTTATTAGTACTAAAATTTCATTCTTTTCGGTGCTAAATTTTATTTTTTAAGTTCCAAAATGCCTTTTTTGAGTCCTATAATGCCTGTTTTATAGGTCTTCAATGTCTAATGATAATCTTACTGATTAGTAATGTACTTCTGTAGATTACCAATTGCAATAAAATGATTTATTGGTTAAAAGCGTAACACAAGCAATTTATGCATCATACATTTTCAAAATTTAGAAAAACTGCTTTGCCTCACTGCTAAATACACTGACAGACTGAGTCAGTTACCTGAATGCGTTGGCTGGTAAGCAGGGTTAGAGGCCGTAGAGTCCAGACGATCAAGCTGATTTATCAAAAGCTGGACGCAATTCCCTGAAAAAAGCATAATTGAAAGATAGACGCTCGACAAATGCCAATTTTTCTATGAAATTATGTGTCCGAGAACAAATTTATCGCGAAATGGCAAACAAATTTGTTCACGGACACTAGAATCAGAACTGTCTGTTTTTCAATATCTTTGACATTTTTGTTTGGGAGCACAGGATTCGAAGTGTTCGTGACTGTAATTTCAATGAAGATGTATGATAATTAATACCAAATTTAGCTTACATATAAATTATCAAATCAATTTTAATAGCTCTAGTTTAAATATTTGACGAATGTATTTATAAATTAATATATATAAACATTTAGATATAAAAGGGTCAATTTAAATAATGATATGATAAGTATGTATATGATATGATAAGTATAAACTATTTGATAGTTTTTTTTTAATTCAACTGGGTAATTACCTAGTTACCTAGTTAACCTACATTCTTCTACTTAAGGCTTAAAGTGGACTTTGCAATACTCAGACATCTACAGTACTCAGAAAGTGGATGTTGACAGTATTTGGAAAGTGAGTGTTAACGTAGGTCATGGTTCAAGAAAAAAATCAGAATTTGGGAAAATGTTGATAGACTTATCATAATTGTACCTACCACTTTCCCGATTACAGCGACAGTTCCCAAGGCACTGTCATTTTATATATATAATTATATATATATATATGATTAGTACATAGTAGTAAGGTCCTCTCACGCTAAATTGAAAAAAAAATCTGGAATTGCTTTAAATTTTTAGAGCTAAGTTTAAATAACATGTAACAGTTAACAGAAAAGAAATCGATCAACTATTCTGTTCATAATTATTTACATAAGAAAATATTCACTATATATTTTAATAAATAGTGAATCATTATATTTTTAATATCCTCCTGTTTAATAATCATATTGTTCTCAATTTGTCCTATATTGATCTTAAGTGTTTTGGCGGTCCTATGTGTCCTCTTATTACTAAGTATAGACTTGTTTATAAGTGTCCTCTTGTAATAATATAAAAACTGTTTTAATAACCCTCTTGGAAATAGGTGAACTTTTATGATTTTCTTTTTTTATTTCCTAGCTTTTGTTTTTGAAATTACTTGCAGTTGACCTAGAGAAATTTACATCTTGCCCCAATGACGTCACATTGAAATGGGTTAATCACGACCTTTGTACCTGCATTTGGAGCTTGAAATGCAGCAGTTATTATTCCTAATGTAACCACAACAATTGATACTGATTGCTTCATTGAGGGGTAATTTTAGTGATAAATAAATTGTAAGTTACGTGTATATGGTAATATGTATATATATTTCTATTCAAATTGTCAAAATAGAATTAAGGAAAGTAGACGATGTTCTTTTGGTAACGTTACCGAATAGTAAAGATAGTGCCATCTAACTATTCATGAATAGTGTTTACATTCACTATAAAAATGCAATAGTTTGAGTTTTGAAAATCTCATTTAGTATATAGATATACATATTTATTAATCTAATTTTATAAGGCTTCCTAGTTTCCATTAACATGTTAGCAGCGACTTGCTTCGAATATTGAACACCATACTTACCATATATAACTTTAACGTCAGACTGAACGGTAGTTAGAGAGGTGGTTACTGTAATTAGAATTAGTTAGCAAATAAGGCTAATATGCTACCTGTTTTTATATTTACTCCATGATTGAACGTAACGAATTAATATGAATTCTATTTGTAGTAGTTTCTTTATTCTCCATTTTAACTTGTATCCACAAACAACTAATCAGAATAATGAAAGACTCTTACCTTGATATTCATAAGTAAGTAATTAAGTATAACACATCTTAATACCTATTATACTATTATTAACTATACCATAATTATTCGAAGAGTCTGCCTCTATAGCTTACAGGCAGATCTGACACCTCATCAGAAGAGAGTATCTTGAAAGCTAAGCAGTTTAGATCATTGTGATTTTCATGAAACAACCCAGCAACCATAGTCGTGTCAATTAATTTTTCTAAACGATACCACGTGCTCTTCGCTTTTGATGTCGAAAATAGATCCCTCTGTATCATTCGGATTCATTTTAGAATAGAACTTGTTAAAGAGCAATTTAAATGAAAACGTTTAATCAATGAAATAGACAGCAAAAGCGATATCATACACATATCTAAATCTATTAACTGTTTCAATGGATTATTAACACCAATACAATGTATCACTAGTGACTCTTTGTAAATGATGTGACTATATTTCACTCTTTGTTTCTAAACTAGTAACCATCAACAAACATGTATATGATATATACATGTTGTTCAGATACATTTCAGATTAGCGATGCAGCACTATCCTGAATATAATAGCTATACCAAAATGAAACAGTTTTAGTAATTAAATAAACAGAAAATACTGTCAAATACGTATCTATATTGAAGAAATCCAAAATATCGAACAAAAATTGTCACCAGATTTTACTTTTTTAATGTACTTTTGGGGTAATATCTATTGGATTAATGTTACACATTATTATAAACATTTTGAATGGGAATAAATTGTGTGGTGTGTCTGGAGCTCGAACTCTCAGTTTCGTATCTTTTAGCTTGCAAAGCTAACCTCTCGGCCATTCTGAATGCATATTAAATTGATTCAGATTTGATATTATAAACGACTCTGAGAGACTGGAATAGTATAAAGTAAATATGCAATGAAATTGACATCAGGTTTCGATATTTTTAGATAAATTTCGGATTTTGTTCCACACGATTAGGAACATTTTGAATTCAATTTGAACGGAATTCATTACTAGATTTGTTTCGATACATTTAGGTAGATATCGAAATTGATCATGAATGAAACAATACAATACGGTATTCTAATTACTAGTGTTGTTTCGAAATACATTAGACAATTTCTGAATCGAAAATAAACGATGAGGACTAGAGTGAAGATTTTTGATACTAACGCTAGAAAGAAATTAGATTTCCATACAATTGAATTAGTTGGATACATTCAGTTAGATATCTAATTTAAATATATTTCATATCCATTAACGGCATGCACTACTTGCGCAACGAACTAGACATAACCCGATATCGAATTGATTCGGACATATTTGATAGGAATGTTTGTTTTATGTGAAATTTCCTATGAATATCAAAAATTTCCCTAGGATCAGGATGTCAATATCTCTATTAAGAAGCATTTTTGGACACCTAGTTATTATTGGAAAAGTTAATATATTTGGTTTATATGCAATTTGTCAAAAAAAAATTTTGGATCTAAATAATTGAAACACTCTGTGTTAATGAAGTCCACTGTTATTTTATCTTAGATTCAATGGAATGATGCCATAAAATGTTAAAGTATTAGGCCCCTGCACAAGAGCAAATTTTTGTCGCAACATGAAATTACCAAATAATTGCTTAGGTATAATGTATAGTATAATTGCACAGTACAGTAAAATTGCATAGGTAGTACATTTGTAAACCTAAACACCTAGGCAACAATCTTAGTTATAAATACTATAAATACCATGGTACCTCTTCTTACCTCATAATTTTCCTAGTGACTAGAGAGCTATGTACTTGTAAACTTCATAAATTATAATTAAATTTAACGTAGATACCTATTAGAACTGTATTTAGAGCTTTTAGAGCTATATCGACCGCTATCGTAGGAATTAAGAATCCAGACTCCACTGATGAGAATACCCTACATTTTCTTGGATATAGAGTATTCCACACGGCTTCTATTAAAGATGGTGTCAATAACTCGAGATAAACTTAAGCTATTTACCACCAGATAAAGCTTTTTCAAAATAAACTAATATCCATTTCTTCAATAAGTATTTCTTATAATTTTAGATGAACTGAGTTTGGAAATTACATGATTAAATATGATGAATTCATTAGAACACATATTAGCAAATTTTTAACACTACCCCCCCCCCCCCCCATCCCCCCTTCCTTTAATTCTCTGATGGGTGTACTTATAAAAGATAGTTAGACATATTCAAAATCTCATATCCTTTTCTGCTTTATCAAAGATGAGCATCCTGAGCGACACTCTTGAGATAGTAAACACATCCTGTAGTACTAGCCAGATGAAATGCAGTGCTAAAGAATCTATTGAACGTACCAGTGTAGTCGTGGGAAAAAGGTGGGGAAAAGGAGAGTTTTTTGGGTTTTATATCTTGTTTATTAGTAGAAAATAAGAATGGGATACAACTGGAACACAACAAAAATGGGATGCAATACGAAACAAAAGTTATAAATCGTATTTGTTTTGGCTATCAAATATTGTTGGTTATTATTAAAGCTCAACCTTTTCTTTATAATTATTGTATATGAATCAGCTTAATGCTTATTATTTAAAATGTACTAATATAAATCCAGTACTATAAATCATGTATAATTTCTATTTTCATATTTTATTTAGGTTGAAAGGATGATTTTCAAGTAAATTTCACGAATGTGAATCCTGATGAGTTATCATCTATTGAGATCAACTATCAAGAAACAGAATGTGGCTCTTACCAAACAGAGAGATTCTTTGGATTCTCTTCTTGAGTTTCAATCAAGTTTTCTTGGTCCAAGGAGACGAAACATGCGATCAAACTTTCAGACAATTGAGCACTGCCTCTACCTTCAACATCATGTAAGTACATTGTTAACATAGAAAATATTATAATTGAAATGAATACAGTAGGGTGTATCACGGTACGTATCTGATCGATATTGTGGAACTGTCCGATAATTCTTAATTTACCCTATATTTTCGCATAATGAATAAATTACTATTCAATTCACCTCAAAATATTCGAGTAGTCTGTACCTGTGAGCTTATTTATTATCATTCATAAGTAGCGGACACCAAAAAAATAGACAAATAATTACACGACAGAAAATATTAGGATAGAAAGGATAAACAAAATTCATAAAGACGAACGTAGGTTATTAATACTATACTGCTGCTTCACGGTGTATTTTTTCCATTGTTAATATTTTAGTTAAAATTTGCAAATTATATTGAAATTATACTGAACAGTGTGATTTATTAGGGTGGGCCAAAAAAATAGGGGTTTCTGGCAAACTTCAGAATCTTCATATGGAATAGTTATAATAAGTTGATACGTTATAAAAGAGCATTGCATGCCAATATCCAGGCCATTTCTCAATATTTTTGAGTTGCCCCAAAACATTTGAAATTTTGTACAAAATCATATTTTCTCATTAACTTGGAAATATTCGATTTTGTTTTTTTTTCTGTGGAATATATAAAATTAGTTGGCACGTTATGAAAAAACACAACTTGCAAAATTGCAGATTAATATTTGATACTTTTGAGTTGCCCCGAGCACTTTTGTAAAATATATTACTATTACAATATATCTTTTAAAATTTGGCTTCTAGAGCAATCAATCTGTTATTGTGATAAGATAGAAGTAATTTAATTCTCAAAATAACTTCGTGAATTGTATTTATTTCATTTTATAAAAGCATTTATCAATATTTTCGTAATGCAAAAATTTCAAATTTACTCGGATTCCAGTAATTGGATGATAACCCATGCAATTCGCTCAATCAACTGTTTTGAGTCACCAAGTGTTCCAAATATTGAAATGTTGGTTTATTGATCAATAATAAATGTTTTTGCTCAATTTCTTGTATATAAATTTCCTTATTATATTCTTCATTGAGTACCAGACCTCCATAAGTGTGGAGCACTACACTGACTACAGTCTCCAGCGGTGCCTAAATTTTGAACAATTTGAGGGGTGGGGGCAACTATAAACATTGTCATACCTGTCTCATTTCCGGCACAAACACCAAAATAAGCTCTTCTCCAGCTATCTCCCTATTCTAAATTATAATAAATTAGGAGTTTATGAGTTTTTTGCAAAAATGTAGTGAAAATCACCAAAAATGTTACTTTTCTGATATTTGAATCGCTTGGGGGCAACTGTTAATCATGTCAGAATTCACTCAAATTTCAGTACACGTACCATTTCTTGTCATGTTAACTTTTTATTACTATTCCATAAGTAATTTCAAAAATGTTGTTTTTTGGTTCACCCTAGTGATTATATTGCTGCACTCCTTATATATCTAATATATGTTAATAATGCTTTTAAACTAACATTGCTGCAAAATGTATTGATGAACTCAATGAAATAATTTCCCATCTGTGGAAACGGACCGACATACAAGGCTTCCCTTATAGATTACAATCAAACGAGAAATATTAATTCTATTATTTAGAACACTTAAAAATCCCATTTTAAACTGATAAAACTATAAAAATATTTTTTTTTATGTAATGCTCTTTTTCCACACTTTGTTCTCACATTAGTAGATTTAAACAGTTCGTCTACGTTTCGATCTAGGTAACAATCAGTATTGTTGCTTCCAGAGATCTGGGATTGGTTGGACTTGTGCAGGAGGCTTATTGAGGAGATCTTTTTCAGATTGTTTACTTGGAAATTTTCTATCTTCTCTGCATTCATAATTATCAGGTGTGCGAACAATAAAGGATCGTGGGTTGACTTGTTTTATTACTTTCGTTGGTTTCCAAATATTTTCCTTATTTTGTAGAGGTGTCTTTCTAACATTCGTTGACTCTTAAGTCGCTTTCACGAGAGGCTGTTTTCTCATACCACTGCAAAAATACACCCAAGCACTCATACATGGGGTTAATTTCTAAGCTAGATGATGGCAAATGTATCATTGTTGCATTGCTGTTCTTCAAGATTATTATCATTAGGTATTTTTAGGATGTCTTTTAATGTAAAAATTATATTTTTATCAATGTAAATATTTATTCCTATATTGTTTCAAAATTTTCCTAAAGAACCCGGCCCATATAACTCATTTTTTATATTTTTTACATGTTCAGTACATATGGGCCCACTTTTGTTCAATTTCTCATGCCAAAAATGAGACATTCCACTGATACCTTTCGTAGGTTTCATTAGTGCTTCCAATGACGTAGTTCTCGATGAGTTTGATCACATCTTTAGTTGTGCTTTCGCCCGTTACAGTGAAGCTATTGTATTTTATGAAGATCACATCACTCAGACAGTGAATGAATATAGCTGTCTGCGTCATCAGTGAGTGATTTTCAAAGTTGAAGAGTATCTTGAAGGCGATCCACTTTTGTTTTAAAGTTGCTGACTCTTAGGCCCGTACTATACTGGCAGTTGCACCGCCGCGGGCTGCTGCTTCTTAAAATCCAAAGTATACTGCCTGCAAAGTATACTGGGCAGTGGAACCGCGCCAGATACGTTTTGCAGTCTATACAGTGTTTTAAACATCAATTGGCATTACAGATTATTAAAATAATGTTAGGAATATAGACTATGCAAGTGAATCATTCTTCTAAATTTACTGGTCAGATATCAACATTTAGGTACCTATTTGAGTTTTAGTAATCTGTCGCAAGAATTCTGTTATTCTAAAAATAATAAATTTACAACACTATTCAGTTATAGGTATATATTGACTAAAAAAATATGAAGTATGCACGTAGCTCTATAAGATTAACGATTATTTTAATTATTCTACAAGCTCATTTCTAGAGCAATATAAAAAGCTAACTTTTAGCTTTAAAAAAAGCTAACTTTCAGCTTTTATAAAAAACTAACTTTTATAAAAGCTAACTTTTAGAGCAGCGGAAAATTTGTTTTTTTGGCGTGAACTGTGATCAACAAAAAACCGAACATGTTCAAATTATACAAAAATAAATTTGGTCTATATGAGATTATATATGAATATATTGAAACAATGAAGGAATGTGAATATTTACCATCACAAAAATATTATTTTTGCATTAGGAAATACCTTAAACTATACCTAATAATAACATCATAAATAATGCAATAGCGAGATGTAGTAAGAATGATTGATACCACTGTTAACGTACCAACAGTCGCTAGATATTTAAAACTAGCGTACTTTCCCCCATTATAAATGACGGGATTTCAATAGAAATTTAATGTTGATTCAAATTAATGGGAAATCAATAGTAAAATAAAAAATATATATAATTTTAAAAATATATGTAAAAAAATGTAGCTATATAAAAAATATGTATCTAAATAAAAATTTATGTAAATAAATGTACATGTATATAGAAAATTATGTAAATAAAAATTTATGTTAAGAATTATATATAAAAAATATATACATATTTTTTTAAATATTAGCTGTATTTGGATATCTTCTACTTTAAACTGGTCTGTGTATGTGCATATACTTTCACTGCCGCGGTGAAACTGCCCAGTATGCAACTTTGCTTTTCCATTAATTTAACCATGATTAATTGAAGATACGTAAAGGTACATTTTGCATGCAGCGATTGTTGCAATCATCGCTCAGAAGTGATACATTGCAATAGTGCTCAGCGATAATCACGTACTGCAAAACAACCCCATAGGAAGAGCAATGAACTACTGCACAGTGATAATCGCTGGGCGATGATCGCAATTAACAATCGCTGCATGCAAAATGTATCTTAAACATGGCAATGGCACCGTGGCGGTGGAACTGCCAGTATAGTATGGGGTCTTACAGGATTCTCTCTTAACGTCAGCGGTTGAGGCAATTTTTTAGGTTTTCTCGCGTACCAGCCTGCATTGTTTGCGATGTTTCCTTGGAAATTTTACCTATATCAGATTCATTCGTTCTGTTTTATTTCTCGATTTTCTTATTTATTTAGCTGCCACCATATGAGGTTTTTGTAGTTTTGTCATCAAGCATTTGACATCTAAAGACGGCTTGAATTACAAGATCCCTAAACATAAATTCATTGGTATACTCTAGTATCACGACTACAACATGTGTAATGCTGCATTAAGTAATCACTGTTTCTTCTTCTAATATTACAGTCAAATGAATAATATTAATTCTTTTAAATTGAATGGGTAACAGTTTCTTCTTGTGTTTTGATTAGAGAACTATTTTTCAATAAATAAAGTTGGGAGTATATCGATGTTTCTCTGAAGAAATTAGTTACATGTACTATTTTTCTCAATGTATTATTATAGTTTGCTAGGTTTCCCCTAATTGCGTCAAATCTTGTCTATATATTTCTTAGGCATATTGAGTTTCCTAGATTAATTGTACATACATAGATGAACATTACCCTGTACCATTTTCTAGGAATTGAAAGCACAATACATATGCTTCTGCTCTGTTGGTTTGAGTACATTTTGGAAAATTATTTTAGATTGTAGATAAATTTGACCCAAGATTTTCGATACTGGTCAGTTTTTATTGATCTAATTAGGTAAAAACAGATTTCAATATTTAGTTTGGAGTTAGATTTGTGGCAGTAGTACTCCAATCCTCATATTCAAAGAAATTTGTCTTAATGTGCCTAGACTCTTTTCAAAATATCTACTGGCTTCAAAAACTGATAACGTTACATTTTTATTTCTAAATAATCAAATAATAGTTAAAAAATTATCACATATATTCTTTTTTTTTTCTACAATTGAACATTATATCTTTGATGCTGACAGTTTTTCTTTCTATTCATTTCCAGCTGTCCCAGTGAATGTATAAGTTGGCCATTTGAAAACAGGGATGTTGTTTTTGGGACTTCAGTGTACCATCCGGTGAGATATTAAACTATCCTACATGCAAATTATTTAAATTATACCATTAGTTTGATCAAAATAGATTACGCTCAAGTAATTTTTTTATAGATTATCTATTTAATTTCAGGACTCCCTAATCTGTCTCTCTGCTCTACATGCTGGAGTAGCACGCATTGGTGCCCCAACTCCGTTAAATTTCACTCAGACTGCAACGCGAGAAACGTTTGTTGGAACAATTTCTAACAGAGTAGTCTCCAGAAAAAAGTAAATCCGTTACTAATTGATAAATTTAGAGTAAATATTGCACAATGGTGATATTAAGATTTTCTACAATCTTATATGTTACAAATTTGAGTATAAATCAAATATATTCGAATTAATAATCATAACAATATCTTTATTTCAGAGGAGCAGGTATAGGATTTCAATTCCTAAACGAGAGATTCGTACATACTGATCGTGAGTCACTTGTTTTTTTTATGATCTATATTTCTATATATTTTATAACATCTTGAATTAATTAATCGTTTAAATTAATTAATCGTTATATTTTCATCATAATTATAAGACTACAACCGTCCAAATAATGAAATATGATAAGATAAAACTCAAAATTCATAGCACTTCAACCATTTTGTCATTTATTCAGCAGGTTCTACTTGCTGTACAAGTCTGGTATTAATTCCACAATCCCTCAGATGGTTCATTAGTCCAATATTCAATACAGCATTTCGTCCCAATAAGAAAAAAAGACTAACTTTCAAATGGCGGTAATTCAATCCAGAACTTTCATATTTATGAACTGGAGGTTAAAAAAAACTGCAGTAATTTGTATTTGTAGGCACAGCACACATGGTCTGATGGTCATAATAAATTTATCATCCTTCAAAGTTACTATTTCTCTATAATGAATTACAGAAAACGGACATTTTTATGGTTGACTACACATAACATACAGAGTAGATACTTCATTTCTCGGGATTTTAAAAATTTGGATGATTCACTATAAATGACTTCATGATAGTGGAGTTGTACTGGAAGAACTCCTCTTTGTTAAACTACAAGTTTACAACATAAAGCTGATTGCCATTTCATGTTATATATTCATTATACAAAGTACTTCATTACTAAGGACTCTACTAATCAGGATGGTTCACTATACACTATATAGGAGTATAACTCACTATAGGAGTTATACTGTAGAAATTGACAAGACTATTATCTTATCATCTGCTTTACATATATGCATCATAAAAAACATAATGAGTACTGGATAATATTCATTTGAATATTAAATAAATCATACATTAGTTCGAAATATGATCGAAGAATTAATTATAAAGAAATATTAACTAGTTTTAAAGGGGCGTCGAACTACTTTCATACGTAAGAATGATGTGACTATAATAATAAAAACAAACTACAAACATTTTTGAAAATCAGGAGAGGTAGAGGGAATGGTTTAAGGTTTCATTGTAATAATAATTATGCTATTATATAATAATCACTTGTATAGTACATCATCAGTTTATTTTTTTTATTTATTAAGTAATAACAGCTATCTAAATATGATTCATACGATATTCGGGAAAGGTAAACAAGCCTTTATCTAAATAGTGACTAAAAACATTTAATTCATTATTATAATTTACACTGATAATGTAGCTAACATATTATTTTATGATATTAAATAGCAGAGATTATAGGGAGAAAAAAAACACACATTGGAAAAAAATGAGAGTTGTCTTCTAATTTGCTGGAGACTCGTGACGTCACAAAAGCATATCCACGATAGTTTAACTAGCATTGAAAGTTCTATATAAGTACTTGTACTGTGTTGACACCTCGCATAGCATTCTCTCCACCAGAAGTCACAAATTACAACAGAATATAAATAAAAAAGTAAAAGCCTAAAGTATTCACTAGTTAATTTATTTGAGAAGTTATCCAGATATTGAGAGTTTTCTTGAACAAACAACCTTTTTTTTTGCTCTCTGTTAGGCCACTGTGTTGAAAATTTCATTTACTATATTGGAAATTTAAATACTTATTGAAATATAGCTATTATTTTTTTTTTCAATTGTTAGTTTAACTTGAGAAATAAATTATATTACCTTAGTGATTTCAGGCAGGCCCCGCTTTTATTACCAAATCACGACTCAGTCTTATTACCAAATGGTAATATAAAACTATATAATTATCAACATTTCATTTTCTATGAATTATAATGAAAAAAATTTTATTTGAGTTGATGCTCTGTGATTAAAGTTTAAGGTATAGTGAATTTATTAACAGTTTTAACAACTATGGCTTGACTCTCACTCAGTGTCGAATAATTAATAGATACATTGATTTAATGCAATTGTATCAGTGTTACATTGAAAAAACTGTAATTTTGTGCTCTGTATAATATTTTTGACTGTAAGGTACTAAGTTCTATCTACATCTAATCCAAAGCTCCAATCTATTTTTTTTGGTCACGTAAGAAAAGAAAATATCATAATGATTATTTAGATTCTATTTAAAATGGTATGTATTCCAATTGAAATAAAAGTTATATAATGAATATTGAATATAGATTTTTATGTGTTCGAAAATATGGAATCGTTGCAATTACCCTAAAATGGAAAGTGTTGAATTTCTGAAACAATTGCTTCTAATAACCTCATCTGAATAATAATATTTATATTTAATGTAATTACCGTAAAATAATCACCTTAGAAAATTGTCTCCGTTCTCCTCCGATCGGTAGTAACATTGAGACGTGCCTCTTAATTATCACCACTTTTATGAAAGCGAGGTGTAATAAAAGCGGGCCTGCGTGTAATTGTAATATAGGGTGATAGTTAAAATTAATATATTTTCATTAAATAGAAAATATTAGGGACAATGTTTAATTTTTTCTGGGTTCATTCACAGGTTCAGGTACCGATGAGTTGGTCATGGTTCATAACAACAATCAGCAGTCATGGGAAACAGACGCTTATGTCGCTTGCGTACCAAATAGCCAGGAAACTTTGAGAAGCCCATCTGCAAAGCCAAATATCACTAAATGGAATTACGGCAAACAACTGTATGATGAGATATTCGTAGACAGTGAACATGCAAGTATTAACGCACTGAGAATAGAATCAACAACAAGAGGTATTCGCGTACTTAGATGCATGGGGTCAAACATTGATATGGACATCACTGCTATCTTTGGGTTTACTAATGGTAATTATGACCGGTATATCTTTTTAAGCTACATATAAGGCGCTATTTAATCAAACGAAAGTTATTCTAATGTAATATTGTATTGTCATTGTCTGTTAGTCGATGTGATTTAGTTAAATATCTTCCCTGTTATTTTCCATTGAAATGAACTTAAACAATGAAAACAATAAAAAAAACCATTATGATGATATACTGTTTGAACCCATTAAAATCATTTTCTTTTTACAATACTAATTGATTATAATTATTAATTCATTTAGGTAATAAAATGACAGAATGATTCCTAAACTAGTCACTTAGTTATTAAATGCTAATTTTAACCAATTATGTAATATATATAATCATATATCATTTGAAAGCGATACTCTTTTCTATAATCATACATCATTTTTGACAATTATTTAGTATGTATATTATCTTCCGATGTTAATATTAGTGTCCATCTGACATTTTTTCGAATATAGAAATAATTCTAGACAGTTAAAGAGTGATTCATTTGCTTTGATCGTTTGAATAGTAGAGCCTAAGTTCGTAATCATTTATCAAATATTAATAATGGAACTTAAAACATCTTCAAAAATATATACTTTCAGCTTTCACTAAGTCAAGAAAAACTCTATCTGATAAAACTTAGCAAGTGCATAGATCCATTAACTATGTGGTATTTAATATACTCATTCATCATGTTAGTAACATTCTCAATTTCAGATGATTTTGAAGCTATCTATCCAACTGTCACTGCCAGTTTAGAAGAATCAGTTAAACTGCAGTACATCGATAGAAAGTATTTGTACAACATCAGCCCTATCAGATTGCCTCTCTCTCCCATCTCCGGCACAGTACAAGGAAGCGATATAGAGATAACTAATGTCTCTCTCTCTGACCAGGGACTGTATAATAGTCATAGTTTTTACCAAGCCTATTCCAGACTAATTGTGAGAGGTGAGAATTGCTAACAAATATAACTCCTTTTATTAAGTTATACATTTGTGAAAATGATGATAAACCTTGAAATAATCCGTTCCTATTATAAGAGTCCGAATTTATGTAAAGAGTGTTAATATTTATTTTAAAACAAATAACAGTTTATTATTTTAATTTCCTAGATTAAATTTACCGAAATAATTTCTTCTCACATTTTTTTTCTTTCATTTTCCTTTTATTTAACTGAAGTTTCGAATGCTGAAGCCTGATTAACTTGGACGAATATATCTTCATTATATCTTTTTTTAAATCCCTCCAATTAATCACTCAGAGTGCAAAAAGGGTCGTTCTGGGGCCAATTGCTCTGGCTGGTGTAGAGATTGTCTCAACAACGGAGAGTGCGATTCGGACACTGGAGAATGCGTCTGTTCTTCCGGCACCATGGGCAAAAACTGCCAAAACTGTGAGTTTGATATCTTAGTCTCTCATTAATCTATAATATAAACCATTGTTGCGATTAACAAAAGTTTGAGGAAATAGGAAGAAATACCTCACTTTGAAATTAAATTTTTTTAAATCATCTTCAGAACAACACAAACAACCATCGTAAAATATTCAGATAAGATAAATTAAATTTTATTAAGAGAATCAGTTGAACCTTTACTTTTGTTGAAAAATATTATTTTTCAAAGAATCTCTACCATAATCCATTCGAACCTCGACTGAGATTTTGTTTATTTATTTTTTACGAAATTATTAATAATATTTTAAATTTCTGAACCATAAATTTAAATTATAAAATCCTTACGTTATGCAGTATCAATAAATTCAACAGCAGTTTTAAATTATTTTTTCTGGAACTTCTTGGCGCTACTGGTTGCTTAAATATAGAGTTGAAAATATGTTGCATGTCATAGATTGTTTTGCTACATTCCATTTTTAAACAGTACAACTCTCTCTATAATGAACTCCTGTATAGTGAGTAAACTACCCTCATCGGTAGAACCCTGTTTAACGACTAACCTCTTTAGTGAACATATTTAGTTTATTATGAGTTTATTTAAACTCAACGTTGAAGGTTTTATCAGGTTTCAAGCTGTCGAATAGAAAGATTTCTATTCATCATCAGGAGAAAGGTGGAAAACCTCGACCTGACAATGAATTTTATGACCAATAATTGTATGTTGGATACGTCTTTCTATTTCAGCTATTGTAAAAACCTTCAACGTTCAAATTAAAACCTTCAACGTTGAGTTTAAATAACCTCATAATAAAATGGATTTCCCGTTGAGTTTAAATCTTTTCCATCAAATATTTAGTTTCGTCTGCCAAAAATTTCCTTGAGGTTTCTAAGCATCTCTGTATAGAAAATTAGTTGTAATTCAAAATGAAGAAGTTCTATCAGTACAACTCCTCTATAATGAAGTCATGTGTAGTGAACCATCCTGATTTTTAGAGTTCTGAGAAATTAAATACGTTGTATACTTAATTTATTTGAAAGAGAAAAAATATTTTGTGTAATCTGCCATGAAAATGTCAGATCTCTATTCATCTCTCATATCCTCTACGAGTCTACAGTGTAGTAAATCATCTAAAGTGAACTAATTGAAGTTCACTATATAGAGGAGTTTAGCTGAATCTGATTTAAAAAAAATCAATTCCTGTTTTGAAGACATTCTTCATATTTATCATATTATATTCATTCAACGTATTTTTAATATCCTTAAAAATAAGTAATGTATTCCACAGAAGGTAGATTTGATGAAGATTTCACTTTATGTTCCTTCACTCCCTCACTAATTTCCCTATGAGATACAAAAGCGGTCACTAAAAAAATGTACAACTAGATTATCAATAACCATTAAGACCAATTAAAAATGTTACTTTAATAATCAGATACTTTTATTTTCACTCCCGAAGTTTGCCCAGCCAAAAAATTTGGAGCAGAATGTCACTTGGACTGTGGTGGAATGATTGCATTGTGGGGAGGAGACAAAAGTAGAACCTGTAAAGGTCTTACGTTCTGTTTGCGTGATCCCAAAGGTTGCTCATGTCAACCAGGATTCAAGCCGCCAAGATGCATTACAGGTGATTACAATTATAGTTAGAAGAGAAGTTAACTCACTATAAATATTATTGAGCCATCTTACCTAGTGTGTGAAGTCAAAATTGCTTCTCTAGGAGTTTGAATGATCAGTTTCGTGATATCTGGATGTTATTTGGAAATGAAGATAAACAATCTCATAGTATTATTAAATGAAATTTTATTGAAAATAGTATAAAATTTATATTATTCACTCATATAAATGTACATAGCAAAAATTTGTGTACAACTACATGTCACTTAAAGTACTACAGAATATGATAAAAGAGTATAATTTAACTTTACTTACATACGTACATATTCATGTAAATGCAAACTAATATACATAACATATTATTAATCTTTAATTGAACTGAACACAGAGTAAAAATTATTTATTTCATATCCCGATTCTTTCTTTTGTGTTTGACCAACAATGAATCTAACATGGAACAAAACATATCACTTGTTTTTGCGTCTTCTTCGACAGCACGGAATTTCTGCTTGAGTTTACCTGCCAAGTCTATCAATTCAGAAAAATAATTACACCTCTTTTTTTTGTTTCAATGGAATTTTTCTAATCAAAGAAAATATGTAGGAAAAGGGTAGTAACTAAATCAAATTACCGAAAGTTTGAAAAACAATACATTAATTGTTATTGTTGATTGTAAATTGTAATATCTCCGAAATTAATAAATATATTAATACATACTTGGTAATCGAATAAAATATATGTTAAATCATATAATTTGAAGAGGTCGTATGAACTATAATTCAAATATGTATTCAGCTACTTTATAGACAAACTCTAAATAACATTATTCCTTTTTCAAAGGTTTTTATTTATTTTTTAATTACTTATTTCCTGTTCATTACCCTTAAGACTAGCTATTACATTTGACAATCGTATATTTAGGCCTACTGGAGTTTAGTCTGGTCAGAACTAGGCTGTCACTCTGATCAGATGGGTCTAGAACATCTCTGACATTTCGTCCACGGACATCTTGTCCACGGACATTTAGTCCAACGGACATTTCGTCCATGAACATTTCGTCCATGAATGGCTATATTTTTTATTTTAAAGTGTTTATGGAATATATTTTATATTATTTGTCACCATTACATTAATAGGCATCTGTAAATATACAATAATATAATAGTGATTTAAGCCGTATATGAATTAACACATAAAAATGTTTATCTATCGATTACAGTTATAAAATTAAATGTGCTAAACAGGTTGACTGTATCTTTAAGTTATTTGCCTCGTTTAATATTTTGCATTAATTTAGAACTGAAATAGCAGGGTCCTAACAAGAATAAATGTGTGGATACTTATAGGAGTAATTACATTAGAGGTAAATAATAATTATTATTATATATGTATAAGTCCGAAAATATGAAACAGTCCAATAACACGGACGTGTTTACGTTTATATAATTAAACGTAACACTTAAAAGTACTAATATCTAGCAAATTTTTCATATCATTTTTTTAGTAGTATATTATTTACCTGCATATTATTATGTATGTAAATTAGGTAATCACTGTTAAAAATATTCTACAATAAGATACGAATTTCTGAACCAATAGTGAATCTAATTACCTAATCTGAATACTAATATTGATGATTATTGTAGTTACTGTGAAATAAACACCACAAAAAATGTTTACGTTTTCTATGTTTATGTACTGTCTTAACATCGAGACATGCCAGGTAATTATAACAGATTTTATAAGAGTCGGTTGTAATACAATCGGGGCCTGCCGGTATATCATTAAAAATTCTTCATTTTTATTATTGTACTGATGCTGGACAACAGGATAAAAAAGATTGCAATAAGAATTTAAGCAAAGACCATACAATTCTAATTACCATCAAATAAAAGTATTAAATTTTTATATATTGCAGAATATATATAAATATTTGAATATATGAAATAAATTCACACACTAGATATAATACAAAATAAAGCAATTTGTGGAAGAATTGTCCGTGCACGTGATCAGATATCTCCCTTACATGCTCCATCCTCACTTTTCGAACATGTTAGGTACCTCCAAGGCCTAAGACTTATTTGCTAAACAGTTACATTTGTATCAAATAAAAGTGACAGGGTTATTACATGCTTTCATTTCCTGTGTATTTGACAGACATTAAGTAATTCAGAAGAGCTGAATTATCACAAAATCCCACTAAAATCTAAAAGTTTAGTGCCTATTCTCAAACCACAGAAGTAATACATAACAGTAGCAGGAGCTACTTGACTCTTAGAACTGATAATTTTTGTCAATTGTAGAGTCCGTTTTGAGAACGTCCATTGTACGAGCTTTACCTGTAGTCAAATTGTCTTGCAATGTCTAGTGCAGATGTATTTAGATACTCATTGCAGACTTGGGGAAGTGTAAAACTATCACCGTATCAAATATTCACTTTGCAACGTTCTATAATTACTATTACGTCGGGTTTTCGTTGATCCTCATTATTATATGGCGTAGAAGATACGTATAATAATGAAGTCACACGGAACTCTGTTTTGGTATTTATATATGATTAATTGTAGTGAGTTTGCAATACCTGATAGGTCAACTTCTCTTTTTAATACTTAAACTTTGATTACAGTTGTCAAGAAAGTTTATTATTTCTTTACATCTGCTTCAGAATTGCTTGAACAGAAAAATTTGAATTTGAATTATTCTCTACATATATTCTTATTTAGAATTATTGTAGTTGAAAATGAATGGCTTACTAATTTCAATATTTTATATATTTTGATTCATTTAAAATGATTGTATAGATTGGTTAAATCATTTTTTCACACCTGTTTCAATATAAGTTATGTAACATAATAGCATTGTATTAGTTAATTCAAATGCATATAGAGGTAAATGTATTGTGCAGTGTCAAGTTAGAGTCCTCAATCTATAAACCATAATTATTTTTTAATTGAATAACATTTTGTCAATAGAATGTGATGTGTGGAATTACGGACCAGACTGTCTTAGCAGATGTGATTATTGCAAAGGTGGCACCTGTGACAGTTACGGCAGGTGTAATCAGAGATGCGAGAATGAAAACCTCTGTAATGAAGGTAAAAAAATGTATTACTGTTTATTTGTTTGGTTTTATTTTGACATTAAAGATTAAATTAAAAAGCTAATTTGTTCGATGTGCCAAAGATGTAAACATTATATTTGTCCAACCTCATAATAGTAGCCTTTCTCGTCTTTCCAAGTAACTCCTGAGGCGTGTAAGTTAATTCTAAAGACAATTTCTCTCTCCATAATGTCAGACAAAGCTCCTCTCAATTTACCAAGATTTAGAAAGCCTCCCCTCATCACTGACTGTAACGTCAGAGGCTGTGCAGTCACTTTCTCCGAATGGGATTCAGATTATGACGATGGTGAGCTGTCGGACACAGACGGGGAACTAAGGTGAGAAAAACTGGTAAAATACACTAGAAGAGTTAAAACAGAGATCATTTTCATCAGTGATCATCTTGAATAGAAACTTTATATCAAGAAAGTAGAATAAAAAATAGTATAATAACATCTAATAGAGATCAAACTAATATAAATAGGAAAAATCATTCTAACTATTAACCGTTCGTTTTCTTCTGTTGTTTGTGTTTCAATTATCTCTCCACAAACGCGTAACAACCCAATGATTCCGTTCAGGTACGTAATATCAATTGAAAATCAAGACAATCCAAGTGAAAATGCAAACATTCCTACCTACCCTGGACAACGAAGAGGTTTGTAGACAAATTACCTGAACAGACACTAGCGTGATAATGTAAGAGGTAGTTAATCTAACAATATATTAATGTTAACTTCTTTTCTTCTCACAGAGTTCAGTTACGATTTCTTCAGAGGCAATAGTTACAACATCAAACTAAATATTTTGACTAACAGAGGAAAAGCAACGGAGAGATATAAAATGAGAATACAGAGCCTACATTTTACATTGCCTTGTCTGGGTAAATATAACTCAGTTGAATTAATAATTATTATATAAGATCAGTAGTTATTTGAACATCACAATGGTTAGTATTTAAAAGAACTGTGTTGTCACGTTGTTACAGTTCAGTTGTATTCAAATATAATAAACTCGGGTGTAAATTTCGTATAATGTCAAGCTCTGTAAAATTCTGTGAAATCGATTCTATGGTTAATCAAAACATAAAAATGTCCCCTCAAACATAGTTTCAAGCTGTATAATTGCTTTTATAAAGTCACAGCGTGCATGTAGCAACATCACGCTAAATCAATAGAATTACCTGCACAGGTGCGTCATTTGGGAGTACAGACTGGGTTAACTGCCCTTTCTTAGAGAAAACTCAAATGACGCATCTGTACCTGCGGTGTTTTCATAATATAATATTGGGAAAAAATTTTAATGAACTGTCCAAATCACTACAATTTTGTCTACCTTCTCTTCCCACCTCTACACTGGTATTTGAGTATTACAAAATAAATTGTTAATACAGTTAACATCTTAGAATAAATATACCGTGGTGTTTTCTGTCAATATTTTGAGGTTCGAAAACATTGCTTAGGATGAGTTCCTCCTTTACGCAATAAAAGAAAAAAAAGCCTATTAGTTAATAATTCAAACTAACTAAAATTACCTTTTATCGAACTAATTTTGAAAATTGAAAGTTTGTGACAATTAATTTTGCTATAAAGTTAATATTTCGATTGAAAGTAGGTATGTCAAGTCCTGTTCTCCGGTAAGAATTATTAGGTATTTTCTCTACTTCATATAGGTCATTCGTATCTAATTAGTGAAAGGTTTATAAAAAGGCTATAGATGGCTCTAATACCTAGCGGACATATGCCAGCTCATCACATAACCTGGATAGAGAACTACCAACAAATATGGGTTGTATTAAGCTGTTCTGAAAGCTACTGATTGATTAAGCAGCCGTCAGTAGCCCCAAAAGCGGTCAGTTTGACTCCCACGCTCCGTTCTCGCTGCTCCCTGGTGACTATCCCGATCGGCTTATCCGCTGCCTCGAACTATTTTCAATTGGGTAAAAACTTTTATATCCAGACCTCATAGAGGCATATATGTCTATCAGGAAGAGAGAGGTGGACGGATGAAATCGAAAAGTAGATACGTTCTTTAGGTCCCAACTGTAGCAATTCTGACTATAAATAGCCTCTTCCAGTTTTGAAAGATGGTGGGTGCTACTGATACTGATTCAGTTTCAAGGTAATAGATCTAGATTACATTAACTATTTTCTGCAACGAAGTCCCTTGTATCTATATAAAGGATTATGCAATTGAATGTGTTATTGAATAATCAATATACAAAATAATTGCAGAAGCTAGTTGGCATTGCAATACTAGTTTGGGTTTGCTTCGCCGATCCTATTATATAGTCTACTGATTCAGCCTGTTTGTTATAGCTATAATATATTAAATGTTGAAAAATAACCCATACAATAATCAGGTTATTTGAAATATATATAGTATTTATGCATTTAAGCATTAACTATAGATAGAACTAAGGTGAGTTAGATAGCGTGAATCCCGAAAGATGTCTTAGACAAAAGTCGTTCAGAAACTTAGGATATATTCACAAAATGACTTTCAAATTCACAACTTTAATAACAAAAAATTTTCCCTTTAAGTGAATGAACACAAGGATCCATTTTTTTCCATCAAAATTTGATATATAATAATATTTGTTGCTACAAAAAAGAAGTTTCTGGTTAACCACTCGATTACTGATTATGAAGTCTCTGTTTCGGTGTTACACTCATGTAATAAAATAAGAGAAATGCACGACAGGCATTACAGTTGAGCAGAATAGTCACAATAAATATATATATTTCATCGAAAGCTTAATACTATGAATTAACTTAATGAATTAAATATAATGATTATGCTTCTAAAATTTCAATTGTATTCACAATTTTTTACCACAATTAAACAACAAAGTGTGTGTTGCATTCCATATCATTAACTATAAGTTTATTCTATTGAAATATGTTATTATTCTTAATTTAATTTCCTCTAACAGACACGTACTCCAGTGCTGACTACAATGTTACTGACATTAAGCAGACTTCCGTCACTGTTGAATGGGTAATATTTCTATGCATGTTTATAATCTTTGAGATTTGATAAGAGCTTGGTTTTTGATTTTCTCTTATCACCAGGTACACCGAAATGGACCAAAATGTCCCAAAGTGAGGTATTCTCTCCTTGTTATTGATGGGGAAAATACCATACTTAACACATACAGTGACTTACCAGACTATACAATCTATCCTCTGACAGCTGATACTCTTTATCAAATAAAATTGGATGGCAAGACGAAAACTGTTACCACGCTACCATATCGTAAGAAATGAAAGCTGTGTTTGTTAGTTATTATATTTTATTACTATTGTTAACTATAGTACATGTGATTTGACAAATAAATTGATAATAAATACATTATCTCTCGATAATCTCTTTACTATATTTTCAGAATGAAAAGACTATTAATACAATATATGATATGAATATTTTTTAACCGATGATATTTTCTCCATAAATTTAATACTTTTTATTCATTTTTTGTTTATTCATTATAGATATTGTGAGAAAATGTTAGTTTTATATAAAAAAAAGTGGTCAGATAGAAAAATCTGCAAAAAAAGGATATAAGGATTTATTATAAAAAATTATACAATAATCCTCCTTTAATCTTTCAAAATCTTCTCAACAGCCCCCGCGTCTCCAGACAACATTCGAATAAATGTCACCTCTGATAGAACTCTCATCGTATGGAATGAAGGAAAAGATTCTAGTAGCTACGAAGTAACTACGGAGGTAAGACTCATGAATATGTAACAAACTATCACGATAATAAATACATTTCTTGTTGAGAAGATAGAAACAGACATTTTAATTTTCAGTTTGTTCAATACATTGGATGCCAGGACATGATTAGTCCCAATGTAACAACAGTTACAGTGACTGACACTGAGGTGATACTTGACTACAATAATCACCTTTGGTACTCTGCAAAGTACAAAGTTTGTGTTGTTGGAGTGAATAGAGGAGGTAAATCCACACCTACTTGTCACACCTTCTCCACACCTCCAAATGAAGGTAAGTGTCACCCCACCTTTCTTACATGGAAATAAAAATAACTGTAAAGGTCCCTTCCACTCGAAATTAGATTTTCTCTAAAAATGATTTAAATTTTTAAAGCTAAGATGATATACAATATCGCAGTTAACAGTAAAGAAATTGATAAAGTAGTATTCGCTTAATAATTATTTGTATAAGAATTATTAAGACTAAACCTTCACTGTCCGACATTTTTAAGATTAAATAGAAAAAAAATGAAAATACGAACTTTAATTGTAATAAGGGATTTAGGTAATTACATCTTTAGGTATCTATAATGTTTTTTTATGGTAATGATATTTATGTAATGGTATAATTTGCCATTTTTAATATGTCTGTCAACTTTGTAGTTGTTTAGAATTTGTTGGCAATGAGTCCTACTTTTTCTTCATAGATAAGAAGAAAAATCACAAGAATAACTTAAATTACAGATTATAATATGGGAAGGTTTCAAATTTAAAAAGGTTTGAAGTTTTAAGCCAGTTACCTTAGTTCTAATGAATAGACTAACAAGATGAATGACACTGGTAGAGCGCATACCTTCGCCGCCATTCATAAATGACCTCGATTATAAATGACATTGACCGTTACATTTGACTCGTTCGCTAACAAAATCCTTTCAAATGGTTCCTGGATGATGACCAATCTTCCCACCAAATTTCAGGTAATTTTGTTGAATACTATTTGAGCTGTATATGATCCTGACCTTGACCTTCCACCAGATCACTCCCAAAATATAATAAACTGGTTATAATGACCAAATCGTCACACCAATTTCACACGATTTGGTTAAAATAAAATTTTATTATTGTATTTTATATATGACATTGATCTTTTACCCGATAGCTCCTAAAATCTAACCAAATGGTTACTGGATAATGTTAATCGTCTCACCAAATTTCAGACAATTTGGCTGAATATTTTTTTTTGTTTTGGAGTTATGAGAATAACAATATTACAAATAAATAAATGCCGACCAAAACTTAACCTTCCGCAATTTGCTAAGTAATACAAAAATATGAGAGGAACGGACCTTTACTATTTTATTTTCATGAAAAACCCTCCTAATGGAATATATTCTTGAACATTATGATACGTTGAATGAAACTGATTAGAAAAATTATTATCTGTAGTAATGAAGGTAAGATTTTAATTTAGATGTTAGGTTATGTCATCACGGTTAGTACGTGATGACATTTAGATTCCAATTCATGACTTTTTATGTTTTCCAGTTCCTGATATAGAATGGCAAGATCTGAGTTGCAGTCCTACATCACAATATAAATCTCTACAATGTACTATTGGAATAGCATCTGAATGTCAGAAGTTTCATGGTCCAAATATCACATCAGTTTGGAAAATAAAGAAATTATCAAAATGTCCCAACGCCACACCATATGAGGACATCATTGTGGACAATTTCACGTACTCCACAGCTCTATGGAAGGATATCTGGAGCTTGGAAGACTACACAGAATACTCCATTACAGTCTATTTGGAGAACTCCATTGGCCAATCTATATCTACTGAGGGTGTCTTTTCTACAAAGGAGGCAGAGAGTAAGTTTGATGATTTAATATTAAATTTGATACAAAATATCTCGTTTGATATTCCTAATTATCATAAATATAATAAATGCAGAGCCAGCAGTTGTTCAAGATTTTAATGTTAGTGGAGCAACAAACAATTCCCTCTTCTTGGAATGGTTGATACCCTGTCCATCCCTCGCCTCAATTCAATCCTACAAACTCAACTACAGAAACAAGAATAGGTGGGAGAGAAAAACTGTATATCCTACATCTCTCTGTAAATCCTCAGATGATTATATCTGCTACAAGCTAGAAAATCTCAACTTCAATGTCAACTACAGTTTGAAGGTGGGATAATTAGTTATAGGCAAGATAGTCAATTCGGATAGATAAATATTATTCCCCTTGCCCATTTATTCTTCTTCGCAAAATTCTTACTTATTTCTTAAAATCGGGAATGAATGAAAAGTAAATCTGCTATTTTAAAATTCTTTTTCAATTTTCTTCAATACAACTGTCCATAATTATGAACACGATATTATGAATGATATGATTCCACGAGAGCTCTAAAACTCATGAAGCAGAAATACAACATCAATACCTAAAAACTAATTTATTAGATGATTTGAATTATTCACCAAATGTTTTTTTCTCTCAAAATATGATTGTTTACTATATGCGTGATTATTAAGACCAATATATATATCAAACTTAGTTTTTATAGCTGGGATTTTTTTTAGTTTGATTAACTTTTAATTTAGTTTATAATAGTAGTTATGGTTTAACTGAATTGAATAAATTTTGCTTTTTAAATTTCTAAAGATATTTATATCTACTTTTAACATATTTTAACAATGCTTAATAATCACCACGTGACATATTGATTTTCAAGGTCCTGAGCTGCAAAAGAACGGATGCAAGCAAATGCTCAGAAGAATCAAGAACAGTTATTGGATTGACGATACCAAAAGGTATTTTGAATTCTGAATAATTTCCATTTAAGAAATAGATAAACATTTTTGCAATAGCAAACAAACAATCTGAAATTAGCTAATTATTATTTTATTTATATTAGCTCCAGGTGAACCCACACTGATGCCTATGACCGCTCTTGAAACAATTGATGTTGTAGTCACTACATCTCAGTACTTAGGTGAACAACCAAGTTGTTGGACCAGCTTGCATGAGGGGAGTCTTCTTCAACAGAATAGCTCCAAACATCCAGTCATTCCAGAGAAGGAATACACATTCACTGTAGGAATTGTCAACATTAAATTAATGGAACTATCAAGTATGATTTTGAGATCGAGTTGTCAAACTGAACTATCTTATTATTTTCAGTTTACCGGGTTGAGACCCAGTTCCAAGTATCTAGTGAAAAGTGGATGCTGTAACGTAAAGGCTTGCAGTAGTGTGGCAGAAACAGCTACTAACACCAAACTGGCTGAACCAGTGATTACTGATAAATTCTTATCAGGCACCATCTCAAATACTACAATAGTAATCAAAATACCTAAAATCGAATCGGGGGATTCCATAATGTGTGTATCGTATTTAATTTATAAATACTATATATTGGTTATCATTATAATAATCAAATAATTAGTTGCCAACTGAATGAAATTTTATCCAAATAGAAATGTGGTCTTCATTGTCGTCAGAGGATACGGAGAGGAAAGGATGAACTTTACTGATCTTTATGACGAATACAACAGAGCTAGAATGAGAAAGAAGCGTTCAGGAGAAGAAGAATCGGGAACTAAATCATATGTGGCCGGGGTTGTTGATGTTAGTTGAATATTAATTTTTTTTTCCGATTTATCCTATATATGACTATAAATATATTTTAACCTTTACGTCCTGCAATAATTTGAACATCATAAAAATATATTTATAATATACTGGTAGTATGTAAGTTAACTAGGCAAATTAAACAATTTATATTAAACAATAAAAAATCACAATTGTGCTTACCTTTAATGTAAGCGTACACATAGGTTCTAATAGATGAAAGCATAAACATATGCTTAACCGGCCGTTTTAGGAAAATATCTTTGCAATATCCAACTAAGTACATCATTTGAAAGGGGACAAGTACGTTCTTTTAGGACATAAAGAGTTCATAGCAAATAAAAAAGACTCTGCGCAATTAACTTCATTTATTCAGGACGAGAGAGAATTCACGGTTGGTTCAGGTGACCCACCTAGCAATCCACCTCTTGTTTATGGAGAGGTATATTCCGTCATTCCCCTCATCGAACTCAAACTAAACAGTAAGTGTAACAATTTGGACGATGTTTAGAATAAATGATCTAATAATGATCGGTTGTTCTTTCATGATCGTTTGTCTTTTCAGTTGAGAGGCTACTGGTAGAAGAACCTAAAATAACCTTCACAGCTGGTGGATCACTTCATCAGCCTAGTCAAAATCTTTGGGTAGTGCCCCTGCTCGTTGTTTTTCTACTAATCTCGTCACTTCTCATTGGGTAATTATAAAAGTAATCTTATATGCTTTGGATTGTCTAATTAAAATCAAAGAAATAATTTTATCGATTAATGACTGTACAAATTGAATTTGAAGGTTTCTATGGAATACTTTTTCTACTGCCTATAATATCCAATACATTTACAGACTATTCGTTTACCGAAGAAAGAGAGAAGTGAAAAGAAAACCTGAAGAAAATAAAGGGACGCAAATTAATGAATCACAATCAACATTAGATGGTAAATTAGATAGAGATATATTAAAAAGAACAGTTTTAGTATTGTTCATCATTGAGCTCATATTTTGTTTTTGTTTTTTGACAGAGAAAGTATCTCCTGGCGAAAACAAAGAAATTCAGGTAATGGACGAATGAATGACATAAATTATTGTTTGGTATTTAGAGCCCTGTAGAGTGTAGAGCTCAAAAGAATTTCACCACATTTCTTCCCAACCTTCCACGCCAGTGTTTCGACTGATTCAAAACAAGTCATAAATTGGTAAAACTGGTGATGATTGGTGTTTTTGAGTTTTTAGACAGTATAAAACCAATTAAGTGTTTTACAAATCAAAAAACATGAAATTTTCATCATCTACCAGGTGACCAATAAAAAACTGGTCTAAAGTAAATGCTAATAACTTCAAAAGTAATTGATGTAAAAAGGTAAAACTAAAATCATATAAAAGAATATATTCTCAAGTTTTATTCGGTATGAAATCGTTTCCGCTGTGCTTAATATAGAGATTAATTTTTTTTTTCAAAATTAGCGATTACTGCAACTAATATATTTTGGTTACTTAACGTATCTCTTGCTTCAAGTCTTCAATCATGTTCGGTCTCAATTTAAATACCTTCTCTTTAACATTTATCAGAGATAAAATCCAAAGGTGAAAGGTCAAGGGACTTAGTTGGACAGAAAAAACGGTTCGGTGCGAAATAATCTTGTCCTCGAAGTTATTTTTCAACCAGTCTAGTGCAGACAAGAATGTGTATGTAGTTGCAGTGTCATAATGGAACCATATGTCAAGATGATTGTCGTCAGTCATTACAGTATTTAACATTTCAATGTATCCGTCGGTGTTTACTGAACAAACATTTTCAGTCTCTACATCTTTAAAAAAATATTGACTATACATGGCCTATGCGAACTCAAACCGCACCGAACTGTCACTTTGGCCGAGAGCAATGGTTTCTAAAACACTTCATTTCTTGTCCATCTATTGAACAAATTCTTAACCATTTTAATGTTTATATCCTTGTTGTATTGAATGGCCTATTTTCTCTTAACTTTAGTTGCAAAACTGCTTAACTGATAATGTTTAGCAATGAAAACACGCTATTCAATAGTTAGTTGCATAATGATTCATGAGGGTTGATTTAAATGTGATGACGAAATATCCATTATGTTTAATTGAGATATGTGTATCCCTCATTCAATAGTTTTAGAAATCTTTTTTGATGTCAAATAAAACTGGAAATTATACTCTTTATGTGATTTATGTTTCATCTTTCTTCACCAATTACTTTTTGAGTTATAAGCATTTACTTTCGACCAGTTTTTTATTGGTCACCCGGTATATCGATTTATGTATTTGATATTTTTGTAGTTATATTGATATACTGACAAAGAAGGATATATAAATATAAATATCTGTATCCTATTCCTTACCAATAATGGCTATTTAAGCCATGGCAAAGCCATAAAATTAAACTTAACTAAATAGTAAAATAATTTATTACATTGCAACCAAATCTTCACAATTCTTCATTTAGAAAGTCAGGTGTGTGGGATGATAAATAATCATACGCATATGGTATGAAATTTATTAATTACTAATGGAGATCGGTTTTCTTAATATGAATAAGATGATTAAGAGATCTAACAATTAAGATGATTAAGAGACCTAACAGATTAAGGTAGTTGAAAAGCCTAGATGACTAGGATACCTATTCAAAATTAATTAGGTAAAACCATGACTTATTTCAGCCTTCTAACACCATATGTAACTGCTATTTATGAGATAACCTAACCATTTTAGTGATTAAATGTACGTTTCATATGCTCTTGTATATTTTTAACAGCCAAAACACAAAAAAAAATCTCTATAATTTAGTTGAATAGGATATTTTTGATCTATGTTACGATTTTTTCATATCATTTTTTAATGCTTTTTGGAACCAGGCAGCGGAAGGAGTGAAGAGATGTAAAGAATGTAACGCAGAAACTTTTCTTTAATGATTATACATATAGAAATATTTACTTAGGCTCTAGGCGAATTTCACCACGGAAAGTTCCACCAGGTAAATAATACCACCTCTGGAAAGTTCCACCACAGAAGATTCCACCTTTGTAAAGTTAAATCATAGAAAATTGCATCGCATAATACGGTATAGCATGTATAACATTATATTTTATGATTTAAAAAAAGTATTTTTGATGGTGGTAACCTGAAAACATTTTATTAGTTAAATGGTTCAGAAGCTATAAGTATAGGTTATAAGTATCACCCATGTTTATAACGTACATTGCATTTATTATACTACCTAACTTAACCCTTTTGCCGCGGAGTTTCACTGCTCAAGATTGAAACTTCTCAACGTGGTATTAATTGTTTCGGGCATTACAGATTTCTATAACGATGGCAGTTTATTTCTTATCAAATTTTTATTCTAGGAATGGCTTTGACTAGTGGGACATATATATCCCACTATTCAAAAAAATATTAATAAATATGTGATTATTGAAAATCAAAGACTTGAATATCAAAAACTTTCCATAAGAAATTTTCCACTGTTGAATCTAGCACTGGTTTTGATTTTGCATGATGGAATTTTCCTGGTGTAACTTTAAGTTGGGGAATCTTCCAAGGGGGAATTTACCTGCCACGATTTGTTAAAACTAATTTACTACAATTCTTTACATGTTTCAGCCTGCCTTAGAGTTGACGGTTCTACCTACCTCTGCAAAGGACAACTCAAAAACTGACTCTCATCCGAATTTACCAACACCTCCAGCGGTAGCAGAACAGCCTATCTATGAGAACGGTGAATTAAACCACAATTGGAACTGAAATTTACTAAGAAAATTTAAATTTTTGCATTTGTCACTGATCCTTTAATTCTCTAAACATAACTTAATATTATTCTTATTTCCAAGTTACTTAGTATTATAAAGGCATTTCTATTAATCTGATAACTTGGGTGCTTTCCCATTTAAATTTTGATATTTCTTTCTCACTTACAAATAATATCTCTTCGAATCTTTACTTAATGTAGTGGTTGCTTACACATTCTAAATATATAATCTATTCAATAAAAATCTGTTGAGCAAGAAGACTTTTGAAGACTCACTCTTCTCCATTATCATTCCTACATTTTTTTCTTCGACAGAAATTCCAATGGAATCGCTTGAAGATGAGGCAGTGTCTTTCGTGGACATGGAAGGCTATCTTCATTCTCAAATTAACTCTTACGGATCAATCGAAAAGTTCTTGGTATAGTAAAGTTCCATTGAAGGGAAATAAATAATTCAATATGAACAAAACTCCAATAAAATTGTATTCCTTGTGCAGGAAATTCCAAGATGTTATCCAAAATCAACAACCGATGGAGAGAGCAATCAAAATAGGAGAAAGAACCGCTACAAGAACAATCTACCATGTTTGTATTTATTTGTGTATTATATATTTTAAAGTCCCTAGTTAAGAAAATGTTGTATTAAAATGAACCATCATAACAGCATCGAAACTTCGTCACCATATTGGAGTTAGCATTTCCGACAGAGAGTATTGGATATACTTTGTAGAGTTCAAATGCCTCGTGTGATTTAAGAATCGTAGTTTTGACATTATTCTCATACTTTATTCTTAAAAACTAATATTATTTGAAAGAAAATCATATCCATTCAGTGTTTTTTTGACGAATTTCTTTTGCTACATGTCAATTGAAAATATATTGGATAAAGGGAATTTTATTTAAAAATGATCAAACTCAAAGCAAAGCATAATTTGATTTTCATTGATGATCAGCTATTCCTCAAGTTTTTGTTTCGTTTCCTTATGACCAAATTTTATGAATAAAACAATGCTGATTTTATTTAATAATAATAGTATCTTCTTTTCTTATCAGACGATGACACTCGAGTTCTTCTGAAAATCCAGGGAGGAGACCCTTCATCTGACTACATAAATGCTAACCACATAACGGTAAACACACATTTTTAGGATAGTAAATCCTTTGATAACCTTCTGAATTTATTAACAATATTTTTGATATTTGATGTGGATGTTAATGTTTCAAATCTTCATATATAATTCGATATTCATAACTACATTTTCTCTGACTGCAGAGCGTGTCCAAGAATAGGAGGTACATTGCGTCTCAAGGTCCGAAAGACAACAATGTTAGTACAATCGGAGACTTTTGGAGGATGATCATTGAACAAGAAGTTAACGTGATAATCATGGTCGCCAACTTTGTCGAAAAAGGAATTGTGAGTATTGACTCGGTATTCTTCAAAAGTTTATTTCTTAATAATAATAATAATAGGATATAGTGAGAGTTAATATACAGAATTATTTTCATGTATGTAATTGTACCTGTTCGAATCTAATTCAACGATGTTAAAATTCCAGACTAAAGTTGGTGAATATGTGTGTCCCGAATTCCCGTTACCAATTCAGTCACCAGAAGGCGTAATAACAGTTGTGAAGCGTGAAATCGAATCTTTCTGCACAATATCCACAGTTCAGGTAACCAAATCATTTATTTGATCAAAGAAATATTTTCATAAGTCATATTCATATTGAATTACATGGACTCTATCTTTTCCAACATTTAATACTTTTGTCGGCCAGGATTTTCATACTATTTAATTTGCGCCACAAGCTGTTATATTTTATTTTAGAACAATATTTCGAGTAATTTAATTGAAAGTGAACTAAAAAATTACTTGAATTATTGGTTGATGAAATATTATTAACAGTGAATTCTCACTTTCCAATACTACTGACTCTTTCTATTATGCCTTCGCTAATCAGTGATGCTTCTCATCTACTACTGTCCTATTGAAAAATTGAAGTTATAACTTTATTTTACGAGTTCGATATTTAAAATATTCGATATACTATAAAATTTGTATATTTGGGATATTTTAATTTAATACAACGATTACAAAATGTTAAAAAAATTATTTTCTTCTAAATATATGTATTTACTGTCAGAGTTAATTAAGAAAAACATTATTTATTCGTACCATATAACCCCTTCGTGCATGTAAAACTTTTAAAAAAGAAATGTTAGACAGAAGTTAGAAAATTATCTAAACATCTGCTGGAAAGTCAATATTATGATAAGTTGAATGTTTCTATTAATAAGGTTTGATACCACTTCAAATGATATTCCTATTTCCGGTAACAGGTCCGAATTCTGGCCGGCAAAGAATATGTTCGACATGAAGTTACCCACTACCATTTCACTCAATGGCCTGACCATGGAGTTCCATCTGAACCAAGAACTCTCTCTCAAATGATTCTACATATTGCGACTAACCACACTAATAGTAAGTCATTTACTAATATAAACTTATGTGCAAGAACTGTTTTTATAAATAAATTGGCAATTAAAGACGAGAGTTAAATTGATGTCCCTTCCTTCCAGTTCATGCTGTGGTCCATTGCTCGGCAGGAATCGGCCGCACCGGAACAGTTCTCTTCTGTCTCATTTGCTACGACTATTTTCTCACTAAAATGCCACTCGACATATTCAAAGTTATCAGACAACTTAGGTCAGATAGAGGCAGATTGATCGAAAACCAAGTGCAGTTCAAGCTGTGCCTAAACCTCTTGGATGAAATGCTCTTCGGCACCAAAAGTTCATTCCCCGTGTCTGAAATCACTGAAAAACTGCAGACTTCCCAGAAAGAATGTTTAGTAAACTATCAACGACTTGCAAGACTTCCAAACTCTCTGAACTGCTCCACAGCAAGTCACCCTGATAACTTGAGTCAAAATCGAAATCATCAATACTTGGCTCCTGATTCGCATCGTGTCTACATTCAAGTAATATTTTTTAGTTGTCAATAATGTTTGAAATAAATAGAACTTGATTCATTTAAGAACTAATTACTTCCATTGTTTTCGGTAGGGTTCAAATGGTGAAATGATGTACATCAACGCTGTAAAATTCCAAGGTTTGGAAATCGGTGTTGAATACATTGCGACTCAACATCCCTTCAAGAACGATCTGGACAAATTTTGGAACCTAGTGCATGCGAACAGACCTTCCAAAATTGTTGTTCTGAACAAAGAATTCGATGAGGTTAGTTAAAAATTCGACATCATTATATTCTAAAATAGATTACAGTACAACTCTTCTATAATGAAGTCATTTATTGTGAACCATCCTGATTAGTAGAGTCCTGGATAATAAAGTACCAGGTATAATGTTTTTTTAAAGAACAGTTTTTGTGTAGTCTTCTATGCATCAGTTTTCTATACATCTCTTAAATCCTATATATTGAAATAATTAAGCTATATATGTATAGTGATCTTTACAAATTTAGTTCAAATATATTTTATCTACAGAATTTTCCAGAGTTCTACCCCTCAGTTGTTGACAGCAGTTTTGAAGTTAACAGCTATGTTATCAAGTGCATCAGTAGAAATTCTATGTCTACTAACTTGGTAGTGAGCGAAATCTCTGTTCAATCTAGAAATAAGGTAAATTCATATTAGTTTATGTGATCTTTTGTTTTATTTTTCAATAGAAATGTCAGGAGATACTTTGCACAGACAATTGGAGTCTAGACAATGGCTGCTTTTTCAATTTTATATATATATGTATAATTTTTTTATCCTAGGAAGTCCAGATAATCAACGTTTACGAAGTTCAAAACTGGGAGCGTGGTGATCCTCATCCTCGTGACTTGTGTGAACCTGTGAGAGTTGCAGAGATTTTGCTATCGCAAAAAAATGCCACTCCTCCTCTCTTCGTGTGTGGGTGAGTCATTACAAATCAGCTTCTCATTGCAACCTCTAGCTTTGAATGCGGAGATATAGCACATGTGGCATTAATTAAATTAAATTGGAGTTTATAAAAACCAAACTGTGTTTAGGCATGATTTGATTTGAATTTAATAGTTATTGACCCTAATGAGTTTAACGCTTGTTTTCTAGGCACATTCTTTTTAATAGCTTTCATGTCATTCCTGTAAACTTATCGGCCTTTCTTGACTTTGTTCCTTTATAGATAACAAATATATTTTTGTATTTAAAAGTTAAAATATATTTTTCGTAAACTAAGAGATTAATTGTAATGTTTTAACATGTTGTAACGTATAAATACAGCTTGGTACCCGCTAAATGAACTACAGTTCACGTTTTCATGGAGAACATACACACGCGCGATCTGCTATTTGGTCACATTCCACCCAATCAAAGATCCACTATCTTAGTTGCCAATGTCTTATACACATTTCATTTATTTCTCCTTATATGTTCAATATTTTCATTTGAAATTAGTCCACATTAATGAATATATTAACAACTTGTAAAATATGGACTACCGTAGTGTTTATATATAAGAAATGTGTTTTTTAACACACAGCCAAACCTTCCTGTTCATTCTGATAGTTAAACGCATTAGGGTTAATGAAACAGAATGTGGTAAATCATACTTGCAATTGAATATAACTATATAATATATTTATTTCATGGTGGAAAATACTAGTCATTTAGAATTATTGTTACTAAAGCTAAACTCAAAACTTTCCATCTTACCTCTGTACAGTGATGGTGTGACAGCGTGTGGTCTGATGATAGGCATCATCAACACTATCGACAGACTCAAGGTGTTTCAGGACATTGACGTTTACAGGACAGCAGTCATGCTCAGAAGATGTCACCCTAATGTCATCGTCGATGAGGTAACAATATTTAATAGTTGACTCCGTATGTTCAACTTAAGTAATAGGGGCTCTTAACTCAAAATAAATATATAAGGAGTTCTTCTTCAATAAAATTAGTATTCCGTAAAGGCTCATCCAGACGTTCCGACGAATGACCTTTTCTCTCTGAAATACTGTGTCCATGTTCGCGAAATGGCGAATATAATGTGACAGCGGATTCTAGAATCGAAACTGTCAATATGTTGGATATTTTTGATCGCGAACACAGTAGTCGAAGTGTTGGTGACTGTTATTTCATCGAAGATATAATATAATATAAGAACAAATTTGATAGTGATTACCATTTTAGTTACATGACTGATTGAATTCATCGTCTATCTTAGTTTAATTCGTTGATTAAAATGTTTGCAAATAGATTAATTTTATTTAGGTATACATATCACAGTCTATGTACATACTTATATATTGGTTTCATTATTTTGTAGTTTTCTCAAATTTAAATGGGTCTAAATTTTTATAGTTAAGAAATGCCCCTCCACTCAAAAATAAAATTTAGCTGAAATTTGTAGAACTAATTTGTAGAACTAAGGTTATATGACATATCACAGTTAACAGAAAAGAAATTGATCACTGTCCGACCTTTTTAATATATTAAGTAGAAGAAAATGTAAAAGAAATCCAGTATCACTCGTATTTTCCATGAAAACAAATGCAGATAAACCTCGTACAACTCACAGTACACTGTACCGGAAAAGTGTCCGCTATGCTGATCAGCGTTCGCTGTATCGTTACATTATTAGTTTAGTTGGGGATTAAAACTGTGTTTATATGTCATCTTTAACAGCATTTCAAAGAAATGCTAATGAAGGTAAATAATCTCAAATTATTATTAAAAGAAAAAATTTATGAAAATCCTATAATATTTATGTAACTCACATATGTATATAAATGTACGAAATAATGAGGTAGGTATAACTGTTGCTTGAAGTAGTATCAAATATGATTAAAAAAAAGTTTTATTTTTTAACTTATCTTACATAGATATCTATGTACCTAGATGCAAACTAATACACATAGCATAATTAATAATCGTTTATTAAACTGAAAACAGTATTACAGTATAATAATGAATTATTCAATTTCCTGATTCTTTTTTTTTTGTTTGAATAAGTGTGATGGAATAGGGTAACAAAATCAAAATACTGAAAATTTACAAAACAATTCATTGTTTGTTGATTGTAAATTATAATGTTTCTGAATATAATCAATGTTTGACTGGATAGTTTGTAGACGAATAAAATATTTATTAAACCAATAATTTAAAGTGTTCGTTGTAGCGAGCCGCAGTCCGGTAGAACGGACAATTTTTTTCCTTTATAAAAGATCGTCCGCTATAAGAGCGTTACATGTACAGTGTTTTTGAATTAGTAGTTATATAGATCTAAAAATGTTATGATATATGAAAACGAAGTGTTTGTATATTTTTCTCACTTAAATTTCCTTTGTTCCAATAGTTTTTCTCGCTCTCTATTAGTTTTTAATTTTTATTTCTTCGAGAACAAGAACAACGTAAAATAACTTATTACAATAAATATATAGAACCAAATTTGAAATGGTTTGCAGTTTCATATCCAGCAAACTTAGCTCTAATGAATAGAGAAATAAGAAATTCAGAGTGTATGGGACCTAAAGGGAGCGTTGCAATACTTGAGCAGCCACAGTATTCGGAAAGTGGATGTTCACAGAACATGAAAAATGAGCGTTAACGTAGGTCAAGAAAAAATGTGACCTTTTGAAATTTTGGAACTCCCATTTTCCGAATACTATGAGTGTCCGGTTACTGTGACGGTCCCCTTGATATCTAATTACTATAGATAGAATATTATAATAGGCTGGGTACCTAAAGCAACCTAGGTAAGCATTTCTTAAATCCATGCTTGTTTTTTAATTATTAGCTATGGCCTATCCAAAACAAAATACAAGATATTTTTTCAATGAATTATAATACAGAATCACGGACACGGAATTTTCCATTCTCTGTTCATATCGTTCTCGAACACACGCAGAAATAAGAATGTTCGTGTGTTCTTACGGACAAAAGCGTACCTGATTTGTCGGAACTTCTGGATAGCCTTTAAAATTGAATATGCTCTCAATTTGCCATTTGAAAGGTTTTTAGATTTGAATTACTATATAGGAAACTTTCGCTGTAATGATTTAATAAATGAATTTATTTATGACTATATAATAACGATAATTTTTCTTTTTTCTCATTTATCTTGTGATTTTTAATCAAATACAATAAATACTACTGGATATTATCATAATAATTGTAAATATTATAATTTTAAATGTGATTACTGAATACTATGTTTTAGTGTTTTAGCAATAACTTTAGTATAGTATTATACTAATAACTATAGTATAGTATTATACTAATAACTATAGTATAGTATTATACTAATAACTATAGTATAGTATTATACTAATAACTATAGTATAGTATTATACTAATAACTATAGTATAGTATTATACTAATAACTATAGTATAGTATTATACTAATAACTATAGTATAGTATTATACTAATAACTATAGTATAGTATTATACTAATAACTATAGTATAGTATTATACTAATAACTATAGTATAGTATTATACTAATAACTATAGTATAGTATTATACTAATAACTATAGTATAGTATTATACTAATAACTATAGTATAGTATTATACTAATAACTATAGTATAGTATTATACTAATAACTATAGTATAATATTATACTAATAACTATAGTATAGTATTATACTAATAACTATAGTATAGTATTATTCTACTAACTATAATAATACTGTAATATCTATAATATAGTATTACAATCTTCACCAAAAAAGAAATTAAAGAAAAAATATATCAATAATAGAATATGAATAAATCTGCAATTCTGATAAATATAAGAATATAAACTTCAGAATAGATTTTGATTATGTAGAAAATGAAAATTTAATATATATTAAAATATTTCTTTGAAAATAACAACAGGAATTTTTCCCCTGTTGAACTACCCATATTTTAATTTATAATGTTATATTGGTGACATGTCATTGGAAATATTTGTTACATTATATTGGCATAGTAAAATAGTTACAACGAGTAATGTTTAAGAGAATCTAAAAACAACTAATCTACCCAAACCCATTCAGTCGCCAGCATTGACAAATCGGACAAATTCAATAAATATGGAAAATATAGAGTTTTACATATATAAAATATACGAATTAAATTTTATATAGTTAAATATGTGTTAAAAAGTTGCATATTGGCCAGGAAGTAAGAAATTATTATTTAAGCATTGTCTGGGTAAAACCCAATTATTATATTGTACTTTATTTCCAGGGTCAACTTCAGCAAATGATGGAGGCTGCTGAAATCTACTCCAGTAACTTCTCGGACTATGGCAATTTCCAATGATTCTACTGGTCTAATTTTGTACAGAGAGTATGAAATAACTGGATGTGTTTGGAATATGTACATATATAGTTAGTTGTTCCAGTTACTATATTTAGTCTTTAGAAGATATGAGTGGTGTTCACAGAGTTATTTGTTATTGTTAAGCTACATATCAAGAAATTATTTCTTTACCCAGCACAAGAAAGGTGCCACTACTAAATATCCTAAGAATTCTTTTGATGAATTTTCTTAATCAACAGTTACTGTATCTTCACATAACTGACCATTATTTTCTGTTCTTTTTTAACAAGTTTATTGGTATGATGAGAAGCTTTTATAGCTAATATCCAAAATATTCTGTTTCTATTCTCTTGTTTTTTGTTTTTGAAATTACTTGCAGTTGACTGTAGCGAATTTGACATCTTGCCCCAGTGACGTCACGTTATCCAAAGAGGAATGGGTTAATCACGACCCTTTTACCTGCATTATGCAGCAGTTATTATTGCTAATGTAACCGCTTGCTTCATATATTTAGGGAAAATTTAGTATTTAATGTATTGGAAAATAATCATATATTTTATGGTTTTATGTCTCTGTATATAAATTGTTAAAATTAAATTTAAAATGTAGATGATGTATATTTTGTAACGTTACCGATTAATAACGTCATTACCATCTAATTATTCATTCAATAAATTCACTATTGAAATTCAATAGTTTCAGTTTTTAGTATATCTCAATTAAGTAAATATATATATTCATTAATCTAATTTTACATTGTTTTCTAGTTGCTTTTACACGTTAGAAGCGACTTGCTTCCATACTTACCAAATATAACTTTAACTTCAGACGGAATGGTTTTTTGAGAGGTAGTTACAGTAATTGGAATTAGTTAGTTAATAAGGCTATTGTGTTACCTGGTTTTGTATTTACTCTATCATTTATTGAAAAGAATAAAGATGCAGTTTATCTCTCGTAGTTCTTTACTTTCCTTTTTAGTCTATTACTTGGATTTAGAATTACAGTATTAAATATTTTTTAATTTTATTGAGTTGCATCTTCTTCATCTAATATTCTAATTGAATCCAAGAAATATAAAAAAATACAGATAGTAATTCTAACTTCTTTTCACAGCATCTCAATATGTTCTCATAAGAGCTATTAACTAGCAATTCAAATCCTCAGGTCGATGGCATTTAGTCCATGAATAGAGATGAGAAAATATTGACATTAAGTCTGCAGTGTTCCGTCACGCCTATTTTCTCGCCAGTTCAGTTGTCACACGCTCTGTCTATCAGGCAAACCTTGCCTCGCATTTCATTCACTTCATTATATGACTTTATAAGCTGGAGGAACAGTAGGTGATATCACAGTCCCATATTACGACTGCTCCTGACTTTCGGCTACAGAGAATTGCTCAACAGGAGAAGAGAACTCTTTACAAGAAAAGGAATTCAATTCTTCGAGTCAAAGTAAGAAATATAAGATAATTTTACTTGAAAACTTACACGTTATATAAATGAGAGACAGTAACACTTTCATAACTGTCACAATAATCTGATGTAAATTATCTTCAGAAAGACTAAAGGGTGAAATTTATAAGCTTTGTAGCTAAGACGAATTTAAATTATTAGCCATTGCGAGTAAGTCATATAAGATGAAAATAAAATCAGTTATTTAAATTTGAGGGCAGTGGCTGCGACCTTCATTCTTATCTCTCAATTTTGTCAATATAATTCAGACTATTCAAGTCTACTCATAAAATATGATCAAAGATCGTACAACTATTGTAGTATCAATCAATCAATATTAACCGACGTACTTTAAGTATGCATATGTGGATACGAATTAGGAAGTTACTTCCTGTGAACCATTACTGCTATTCTGCAAGCAATTATTAGTCAAAGTTGATTAATGATAGTAGTGAAAACTAAATAACGAATATTAAATATCAAATTTTACTTCTTTCCAGAAGATGTTGAAAACATTCAAAGGTAGTCTCCTGAGGACTGTCCCAGTTTTCATGCTGCTCTTCAGCTCTGCATTTTCCAATCAATGTGGAATCCCTCGTGTGGAGCAAGAGTTTTGCAATTCTTTTCATTCGGTATGCCTATCCACACCAGACAAAATGTGTCTCGCTCAAAGCATGATAAACTGCATTGATTACACAGGCTTCCCAGTGGATGTTATTGCTTCATTGAATAACTTCCTGGTTGAATTTATGCAGCAAATTACCATCATCTCTGTAGAAGAAGTAGAATATAACCTCACAACACCTTTGCCAACAACCACTACTACTACAACAACAACAACAACAACACCTACTCCAATTCCTTTCACCGTTCCACCGATGCCTCAAATAAGCGTACAACCGACTGAGACAGCTGGTCACATTATCGAAATTACAGATATCGAATTGCCTTCAATTGAATACATAGTTCCGCAAATGAATTTTTCTCTACCGCTAATCTCACTCCCATCTCCTTTAACGAATCCTAACAATTCTTTCGGTTCAGAAGATTCAAAAGCACCATCTCTCAGTTCACCAGTAACTGCCCCTTCAATGCCTTCTTTCCAATTGCCATACATAGCTCCAAAAAATCCTACAGCATCTAATACTTATCAAATTTCACCACCTACAATATCAGTAATTCCCTCAATCACGGAACCTTCTAAGCCAGTTTCAGTGAATGACTTTTCATACGGAACTGGTGGACAAAACCCTCTGCTAATTTTTACCAATCAAAATTACCCGTTCACTTCCTCTGATTCAAAACCTGCAGCTTTAAGTCAACCATCAAATAACTTCCCAACATTTGTGTTTGAAACAAATGGAGGAAACACATATCAGCCAATTCAACCTCAAAAACAAATTCCCACTATACATTACGGTGCTTCACAGCCATCAATTCAGAGCCCATCAACAGGATCTGTTTTTACGTATTCTGTATCTCCTCCACAATCCATTTCTCCTGTTTCATCCGTAGGATCATATTCTTCAGTTCCAATTTCTCCTTCACAATCGAACACTCATGTTACAACACTAGGTTCATATTCTCCAGTTCCTTTTGTACCCGAAACCTTACCTCCTCTTCCCCCAGCTCCAATCACATTAGTTTATCCTGATGGCGCCATCGGAACTTCACCTTCTACCACTGAGCTTCCATCTAATGTTGGTATGTACACATCGGGTCATTTCTATGTAGACTATCTCATTGGTTTACTCAATTCTGTACCAGAACAACAAATCCAAAATGTTGTTAGATTCATGATTGAAGAACGCCAACCTATTTCCCCACTTGCTCAAATTGACTGGGAAACGGAAGGTAAAGCCATTGATCTGTTGCTGGAAAAACTAAATTATCTCATTACGACTTATACTGCGCAGCACATACCAGACCAAACATTGAAATACATGTTGGAGCAAGTGTTCGGCTATTCAGTAGATCTTTTCCAGTGGTTGGTGATGGTCGTAGATGAAATTGTTTCATCGTTAAACATTGAAATGGATACATCTGGAACCTCTGAGCAAGCAATCAGCCATACAGGAAATTCGTTTTACAGTTCTTTCTCTTCAGATTATTACTGGAGGAGGCATATCAAATACTGTCATCCAAACGAAGAAGAGTCATTCTGTGAACGCTACTGCAGTGATTATTACGGCGGAAACTGGATCGGAATTCAAGCTCGAGAGAGACACACCTCGTCATATCAATCATTCGATAAGTCTTTCGAAGAATACGCAATTGGATTTGGCAATTGGAAGGATGGCTACTGGATGGGTTTGAATTGTTTACACAGCATCACAAAGAGCGGGGCTCATGAACTTCTCATAGAACTTTCGGATGCTGCTGGCAACACTGCAATTGCTCACTATGATTTGATTTTTGTTGAGGATCTGCAGAATAACTTCAAGTTGCAGATTGGAAGGTAAAATTTCACGTAATAGCAGATAATTATAATCTAGCTAGTTCAATCAATAATCTCTTATTGTAACTTTCCATTTGAATTGATTACAGTTTCCTGGGAGGATCAGCTGGAGACTCTTTCACCAATGTTCAAGGTGCCAATTTCACAACCAGAGACTACGACAATGACCAGTCCATGGGCAACTGTGCTATCAAGTGAGTTATCAATAATTGTATAGACTAGTGAATTCATTCTCTAATATCAAAAATTATAATATTCACTGAATTTATAAAAACGATTAACTTCACAGTCATTTCTAATGCATTTCCCAGGCACCAAGGAGGATGGTGGTACAATACCTGTCAACAGAACGACATCACAAATGTCCTGAACGGCTACTTCTCTACAGGGGCTGACTTGTCAGCCAGCTTCCAACAGCAAGGAGTAATGTGGGATTCCTGGCAGACCGAATATGTGATAGCTTCAACCAGGATGTTCATTCGGAGGAGGTTTGGAGATAATTAGATTTTTCGATAAGATGACCTAGAACCTCTGATAGACACTCGATTCATTGAGTACTTACCAATGTTATATAGGACCATAAGTTCTTAGTTTCTTACATGATTGACAACATTTTATACATTATTTGGTGACCTAAAGTTGTTATTTCAATATAGTTTGTTTGATTATTTTTTAGACTTTATTGTTGTACAATCAATTTTCGAGAAAATCATTTTCATTATTATTTTACGAACCAATATTCCCTCATATAAAATTATTTTTTAATTAATTAATTCAATGTTTATTTAATTTTATTAATATTATCAAATGCGAAATGTTATATATTTTTTTTTCAATTGTTCCCTAGTAGTAGATGAAAATAATAAACTGCACGATGAATACAAAGTTTTATTTTAACCTATTTTATAAAGAATGATTTGATTTTATGAACCTCAGTTTGTATCGATTTAACTTAAATAGACCAATATTTTCCAATCAAAAGTAATCAACTTTTCGTGTTTTTCAAAAGCAAAATACTTATTGCCCTTTTTTCAAAGGCCTATTAAATTTATCTGATTAATAATTATTAAATGTTATGGTTTTCTCTTGTAAAACTGTGAAAAGAACATTAATATTTGCATTCTGGGATACCTGTACAATACAAACATTGTTCTGATTTTGAAAAAAGTACTTTCTATTTTTCCAACAACGAAGGGATCGACGAGTCCATGTTTGGAATCCGTAGGGTTCGGTACCTACAATAAGGTGTTAAGAACCACTGTATTAGAGCCTCATGCGCATATTTTATCTATCCAAACATAGCGATCAATATCAATTGAATTTATTGCAATGCAATTGAAAAGTCGAAGAATAATTACAAATTCTTGATTTGAATGGTTACTATTTGTTAAAATTTTTAGCTTTTAAGAATCAATGTTTTGCAATGTTGAATTGAATTTGATAGGAAAATATTTAGTAAAATTAGAATCATTTTTGTTGATCATCTCTCACAAATAGAAACTCTCTTTCTCTTGAAATCAATATAGAAAAAGTTGACAACAAGTCTCAAATTGTAAATTGTATTATCATAATAATCATACAAAGGTGAATCAAAGTACAATGTTACAGATACCCTTTATTAGGACTTAAGAGTAAGAAGATTTTGCCTTCTTAGAGATATTGTCCTTCTTCAGCATGATGGCCTTCATTTTCTTGAGGTATTGTCCTCTTTCTCTGTCAGCCTCGAATCTCTTCTGCCACTTGCGGTGCTTCGTCAGCTGGTCTGGATTGCGCACCTCCTCTACAATTCTGTGTCCCAATTTCTTGTTGTGTTCCACCATTAGGGGATGAACCTTGTTCATTTTCTTGGTGTTCAGAACTGAAAACAACACACTCGTTAAATTAAATTAAACAACACACCAGTTAAAAATAAAAACTGATGATCATTCTAGAGAAAGAATAAAGCATGTTAAAACGTTTGTACCTGGAAAATCTGAGCATTCAAAAAGAAACAATATGACTAACACTATTAGTACCATGTAATTTATGGGGTATAGCTCTTCTAATAATATAACAAACTTACTAATATTTCATGCCTTTCTAAATTTGAATCTGAGCATCTTTTAAAATTAAAATTGTAAGAGAATTCCCATAAGAGAATGAAATTTTATGATCATTTGAAAAATGGACCAGAAAATGCCAGACACTAACGATATTGATCAAATATTAACCATCACTTCCTGAAGAGCTATGTAGCTGGTGACGGAAATTTCGGTCTCTGAATGAATGAAGAATATTTTGAAACTACCCAACGTAAATTTCCGTAATACAGTTTGTTCAACCTTGTTGTATCCATTAGTTTGTTGTACTGCACACTTCATTATAGTTTTATGCTCTGACACCCGTTCAGGGGCGGCACGCCCCCATATACATCTAACTGTCAAGTTTTATTTATACCTCACACGGAAAATTCTTAGATCAAATTTTTCACTTAAATCTCGTGTTAGATAATTGTCAAAACATATCAAAATTATTTATGTTACGTATCATTTTACGTATCAATGATGTTATCTGCTTTTAATAAATACACTACACATTTGAGTATTCATAATATCAACTTGTTCTTTAATGTAATCATTATAAAATGAGACCGAATTTTCCGAGACCAAATTTTCCGAGACCAAATTTTACGAGACCAAATTTTCAGAGCTCAAATTTTCAGAGCTCAAATTTTCAGAGCTCAAATTTTCAGAGCTCAAATTTTCCGAGACCAAATTTTCCTAGAGCCATGTAGCTATTATGATAAGAATCCTCACCTTTGAATTTGCCATCTTCTTCCTTAAGATGTTGTTCATCAGCAGCAATGAGGACAGTGTCCGCTGCTGCTCCCTCAAGTGTGTTCTGATCAATTCTGTTCCTCTTCATCCAAGCTTCATAACGATCACTCTTGTAAGAAGCACGAATGACTCTGAAAAATCAACATACAATTAGCCATCAGAAAAGGTTTTGACTCTTCCCATTACAGTAGTTAAACTATTTAGTTACATATCCCAAATAGATGACTAGCTATTAGGCCATCAAATGATAAACTGACAAATAAAAAGATATATAATGCTATATTTTTGAAAACCTGTATATTATTACTAAAAGGATAAAATATTCAATATAGCTAGCTAGTTGAATGAAGCTATAGAACAAAAGTGTGATATTGTTCCAAGGATTTATAAATTCGCTTGGCTTAACTTACTCCACAATCAAACTAATTTAAATCAAAAACAAACCTGCCAGATTCAGTTTTAATTTTCTTTTCCTGCAATCTCTTGCCCAAGAACTTGTTCTTCTTGGTGTCCCACTTTTTGTTGATAAGTTTCTGTCTAGTGATTCCACTGTACTCATCCTGCATGAGGTCCAGAGCCGCCTCCTTGCTGTCTTTGGCAAAGTTAGAGTTGATGCTGTAGCCTTTCTCAGTGTGCAGATTAGCAGGTTGGTAGGGGATGAAGAAACCTTGCTTCACATTCTCAACAAACTTATCATCTCTCTTCTTATTATTCTGTGTTTTCTTTTCAGCATCAGTTCCGAACTTCTCCTCAAGTTTGTTATTCACTTTCTGTCTCTTCCTTTCTAGTTTTTCTTCCTCCTCAATCATCTTTTTTCTTTTGGCATTTACGGTAGCTTGCATCTCATCCTCTACTATTGTTGACGACGGAAACTCGTAGAAAATATCATCTTCAGTCATTTGGGGTAGGCTACATTCCTTTGCTTTTAACTGAAAAGTGAGAAAATTAATAAAATTTAATTTCTAAAATTCAACTTCAAAAGAGTAAATACTTTATTTTAAATTTCTCACCTTCAGTACACTCTGATATTTAGCCTTCTTTTCCTTTAGTTTTTCTTGGCATTTGGCAATGTAGAGGTCATCTTTCTTACGCTTTTGCTGCATAGATCTGGAGGCACTGCGAGTTCCTTTGATTCCTAACTCGAATATTGTCTGTAAATGAACATAAATATAGATTTTTGTAAACAATTTTAATACCTGTTAATAAATTTTAAGGGCCGTGCACTACACACACAAATTTTTTAAGTCTTTCTGCCAGACATTTTGCTAAGCTCCTCCTATTTTTAAATCATATTTCAATTGGTATCCAGGATACCTGCAGGTATCATGGATACCAACTAAAATAAATAATTATATCGGTTTTTCTTATAAGTAGGAGGAGCTAAGCAAAAAGTCTGATGGAAATACTTTTAAAAAGCCTGCGTGTGTTACGGTGTGTACCGCCCTTTAGTCTTCAAATGACTGTAAGTCTCACTTTGGATGGTCTGGCAGAGCGTAGTTTATCCATTAGCAACTGCCTCTTCTGCATCATCAAGACAGAGTCCTCAGAACCACATTTGGTAATATTTCTCTTGACGCTCTCAAGAAGGAAGGGATGGATTCCTGGCGTTATGATTTGCTTCATCTCGCGCATCTCTCTCAGTGCTTCCTAAAGAAATAAATAGAAGTGACGTTCTTTATAATTTAATTTTGACTATATAATAATTGTAGATTGATGTTAATAACAAGTAGCTACATAATATAAAGATTCCTTCAAGCTATCTTACCTTTGAGGCCTTTGGTCGTGATTTTACATAAAGTTTATAAGCTTTATCTTTTTTCTCGATAAGATAATGAATCTCGTCATCATCGTGCAGCAGTCTCTTGATTTGAGAATTCTCCTCTTCATAGATTTCAGAAGGCACAGTTCCAAACTGGTAGCTCCAATTGTTGAAATCGTTGTCCTTTTTTTCTTGGGATTCTTTACCAAGCAAAGGATCTCCAGGATCCATAACTAATTCAATTCCTTGCGACTTATTTGTGTCATTGAATGCAGGACTGAATTTAACAGAGCGCCCCAAGAACTTGTGTAGGTCCCATAGGTAAGGCTCTTCCTCTGTGCTCACAAAACTAATAGCAACACCACATTTACCAGCACGCGCAGCACGTCCTACCCTGTGCACAAAAGTCTTTGCAGTACCGGGGAAATTGTAATTGAGAACGTAGTCTAGATTGGGTATGTCGATACCTCTCGCTGCGATATCTGTAGCGATCAAAATATTTACAACTTTCTTCTGAAACTGTGCAGCATTAATTTTTCGAGATGAAGGGTCCATTTCTGAATAGAGGAAAGTGCATTTTATATCTAATTTCTCGAAGACATTCTGTAAGAATTGCACCTCCACTTGAGTTGAGGCAAATACTATCATCTGTTCAGATTTCTTTAACACTTTGCTGGCAATATACACCAAGAGATGCAGTTTGTACTCGGGAGTTATGCTGAAGAAAGCTAGTTGAAGTTGTTCGGAGAGTTTCTCATCTTTATCCAATCTGAATTTGAAAATAACAATTAAATCAGTGAATATAGTTATACAGTTAGCTGTAATAATATTTAGGTGTTATTTTAAAACAATCAAAACAAATACATTTAAAAAATTGTACACTGATTAGTGATTACACTCCTTCATACATCATATAGAGAATAATTTTCAAATTCCTAAATAATAAATAGCTAATTCAAATTATCAGATTATGGCAAGCTAATGATCCAATTACAAGATGCTTAGTTTTTCTTTCAAATTATCAGATGGAAATTAGATAATAATTTCTTACTAATATTATCAACATTCATCGTGACAAAAAGATAAAAACTTATTTATACAAAGAAACTATACATACTTCAGATAAACAAAATACATCAATAATGACCTAATCAAAAAACTCTTCAACCAATAATTTATAGAAGTAGCCAAAACAATCACATAATAACACAATTGCCTGTTAGTTAACCAACAAGATACGAGGCTGTCACTAGGGTAATTACCTGATAAGACTAGGGTTGGACAGTCCAGCTTTAGCAAACTCAGCAATCATTTTAGGGAGAGTGGCAGAGAATAGAAGAGTTTGTCTGGTGACTGACAGACGAGCTAGAATTTCCTCCAGCTGATCACGGAAACCAAGTTCAAAGAGTCTGTCCGCCTCATCAAACACAACGTACTGAACATGGTTCAGGGAGAGCTTCATCTCAACACATATGTGCATCAGCCTATGGGCAAAATAAATAACTCAATAAATGGGAACTTGCAAGAAAAGTGTAATATCTTTACAGAAGCTATATGGTAACTTATAAATAATCAGACTGTTCCACTTTTTCGATTGTGTTACTATTTAACTTTACATTTTAATTGGATCAATAATAACTGCAGGTATAATAGGTAGCTACCAATAAAAGTTGAGTAATAATTATCATATAGATACTTTATCTTAAATGGTCGAAAATATGGAACTGTCTGATAATAAATACTCGCTGGCCCATAGCAAGGAAGATATTAGCGTTGATACTAACCTTCCAGGAGTAGCAATGAGGATATCAGGATGCTGGTGCAGAGCATCAAACTGAGAGTCCATGTGGTCACCACCAACAACTAGAGCACAGTGAAGCCCTGTGAATCTACCAAGATTTTTGGCAAAACGCAGAGTCTGAAAAAGATAGCGAATACTTATAAAACGAGTTCATGAACCTTTAACATAATGTTAATTATTGAAAAAAAAAGAATCCTGAATTGCAGCTATATAATTAAAAACAAGAAATTCTATAGTTCAATCTTTGTTATTGCTTCAGTTAAGGATTACTGTTAGACAAATTGTAAAATACAGTTGAAGAATAAGCTATCATAAGCCTCTACACTTTTCAGCTAGAGCTGAATATTTACTACACACCTGAGTTGCCAGTTCTCGTGTGGGCTCAAGAATAAGTGCTCGTGGAGACTGAATGGAGTTGTGTCTCTTTAACATCTCAAACATGGGAATGAGAAAAGAGGCAGTTTTTCCTGATCCTGTCCTAGCCATGGCTACCACATCCTGACCACTTCGAATCACAGGGATAGCCTGCAACAAAAAAAAACTTGAAGAGAGACCAATTTCACGAGGAAAGTTGAGATAAGAGACTTGTAGGCTGGTTAAAATAAGTAGCTACAGTCCAAACATTGTTAAAAAAATATCTTTAATAAAACTTATAGCTCCTCTTTAAAAATGATATAGATTTAGGCTACTAGGGTAAGCATGTAATGTACCAAACAAATTACTGGATGAAAATAAAATCCAAAGAACAGTATTTCAAACAATGATCATATGATTTGATGGCTTAGGACTATAAAAATGTATTAATTATGCAGAAAAAACTGGTATCTATTCATTGACAGTATTTTGATAGCAATAAGAAATCAAAGTTTATAGCTAATAACATTCATTTGATAATTTGAAAAGAAAAACAAGTATCTGTAATTTGTTAATTCCCCCAGTTAAAAAAATGAATAATTATCAAATAAATTTGATACTTTACAGGCAGAAAAACCTGAACTCTCCGTGTTTAATATTTCAATAGAAAAACCTACCGCTCTCTGGATTGGTGTAGGTCTCTTGTAATCAGCATATTTTATCCCATCAAAGACTTCTTTGGAGAGACTCATAGCCTGGAAATTAATTAAATTAGAAATCAATTCAATATAACAAATATTTTCATGACAAATGCATCTAATCAAATGTTGAGGTTATGTCGACCATTTTAACAAAGTTATCATTGCCTTTTTCAAGTTTTGACAATGTTTTGTGAATATACAAGGCTACCATTTAAAGTATATTTCAATCATATCAGTTAACTATTGAAGGAAAAGAACTTATTTTCTCAAAATTCCCAACAACAACAATCAGTGGTGTTGTTAAGATGTGCTCCTCGAGAGTCACAGTATTTTTTAGGATTAACAATGACTGAACTATAACTTATATATTGTATGGTTATTTATTATGCAGAGGCTATTACTCACCAAAAATTCCTGAAATCCACCTCTACTCTTCTTGCTAGGATTTCCTTTTGCTTTAGGCTGAGACAGCTCTGCATGATCCACAGCAGACTGCTCATTGAAGTCAACATGATTGTCTTTGTCCATGACAACACTATTTTTAATTAACTACTAGTTAGCAAAATACTTTATATATATCTATACCTGTGGATGAGAAGAGTACAGTAATAAAACATATCTATTTCTTTTTTTGAGAAATATCCAGTTTCTTGTTTACAGTTGTACATTAATACAATCTGAGTGTCATCTCTAATTAAAAGTTTAAAAAACTATCTCTGAATACTGGAAAAGATGCAGATTTCTTCCATTTTTTGAAGGCTAGTTCATTAAATACTAAATAGAGTAGCTAACCAGTATTTACTGGACAGTCACAATCGAGTTGTATAGAGTGAGGATCACTAAAAAGACAAAGCGACCTACATGATATCTATAAAAGGCCATACACACATAGGGTATTTTAAATCTTTCCACCAGACTTTTTGCTAAGCTCCTCCTACTTTTTCCCACAAGAATTTAAGAAAAACAATATAATTATTATTTATTTTAGTTGGTATCCATGAAACCTGCAGGTATCATGGATACCAACCGAAATAAAATAATCATGATATCGTTTTTGACCGGGCAGGGGGTATTTTCACCTCAGAGTAAAAGTTTACAATAGTTACCCCATAAAATTATAATTATTACAGTTTTCTAATTTCTATGATAAGTTTTATTTTATAACTGTGTAGCATAAACATTAGATTCAGGTACCATCAGTCATAAATTTGATACCAGGTCATTAAACAATCATGAAGTGTGCGGTACAACAAACTACATAAGACATATGCGTTGAGACCATTGATAGAAAATACAGTGGTGCGTCGTATTGTAGTGCGCCGTGATGTGCCACTCTGGAAAAAGTGGTATTTTTTTATTAATTAATTACTCTGTTGGAGTTTAGCAAACCTTAAAATAAAATAATAAATTAATGGGAACTGTATAAACCGCAGCATCTATCCTCTAAAATTCCTCTGTTAGCCCCAGTTTTCAAAGCACCTCATGTCGTTTAAGATCTTTGGAGACGTTTGAGAGGGAAAAAGATCTTTCCATGATCTTGGAGACAATTTTCTAATTAATTCCTAAGTTTAAATGTAATTATTGGAGACATTTTGGAGAAATTTGGTTATTTTGGAGACAGATTCAAAAAACTTTGGAGACAAATTGACAATTGTCCTCGAAATGAAAATCTTGCGAGACAGATTTTATGCACTTAACAGACTGCTGTTTATACTTTGAAAGATGGAACATGTTGGTGGAATTCACTTTGAAATACAGTCTGGCAGTGTCATATTCTGCAGACTGCCGGACTGGCTTTCGTATAGGACTCTAGGGTAAAATAAAGCAGGTAAATTGCGGCACGTGAGGTAACTGTGGTTCCAGTCTGCAAAACGTGTCAAATCTGTCTCCTCAATATTATATTTTGAGAACAATTTGTCTCCAAAGATTTTCAAATCTGCCAGATAATAAAGCATGTCCAAACTCGCCATTTTGATGGCGAGTTTGTGAGTTATTTTGAGCCCTTCAATTGCAAATGGTGATAAATATCTGAAAAAAATTTTCACTTATGCTATAATGCTACACAGGGCTGTGGAGTCGGAGTTTCAGAGTCAGAGTCAAAGCTTTTTTTGGTGGAGTCCGAGTCAGGAGTCAAAAATTTGTACCGACTCCAAGCTATAGATACAAGTCACAAAAATTAAATCCATTCTATTTGTTGTTCATCATGTTAAATAATAAATATCTCATAAGAACTAATAACTGCTCATAGATATGAATTAAATCAATATTTAAAGTCTAAACATTCAATTGAATCAATATTGCCAGTCTACAGAAACCGATAAAGTGTTCGTAGAAATCTCTTATTGTGTTAGTAGCAAAATTAATGTAAATATAGGGCCGGATAATAAAGCATGTTTAAACTCGCAATTTTAATGGTGAGTTATTTTGAGCCCTCCATTTGTAAATGGTGAGAAATATCTAATTATCTCCTATGTTATTTTGGAGAGAATTTACAATAATTTGATCATTTTGGAGAGAAATTTGGTGAATTTTGGAAAGAGCTGGAGAGACAAATGGAGAGTTTATGAGACATACTATTCTACTTGGATATAGGGTTTAATTCAGAAGTGTTTGTAGCAAAATTAATGTAAATATAGGAATTAATGCAAATTTGTTCAGAGAGAATATCCCTAATATCTCCCATATTCTGCAGACTGGCAATATTGCTTATAAAAATACTGTAAAACTGTTTGTTGGAGTCGGAGTCTATGAAATTCTTTATAAAGGAGTCGGAGTTGGAGTCAATAAATTCAAAATGAAGGAGTCTGAGTTGGAGTCTAACATTTTATGGACCAACTCTACAGCCCTGATGCTACAATATTATTTTGGAGAAAATTTAGTGATTTTTGGTGAGAGCTAGAGAGACAAATGGAGAGTTTATGAGCCATCTATTTTATTTGGCAAATCCGTCTCCAAAATGACATGGGGCAGAATTCTCCAAATGTCTCCAATAAACACATGTAAACATAGGATTAATTAGGAAATACCTTAGTCTCCAAAATCTTGCAAAGATATTTTTCCATGACCATGTTTCGAAGTGTGATAAGAAAGTCGCCAGTTTAGTGAGAAAATGAATCCAGGTCGCAATATTGAACATTTAAGATACTTTAAAGGAGAAATTTGGCTTCCTAGTGAAGATTTTACACTTGGGAGTTGGAAACATCCTTATAATTCATGCCTGATGCCAGACTGGTATTACCAGTCTTCAGACCAGTCTGCAAAAGATGCATGAATTTGTGAAATTTATCCGGCGACTATTGAGGTCTTGAAATTAGTCTCCTGAATTATCTGGCGACAATTTCCTAATTAATTCCTATATTTACATGTAATTGATTGAAGGAAATAGAGGACAACTTGGTTGCTGCATTATGTAGGATGAAGAACTCAACAAGAAGTAGTTTGAATTTTCCCAAGGTTTCAGAAATTTTCGTGATTTCCGTCTTCAGGGGTAACATTTATTGAAAAACAAGCAATCTACCTACTCGTAATCATGATACATATCCTAATTTATAATTTTTTTTTAACATTTCAATTTTAAATTTTGACAATCTCATTACCTATAGGCACTATTTACTAAGGAGAGAGAAATTTGAAAATCCTTAGAGAGAAATTGCCCAAAAATTTAATATCTGGAGACTGATTGTGCATGCTTTGCAGAATGGTCTTCAGAAACTGGTGAAGTGTTTGTAGAGATCTGTTATTCTGTTCTTAGCAAAATTAATGGTTATTGGTTAGAGTAAAAGACGCGTGACCACGCATTACCAACATATAAAAGACGCATGATCACGCATTACCAACATATAAAAGAGGCACGACCACACATGACCAACATATATGTGGTGGGGGGAGAAGAGGATGGTGCAGAGGGGCGGGGGTTGCCTCAAGGGTACTGTGACCAAGTTTCAAGACTATATTCAGTATATTAGGTACTGACTAATCCATCCTTCCACGGCCATCCCCATGAGGTAGCTTGGACGCATGGCTGTCATATTTGTTGTTGGTAGCATCAGAGTTCCAGCTGGTGATGTATAATGATGTATAATTGCAATACACCAACACCGTCCTCGAAATAATCAAGTCCGACATAATTTCAACATTAATATTTATTTTATTTTCAGAACAGAAGCTGGATTCAATCCATTGCCACCAGAATCACGACCAAGAAAACGAAATATCTAATAGAAATAAATAAAATAAAATATTCCAAATTTAGACTAATTTTAAAGAAATATTATAGAACTAAGAAGTATTTTGGATACCAAAATTAATAAAGTCACCGAAAGTTAATACAAATTAAAGAAAATTTAAAATGAAGAAAAGGAAAAATAACAAGTTATTAACCCAAAATAGTTAAAATGAAAGAACTCGCTTTAAAATTTAAAAATCATTATTTGTGTTTATTTTTTTTTTTTTAATCATTACTTGTGTTTATTTTTCATCGTTTCCCTTGTCCTGCACTTCATTAATTTAGTAAGATTTCCCAGAAAGAGACCAATAATAGTCAGACTACACAATTCATTAACATGCTAACTGGGGCTGCAAAACGACAAACAAAAATTCTCAAATGGACTTTAATACTTTGATGGGATAGGGCCTGTATTTTAAATTAATAAAATAACATCTTTTCATTGTATATTAAATGGCGCAAAATAAAATACTGCGGTTATGAGAAGCAATTAAATTGATTCAGAAATTCGTCTTTATAAAAAAGAAACTTTAACAATGACAATATGATTATAATACATACGTGATATATGTATATAATATATCTACAAGATTAATAATCACATATTAATTTTGATACCCGTGATATACCTAATAAAATTAAATATTGATATTTTTCCCTTGTTACGTCTGATATTGTAACATATATAACTGTATGTATGATGTAACAATTATAAAAATAGAAATCGTTAACAACTAATTCGCCTATACTGAGTGAGAGTTAAGGTATGTTTGAATTTTAAATACCATTCATTCATTCGCTACTTTGAACTTTCATCACAGAGTATGTACTAATTCTAGTAACAATTGCATCAACCCTTCCATGCTAATGCAAACCATTAAAACCATTTTCCTCTATTCTAACTCATAGAAAATGAAATCTTTGATGAGTAAATATTACTGAAGAAAATTGTGTTATACCTCATTTTTATTACCATTTGTAAGAGGACTGAAGCAGGGCCTGCCTGTATTACACACACAAAACTAATTCTGCCAGCTGTCAGGACGCCTGAGAGGTTTAGACAGACTGCAGGAACTGGTAAACTGTTCTCTTAAGAAATCCTCTATTTTGGCTTTTGTTCTCAATAAAATACATGCAAATATAGGAGGAAATTAAGGATTGTTCGCACAGAAAATGTTAAAAATGTCCCATATTCTGCAGACTGGACTGGTTTAGTTATGAGTGTTGGATGAAAAGGTAGTTCATGTACTAAATTAAAACCCTTCATATTGAGCTATCAGCAATATTTTAAGACAATGCTTGAGTCAACAATTGCTTGTACAAAAATTTAATTATTTGTTAGAATAATTTCATATGAAATGATCTCTAATGTTGTATCAAACATCGAACTCTAATGTTGTATCTAACAAAGGACATTTTATAAGATCTTCAAAATTCAAGGACATTTAATATTTTTCAAGGACATTCAAGATTTTCAAGGACGGTGGCAACCCTGATAATTTTCCTCCTAAAAACTTGAAGAAATGTCTCCTAAGATCATTGGCAACATGGACCATGTTTTAAAGTGTGGCAGGAAAGTCGCAGTTTAGTGAGAGAATGGATCCAGGACGCCACATTTAAGATACTTTAAAGGAGAAATATGGCTTCCTAATGACCAGTCTGAAAAGTAGGTCTTCAGAGACCCCTAGTTCTAGAGTATGTACCAAGTCGCTGATTAATTGTCGACTTAAAATTTGTGAAATAAGTATCTTTCACATATATAGATGACTAATGAGCACTTAAATTAGATTTAAAATTAAAATTGGTGACTCATAATCATAAACGGCGGAACCGCGCATCTTTGTTGAAATGTAAACAAAGCAGCCATTTTGTTATGATATGGCGCATTCCATGATGTAGCTATAATTCAAATTGTCCATCAGTTTTTTGTTTTCAGTGTTCTTTTGTTATGAATGATGTGGTCATTACTTGTGTCATTTTAATTTGATGCTCTCTGACTAATTATTGGAAAAAAAAAATTAATAACTATGAAAGAAAGTATGCCTCTCTCAGGCTCTCTGTGATTGGCTGGTATCAGTTGAATGCCTCTCTCTGATTGGCTGATACGCTCTCAATTAATTAAGGTAGTTATAATAATATAGGTATATTGACAACTGTCTACTTTCAAAATTGGAATTAAATTATGACGGCTGGCGACTGCATTACTAATTTTAGTTAACTTATTTTTGAAAAAAAAGATATATTGGCGACTCAATGAACATTCTCTGAAACTAGGCAGACACCCAGAAATTTTTACAACAATTTGGATTTGGGCGCAGCAAATAACATGGGAACATAGGAAATAAATACTCAGAAATAGGACTTGGGCGCAGGATTAATCCCCAAGTAATAAAGCATGTCCAAACTCGCCATTTTAATGGCGAGTTTGTGACAGTTATTTTGAGCCCTTCAAATGCAAATGCCGAGTTTTATCTATTTTTCTCCTATGCTACAATGTTATTTTGGAGAGAATTTATGAAAATTTGATCATTTTGGAGAGAATTTGTTGAATTTTGGAGAGACAAATGGCGAGTTTATGAGACATACTATTTTACTTGGATTAATCCACAAATCCTGCTGTACTTTTCAGACTGGCCTAATGATGATTTTACACTTGGAAACACCATTATGCTTCCAGTCTGCAGAATAAGAATATGGAACATTTTTCCAAGACTCTCTGCGGGAGTTTTTGATTTAATTTTTAAAATTGGAGATCTCTGCGGGAGATCTTGAATTAATTCCTATGAGTATATTACCATTAATTTAGCTGTGGGAGATTCTGAATCTGCTACTGACCAGTTTGAAAAGAATGACTCCACAGACCCAGGATTTACAGAAATTGAGATTTGGGCGCAGCCCAGTCTGTATTTGGTGCACAAAATTCCACTGACTTTTTGAAAAAGCTGAAAAAATCCACCATGAGTTTCCAGTGATTTGACTGATCCACCAACATTTTACCCATTTTTCCACCAAAAATTTATGGTAACATGGTAATAATTAGTTAAAAATCCACCGACTTTGCCAGAATATTATTTTCAAAGGGGAAAAATTCCACCGACATGTCGGCCAAGCAATAAAGCATGTCCAAACTTGCCATTTTAATGGCGAGTTTGTGACAGTTATTTTTAGCACTTCAAATGCAAATGGCGAGTTTTATCTATTTTTTTCCTATGCTACAATGTTTATTTTGGAGAGAATTAATGAAAATTTGATCATTTTGGAGAGAATTAGTTGAATTTTGGAGAGACAAATGGCGAGTTTATGAGATATACTATTTTACTTGGCATGTCGGTGGAATTTACCACGAAATACAGACTGGGGCGCAGCAAATAACATGGGAACATAAGAATCAAATAGGACTTGGACGCAGGATTAATCCACAAATCCTGCTTTACTTTTCAGACTGGGCTACTGAGAGTCAGAAACTAGCTCTCTCTCAAATAAAAGTCTCTGCGAGACTGCGGGAGAAGAGACACATTCTGCAGATTGGTTATGCTTCATGCCTGATACATGTGTAATTGTGTATCCCTCAGTCTGAATTTCGTGGTAAATTCCACTGACATGTCGGTGGAATTTTTCTCCATTAAAAATAATATTCTGGCAAAATCGGTCGATTTTTAGCTATTTATTCCTAGGTTACCATTAATTTTAGGTGGAAAAATGGGTAAAATGATGGTCGATCAGCCAAATTACTGGAAATTTATGGTGGATTTTTTCAGTAAATTCAAAAAGTCAGTAGAATTTTGTGCACCAAATACAGACTGGTCAGTATCTCTTGAGATCATTCTGAGAGTGATTTACATGTTATTTACAGGTTTTCCAATTTATTAAACCCCTCAACAAAAGTCGCCAATATACTAGCAACTTTGTCCATACTTCAAAACATGGAACATGGAATGATGGACGTGCTTTGCAGACTGGCAGTGTAGTCTCTAACTACAGAACACTAATAAAAAAATAGCTTCAAATCACACACACACCAAATTTCAACATTCAGAGGGTGGAAAATTGTAAGCCAATTTTTGAGTCAAAAACTTCACAAAAATTCAGAGCAAAAGTAAAACCAATTTTGTCTAACTCATTTTTTGAAGATTTAAATAATTAAATCCAAAATTAACATAGGAACACAGGAATTAATTCAATATTTTAAAATTTAAGGCAATTAGACATATCTACCTATCTGAGTTTTGACCTTTTGAAATCTACCTAAACCAAGTTTACCAATTTGGTACCTAATTGGCTTTAAGTTTTAACTGACAAACCTACTCTGTAACATGGATCACACAAACACATTAAATTAAAAATATATAGAAAGCATGGCACTTCTTTTGATATCAATGATATGCAACATTACAACATAAAATTGGGTCAACTTCAACAGATTTCAAATAGAAATTAAAGAGCCGCAATTTACATGAGTGACCCTAATTTGGTGTTTCCCTTCGAACTTAACAGTTTTCACATTCCAATAAGGGTCTCACTCTCCTAAGTCCTAGACCTATTCAGAATTATTATTATTATCAAAATTGTTGAAAGAATTTAGAAAGATAACTCTGAATTCTAGATCTTATTCAGAATTTACAACAGTTTTCAATCAGATAGTGAGGTTTTTCTTGAATTGGATTAAGATTAAGAAAAGGATAAAGACCCTAATTTAAAACGTAACTATGGATTGCAAAACACAAGAAGGAACTAAAAGAATGAACTTGGAGTGTTGACTTTAGATGAAATATAGTTTAAAATATCTAATTAGTTATTATATGAAATTAACTGGTATGTGTAGTGTGTACATTTACTTGATTTAATATTTATAAGACAAATATTCTGTCCTAATAATACCAAAGTAATAAAATAGAAACGAAAAAGAAATGTACGCTCTAAGGTTAAAAGATTGGAGGATTAAAAGATAGATATCTGATTTCTTGTTTTGTCGATTTGATTACTTAAACAATTTTTAAAGGAAAGTACTATGCACCACAATTCTGTATCTAAAAGAAATCTATTTTGAAGATGAATCTCTTTCATTTATCTAGGTTCTAGCATTAAGGGAATGGTTCATGTACTTAGGTAGTACCAATAATACTTGTCCGATTGAGCTGAGATTTTAACATAAGGTGTAAAGTGAAAAATAATCATATGCTCTCTTCTGAGATTTTTTCATTTTGGGGCCCCCCTCCCCCGTGGGGGTCGAAAAACCTTCTTTTTCGACCCCCCCCCCCCCCGGGAAACTATAGAACGGCTTGGGGGTTGGTGCTACAGAAAAATTTATTGAAGCTAATATGTTCTCTACTACTATCCTAAGGTCGTGGTGCAGTTTCTTTTTTGAATTTCTATCTGAAAAAATTTTTATTTGAATTTTTAAAAAAATTGTCATATTTTTTTTTTTTTTTTCAAAAAAAAAAAAGTTTATAGAAAAAGTTATAGGAAAAGGGCTTCACCACGACCTTAGGAATTTCGGTCTGAACATATTAGCTCTTATACATTTTTCTGTAGCACCAACCCCCAAAAAGTTCTATACTTTTGAACGTGGAGAATTTGAGAAAAAATGGTACTGAGATAATGGAGGAAGAAAAAAATTTTCAAAAAATTTTTAAATTTAAAAAAAAACTATATGCTTTTCGTCCCAGCCAAGAAGACTCATCAGGTCGCTTCGGGGGTCAACCCAGGCAGCGACGAAGCCTTCAACCATAAATGGGAGGCAAAAAAACAACACAGAAACAACACAAAAACAACCTCAAAACAACCTCAAAACTCCCTAACCCCCAAACTGAGAAGCGTGTTTGACACACGTACAAACGTACTAGGTGAATGGAATTTTTTGTGAGTTTTCTTTGGTAGATTTGCAGGGTAACTAAATTAAAAAAAAAAACGAAATAAATGTAAAAAATACCTGAACCATTCCCTTAAAATCCCTTGTATCATTTTTCTTCCAATAAACTATATTTTTCATAATATAATCCTGGTTTCTTTTCAATTACTATACCGAAGCAATTAGTAAACATATTGAAGTTACAAAAACTAAGAAAAAGGATATAGGTAGGAAGGTATCGAAGTTAATCATTTATATTTAATTTTTTGAAAGATAAACTAATTTCAATGATGAAGAAGTGATGCTAAATGAAGCCTAGCTAATAACTCTAAAATTAAAGAAGAAAATGAAGAGGTTATTGCATATGACAGGCGCGTATACAAGGGGGGGGGGAGCATTCAGTTCGACCGTTAACGAAAACCACATAAATAGCAGTTTTGTGAGTGGATTATGCAGCAACCATCCAACATTGCAACTTGAATCGTTTGGACAGACGCGAAATTAAACACATCGAAAAAGTACGAATGAAAATCCTCGAAATATCTGGAAAACAAATGATAGGTATGATGCTAAGGTAATGATCTTCGTTGCAATTATTAATGGAATGGTTCCAATTGTTCGAGGATTCCTTTGCGAATATGGAAACTTGTTACCAGTTAATGGTTTTCAAAACTCTGATTGCTCCAGCACATTATTTGGCCCAGACTGCAACTTCTTCACTTTGGTGGATGCAAGACCACATTGCACAAATGCAGCTCTAGAATTTAAGGAAAAGTTTTTAGGTCGAGTGATAGCAGAAGTACGGAAATAAAATTAATGGTCAGCACACAGTCCAGATCTCAACTCTTTGGACTTTCGCATATGGCCTGCTGCACAAACTCGAGTTTATAAGTTTATATATAAAAAAAACAGATCCCAATGAGTCTCTTATACAATGTGCTCAAATCTCCGTTCAAAAGTATAACAATGAGACTCTCAAGAAAGTATGCAAGAATGTTCTGAAGCGTGCATCGTTCTGTCTTCAAATCGGAGGGGGTCATTTTAAACAACTTTTGTAGGAACTCAGGAGATGTGCCTTATATGATATTCGACAATAAATGTTTAATAATAATAAAAATACTTTCTTTTCCTTCAAAGTGATGCATCTCTAATGGTATTTGACTTATTTTTAAGTTCTTCTAATTCGCAATTAAAAAATTACGATATCTGACGAAACACTGGGTATCAGTATGGTTTTGATTATATTTGCTGCAGACAATGATTGAATATTGTGATTAAGTTATTATATATATCAGTCTATTAGACTTGATGCACAGCTTATGGACTATACAATACATCCTCTGACACACTGTGTTCCATCAGAAACGACATTTTTAAATTGCGAATTAGAAGCACTTCTAATGAATCAATTGTCATCATAGATACACCACGTTGATGGAAAAGAAAGTAGTATCATTAAAAATTTATTGTCCTATATATAATATGGCTATATCATATGAATCACATCTCCTGTAGCCCTACAGAAGTTGTTGAAAATGACCTCCTCCAGCCTGAAGACATAACGAAGCAAACTTCGAAACATTCTTTCAAATTTTTAGGGGTCTCCGAGTTATACCTTTGAGCGAAACTTTAAACACTTTGTATTAGAGACACAATGGAATCTTCTTTTTCATATATAAACTCGAGTTTGTGCAGCAGCCAAGAAGTGAAAATCCAATGGGTTGAGATATTAATTGTGTACTGGCCAGGAATTTTCCGTTCTTTTGCTAATGAATCGACCTCTAACATTTTCAATGAGAAATTCTAGAACTGCATTTGTTCAATGTGGTGGAGCGCCGTACGTCTTGCATCCACCAAAGTGAAGAACGAGATGCAGAATGGTGTAGTATGGGCCAAATAAGGGGCGCTAGTTTGGTAGGCGATCTATGAGGTTAATGTGATCTGATAATGAATTAGTATTTTTATTTTAATAATTATGATAATTTTTCTTTTAAAGTAACTGTGATACAAAACAAACAGTATAGACGAGATGATATTGTCACAGTGCATTAAAAGTAAAAAAACATATATTAATTGCTTATTTGTACTTTATATTCATATAAGTTTGGTAGGATGTAGTTTATATAACGACATTTTCTTGAAGTATTTCCATAATAAGGCTTTGCATATGTAAATGGTATATAATTGTTTAAAGGTCCCCTCCAAGCAAATATTTTTGTTGCTTTATTTAACGAGGCTAATGTTTCTTATCATTTTGCTGCAAACCGCATCGAATTTGGTAGCGTATTTTTAATTTTATATGCTTTTAAAGATTTTTAAAATCAAAACTCTACAAAACCTATTTTACTTCCCACTTTCTAATTTAAGAAATTTTCAGCCTGAAGAAAAAGAATGTACACCATTTGTTTTGATTGTCAACTAGGTATTAGTTTAATAAATCCATTTAATATTCGTGTAAAGGTATAAAATTGAATGAAATTATAATAAAAATGTTTATATACTTTAGGAAACAATTAATATCTAAAATAATTTAAATAAAGGCCGAAAACGAATGGTTTGTTTATAAGATTCAAATTTGTAACCAAAACAAAGAGTGTACAATCTTCTTCTTGAGCATCAGATTAGTGATTCGCTCAATTGTTGCTCACAGAGTATTAAAAAACTTTAAAAACAAATTAAAAAATATATACTGAACCAAATTGTATGTAGTTTGCAGATTAATGATCTAGACCTTAGTTCTATTATATTATGTAATAAACTCATTTTTTTCCCGGAGCCTGGATAGGACCTCTAAGGAAATAAAATACTATATATATTTGGTATCTCGTATACCTGTTTGAAACTTTTATATTTGCTAAAAAATTCAAAATAGATCGCATGCCAAACCAGTAAATGATGATCAGATTGCATAGCAAACTAGCACCAAATAATGTCCTGGAGCAATCTGAGATATGAAACACCATTAACCGATGACAAGTTGCAATCATCATCAAGGAATGCATGAAAGATTATATCCATTCAATTAATAATGGCAACAAAGTTATTATCTTGACATCATACCTATCATTTATTCCGTTGATATTTCAGGGATTTTTATTAGTGTACCTGACGATCCTCCACAACGGAGTTATGGTTGGTGAAATCTGCTGATAAACTGGGGGTTCTTCATAGAAACTCTTCACCTCCTGAATCACTGTTTCTGTTCCTTTTTGTTTTGTTATCATTTGCTTTTCTTGTGAATAGAACCAGTTTCATTGAATAGACCACGAACTCTTGTGAACTTTTTCAGGTGGTAAGATTTAGCCACCCTTCCACTTATTATGGAGTGATGCATGAATTTTCGACATACTGTTGAAGAAGAAGGTTTTATGGCAAACTACAGAGTACAGGACGATGCATTTCTTCTCAAATTCAAAAAACATTTTTATTTAATGTTTAAGAAAAATGCTAATATTAATAGGATAAAATCCATTCATTATACTTTATGAACATAATGACGTCCTCCCATTTCGCAATTTAAAAATTGACGCTTCTGACGGAACACAGCATAAGCATGTTCAAAGCAATTAAAATAATCAAATAACTGACCAGTCTGAGGAATTATCCGTAGATTTTTTTTCACAAACGTTAAATATTTTGAAATTGTAGTTCCTATGAATAACAATTAAGGGAAAAAATTATGAAATTACATTTTAACCAATGCCTAGTTAGTAACTGATAAGAAAAAATTGAATTTAGAAGGACTAATTTCAAGTAGGTTTTTCCATGTTTCAAAGTGTGGTCAGAGTTGCCATTTCCAGTCACCCGGTGGTCACGTCAAACTAGATTCGATCATCTGATTACCATACCCTATGTCTGTATCCTGAATACGCATGCGTAAAGTTTGCTTGCCAAGCGTGCATATAAAAGGCTGTGATGCCACATTGCTAAATCATTTCCAATCACTTATTACATTGAGCTACAGCCGGGATCTATTCGGTAAGTTGTCTACCATTAGTTTAATAGGTTTAAATTAAGATTATATAATGTTGTTTATTTTATACTTCAATCAATTAGTATGCTATGTAAGTACTTGGCAATTATCTTTCGTTTATATTATTAATTAATCTGTTATCACTAAATAACCTGTAATCACTGTTCACATTATACAGGCTGTGTGTGACTTACCACTCACACACTTAATCTATATCATTTATATATCATTATCAAAATCATTAATTCTAAATATAGTATTTGATCTATATAACTTTATTTAACTTACCACCAAACTAAAATTAAATTATTATTGAACAGTGGCTTAACCAATAACCACCCCTACACTTGTTTGGTGGTTTCAAGCGACAAGTACTGATGTTATGTTTATGTGATGATCTGATCACTGGTGAGATGGTGAAGATAGCATTTTCAGGTTTTTGAAATCAGTTTTTATGAGCCTTGAGCGTTATATATGTAGTGACGTCACCACTACAAATCAACTAGTTTCTCATACATTTCGTCAATAAGACGAAATCGAATTTTATAACATAAACTCTTATACGAAAATGTTCACAATTAATAGAGGATTCATATTTTAATCAATACTTTACAGATAAATACGATATATGAAATATAATTGAGTAAAAATATTTCACTTTCAGATATTAAATTTAAAAAAAAAACGTAATTTTAGAACCACTAACTGTACACTCGTCCACGACCTATTTAACAACACAATAGATAGTGTGTATATGTTCCACGTCGTGGACCGACAGTTGGGCCTAAGACAATTGGGCCCAGGACTATTGGGCCCACGACAATTGGGCCCCAAGACAATTATATTATTTACCCATTTTTTCAGAGTTTACTGTATTAACTTATTTATAGACCGTTGCTACTGTAATAACTAGGTTTGTGACAATATGCGTTTTGTGTAAAAAATATAGTCTTGAGCATATATAAAATAAAGAATATTCCTTACATGAAAAAAATATTTTCGTTATGATAAATAATAATTTTTTTATATAACATATTCTTTTCATGAATAAATACTGTCATTCTTCTAAACTACAATAATTTTCTGTTGCGAGATAAGTCATGTAAGCAACCAATTTTCTAGTTACAGTACCTCTATATTGAAATTGTAAATGAGTTAGGATGTAGCCAATAGAATATAAGAATGTATCTATTTTATATTAACAAACAATAGAAAATAAGGATGTAGGTATTTTAGACATGCCGGGATTATTGGAACATACAAATTGAATTAAAGTTAATGTGAATTATTTGATTGCTGTTCAGTGTTCTATTATGAAGAGGTTTATGAATTATTATTACAAAATGTATTCTCATAATCTCATTTTATCCAAACAACTGTTCAATGTAATACATAACTTTCAAAATTTACCCATTTTTTACCAAATATTTCTCTTTATCGGACGATGTACACTACACATTGGATCCATATGAAATGATTCAAATTAATACGACTTATTTAAACTTCAAAGATTTTCATTACATTGAAACATGAGATTAGCTTCCAAATGTGATTTAAGGGGATTGCTAATACTTACCTTATCAAGTATATGAATCGAATTAAAAAATATATTAATATTTTTGAGAATATAAAGCATATTTCAAAGATAATATTGTCACTTCCCTAGTAAAAGCAAGGTAACATTTCTTTATTGTGTCTTCTTTCCAATTTTTTCTGGGCTTAATTGTTTGGCGCCCAATTGTCCTGAGCCCAATTGTCTTGAGCCCAACTGTAGGTGCACCGTTGCACGCCATTTGCCGATTAGCACAATCTCGAGAATGCACTGCGCTTTTTTAAACCCCTAATGCAGAGTATATGAAATCGTATATTATATATGTGTGACAGACTGTTAGCATTAAAATTCATTGTGAGAGACTGTTAGCATGAACTGTCAGTATGAGAGACTGTTAGCATGAACATTCAGTGTGAGAGACTGTTAGCATGAAAATTCATTGTGAGAGACTGTTAGCATGAACTGTCAGTATGAGAGACTGTTAGCATGAACATTCAGTGTGAGAGACTGATAGCATGAACATTCAGTGTGAGAGACTGTTAGCTTTAACATTCATTGTGAGAGACTGTTAGCATGAAAATTCATTGTGAGAGACTGTTAGCATGAACTGTCAGTATGAGAGACTGTTAGCATGAACATTCAGTGTGAGAGACTGTTAGCATGAAAATTCATTGTGAGAGACTGTTAGCATGAACTGTCAGTATGAGAGACTGTTAGCATGAACATTCAGTGTGAGAGACTGATAGCATGAACTGTCAGTATGAGAGACTGTTAGCATGAACATTCAGTGTGAGAGACTGATAGCATGAACATTCAGTGTGAGAGACTGTTAGCTTTAACATTCATTGTGAGAGACTGTTAGCATGAAAATTCATTGTGAGAGACTGTTAGCATGAACTGTCAGTGTGAGAGACTGATAGCATGAACATTCAGTGTGAGAGACTGATAGCATGAACATTCAGTGTGAGAGACTGATAGCATGAACTGTCAGTATGAGAGACTGTTAGCATGAACATTCAGTGTGAGAGACTGATAGCATGAACTGTCAGTATGAGAGACTGTTAGCATGAACATTCAGTGTGAGAGACTGCTAGCATGAACATTCAGTGTGAGAGACTGCTAGCATGAACATTCAGTGTGAGAGACTGTTAGTATGAACAATGAACATTGAACAATCGGCGTGAGAATTAATTTGTGCATCTTATTAGCAACATGTACATGTAATGAATAAATCTACTACGAGACGAAGGAAAATACTAAATGGCTACTTTCGGTTTTAAGTACAGCAGCAATAAATTAGCATTGCTTAATTTATCAGTTTTATTAATACACATTTTTATTTTACTCAGTTTTATGTTGAATAAAGGATAGCTAAGTCATCATTTTCGTAAATGGTAATATTTCATACAATAGCATTGTGTTTTTCAGAGAGTAAATAGTTAGTTACTTACTTTTAATTGTCAGTTGCATTTGTTCATTTTTAACACACACAAAGCTCATATTTACAAAAGGTTATACGTAGCCATAAAGTCTCATATTTTACATTTTTAAAGATAATTGTAAGAATGTTCTAATAATAATAAAGGAATAACTTATTGGAAGTATTTTGCAAAATTTTACTCCTTAAGTAAAATTAATAAAATCCCAGAATTGCCCGGAGAGCAACACTAATCTTATCCCGAAATCCCTGGATTATAAAATTCCCCAAAAAACAATCCCAAATAAGGGGTTAAGTGTGTTTATAAAAAACGCACAGCGTATTCTCGAGATTGTGCAAATCGGCAAATTGCGCGGAATATATATAGGTATTTGTTGGTAGCGGCTATACTAGCGAGATGTACAGGATGCGGAGAAAGTCCCCCGATCATAATAAAAATGTTATTTTAATGAGTTGTGATGGATGAAATAAAACAACTTATCAAACAATATCTCAATAAACCATTTAACAGTTCTACCAATTATTTTTCATTATGACCACCATTGGCGGCGATTACTCTCTCTAGTCTACCTCTGAAGCTCTTTACTGCGGCACCGAACGTTTCTTGGGGAATTTTGGCCCATTGTCGCTCGAGGGACTTCTTCAGAGTTTCCGTTTTTATCATGAGCTGTATCGCACGCTTCCTTCTTCAAGATGGACCACGCACAAAGGTCCAGAGGGTTCAGGTCCAGCGATGAAGGAGGGCCCCAATTCCTTTCTCCAAAAGGCAGGAAAGTGACGCTCACACCAATCCTGAGTTTTGTTCACTGTGTGTGCGAGGGCGCACAGTCCTGTTGAAAGGTAAAAGACCAGTCCTTGAAGTGCTTCTTCATCTCGACTTGTCCTGGAGTCCTCGATATACGATTTTGCATTAACTTTAGCGCCTTCTTTGACGAAAATGAGAGGAGATCTCCAACTCTCAGAGATGGCAGCCCAAAAACCCACAGGGCAGGTTTTTTGGATGAAAAGATACTGTCATCACTCTTTGCCAAAATTCTATCGTTCTGGGAGCTGAATTTGGCCTTCACAGTGAACATTTTCTCATCCGAAAAGACGATCTCACCAGCTCGCATGTCATCTTTCATTGCATTCAAAAGAACCTTTGATCTGTCCAGCTTCTTCTGTTTCTGAAGGTCCGTGAGCTGTTGCATGGTCATTTTGAAGGGAGACAACTTGAGGTCTTCTTCAACGATGGTTCTCACACTTTTTTCGTCGATATCCATAGTCTTAGCCATCTCTCTCATCCTTCTTATCCGCTCCCTAATGGCTTTGATTTTGGTTGATGTGAGTGCAGTGTGAGGTCGTCCACACCTAGGTCGATCACCTGTTGTCTCCAGTTCTTGGTAGCGTTTTAACAGCATCCCTAACAGTCGATTTCGGTGCTTTTACCACTTTAACAATCTCTGGGTCAGTCTTCCCCGCGCAGTGTGGCTGAATAATAGCCTCACGTTGACTCATTTTTACAAAAGACAATGTAAATTTATCAAAATAAATAACATCTTTAATTTAAAAAACATATTGGATCGGGGACTTTAGGCATTGATTCAACTTATTCTTAGTTCAACCCCGCTTTAACCTATATCAGGGTTTGCCAAAGTGGTCCGCTGTGAACCTTATGAACCAGAGGTTTGGTTCGTTGCATTTTCGACTATTTTAAGTATTAATATAGTTTCCTTTTACAATCAAGGGAATGTAATTTATTATTTTTGAGTAGAAAAATACTAATGTAAATGTTATATTACATGTTTACACGTTATAAAACTTATATATGTAAAAAAGTATTATAGTAAATAATATCCTTCAATTATTGGTGATGTTGGAATAGTAGCGTAGTCAGCCTTCTCCAATGCATTTTCTATGAAGTTTTTTTTTTTTAGTTTCAATAATAGACTTAATTATTATATTAAACCATAATATAAATTTATTACATATTTGATTTGCAATTCAATGAAAAATTATTTTTATACATAAAAATCATGTTGTTTTTGTCCATATTAAGTGTGATAAATAGTGTAAACTACTAGCCAGTTACGAAAAGGATTAGAATTATTTATAATTTGCTGTGAATTTTCTATCCACTATTGCATAATATTGAAATAGCCTATATAAATATTTTCAATTGTTACAACTTTTGATATACTTTCCATAATTGCACAATAATGCACTAGACCTTATATTTATTAATTTATATTCATTTCCTGAAGTAAAGACACTCTATGTTATAGATATTAAAGGTGGTCCGTGGTTATTTACTAATTTTAAGTTTAGGTTCGTGAGAAATGAGAGTCTGTGAACCACTGACCTATATGATCATTTTTATTAGTGTGCATACACTCAGTTGTATATAATAATTGTTCTTTTGGGGTATTGATTAAAACCCACGGCCTCTCATTTATTAAGATTCAATTAAAGAATGGTTATAGTAGATGGAAATAAAAATAGTTGAACAAGTTATTCAATTCAAAATATATCCAGGCTGAATAATTTTACAATTTATATTTCATTGTATCACATAGTCAATATATCAAATAATGAAATAAAGTACATAATCTGAAGATTGCTATAATATAAGTATATATGGTGTGTCAAGAGGAAAGTGATAGCATTTGTTTTGTTGTATGATTTCATATTTGTTTTTCATTTTGAAAAATTGAATATAAGAATAATAAGGTAGAATAATTATTTTTTTAGAATTGATAACTTATTGTAAATCATTTAAAATTGAACGAGTTAAATAATGAAATTTTGAGGAACATAATATTCATCTATTTTTTAACCATGGGTATTTATTGCTTTTGCTAGGTGTAAATATTGCAGTATTAATAAAATTATAAATACTCTGCGAAATACTCGTAAATGATGAATATTTTCCAACTCGTACAGGCCATAAGACGACTAACACTAAAGGTTATATTATTATATTCATAAATTGAACTTACATTTTACCCTATTATAGATAAAATAGGAGATTAAGCTGATGAAATAGTTCTACTATTTTAGCAATTAGAATTATAGAGCACTGCCTCTTACATGCTGCTATTTACTGTGTACAATACAGCTAACTTCAGTGAGATATCTGATACAGGCGAGGTTGGTAGTGATTCTCATGAGTTAGCTCTTGGAAGAATCGTGTGTGAACAATTTAACAACGTGTATGATCATTAGGGTTGTGACAATATGCTTTTAGCATAAAAACATAATGTTAAGAATATTTAAAATAAAGCATATTCCTCAAATGAAAACTATATTCTCGTTATGAAAAATATACTCTTTCTATTATAAAATATTATTTTCATGAATAAATATTATTTTTATGAAACTAATATATTTTTCTGCTAAGAGATATGCCATATAAGCAGAAAGCTTCCTACCTAGAGACAGTAGAACTCCACTATAGTAGTGAATGAGTTAGGATGTAGCCCTCAAGGCTTATAGACTATAATAAAGGATGACTTCGTGTAATTTTCTGTCAGACATACGATCATCATTTGCATCTCAGTTAAAGTTGAAAATCTAGTCCGGGCACCCACCGCTGATATAAAGCATATAAATTTAACAAGATATTGGATGTATATCTATATTTTACCCGTTTTTTGACGAAAAGTTTGCGAGTATCTTGCTGTATCAGACTCTTCCCTAACTAATTTTTTTTATTTAAGATTATAATTACCGAATTGGAAGTAATAAGTGACGTGATAAACCTTGTTTTGTAGCAAGACAAGGTTTATGCTACAAGACAAGGTTTATGGTGGATGCAGGACGGTGCTCCTACCCATTGCACTACTGCCACCAAAGAATTCTTGTTGAACAAGTTTGGTGGCAGAGTCATCAGCCGCGGGACACAGATTGCGTGGCCAGCGCATTCTCCAGATTTGAATCCTTTGTATTTTATTATTGGGCCTTAGCTCAAAAAGAAGTGTATTCAGCAAAACCACCTACAGTGGACGAACTTATCAATGTTGAGAAGAGATTTTCAGAAGAACATCGCGAGAATGTCCTTCAAAGTGTAGCACTTAATGTTTTGAAGCAGGCGAATGTCTGAGTGCAGCAAAATGGAGGCCACTTCCAGCACCTTCTATAATATGTATTTCTTGTTATAAATCGTTAAAATTCCACTCTTCTTGAACATTTTGATGAATTGTTTTTCTTTTTCGTCAGTATTTCTTTGAATAAAAGCCACTGAAAAATCTTAAAATGTTGAAACGCATTGTACTGAACAAATTTTATTTAGTCTGCCATAAAATAACCTTCAGTTTTCTAAAAATGTATGGCAATTCATCGCAGACTAGAGAAAATTTGTTCACTATTCACTAGTAGTATTGAGGCTACATTCTAACTCATTCACTAGACAGGATTTCACGACATATCGTAGTTCTATAGTACTACTAAGAAATAAACAACTACAAAAAACAATAGGAAGTAAGAATGTGAGTATTTTAGATGACCGTTGCCCACCAAGAAAGACCAAAATTATTGGAAAATACTACAAGCCGAATTAGATTAATATGAATTTGGCGAAACCTGTTCAGTATTCAATCGTGAAAAGTTTCTCATAAATTAATATTACAATATGTATTCTAATAATCTTTCTTTATCCCAACAACTGTTCAATTTTTCTAAGTTCACTGTAACTGATAACCTTTAAAAAACTTCCATTTTATTAACCAAATATTACAGAGACTGAACTTTGTCAGACGATGTACACTACATATTGGATCCAATTGACATGATTCAAGTTAATATGAATAATTTAATTTTTCAAAGATTTTAATTTAAGGGGCTCTCTAATGGTGCTAGGACAATTCGTCGCCGATTGAAAATAAAGGAGATATAAATTATATAACTATTACAACTTGTAATGTAATAGGTAAATATAAAATTATATTTGTTATTATAATTATATTTTTAGTGGTCATGATGAAAAATAAAAAAAAATTAATTCAAATATAGATAGAATAACAAACATTAACTAACATTGCTATATTATAAAACATAAAATGTTATAACTATTCATGTATAAAATCACAGAAGAAAATACTAAACTGAAACACGTTAACTATTTCTCTTTGTTGACAGTACAATAGATTGATTCATTATTGCCATCTCGATTTTAAATCAAAGAAATAGTAACAAATCATGATAAAAAATTGCAAACTCTAGGCAACAATATTTCAGATTTGAGATATGAAAATTAAAGAAAAATTTCATACCTTTTACTTTACAAATAAATTATATGGTAAAAGTGCATTATTCCAACCACTTATTTTGTTGAAAAAAATTACCTCCCCTTAAATGAATGCTCTTTTACCTATTAGAATTATATTATAAATTATATCTCTTATATTTTCAATCGGCGACGAATTGTCCGGACACCTTTCAAACATCCCTTTGCAGGTTCATCAATTGAATTCCAACACTTCTATGAATTGAGCATAAAAAGAATATAACGCCTATTTTTAGAGAATATAAAGCATCTTTAAGAGCATAAATTATTATATTTAGAGTATATGGAAAACATTTTCTAGAGGATATAGTAATATAAAGCATAATTGAAATAGAATATAAAGTATATTTCAAAGAGAATATTGCATAACCCTTATGATCATAGAGTTCCACATTTTAAACTTTAATAATTTCCTTGATGTTGATTAGATTAGAATTCTGTGGTTTTAAATCAGTCTCAAGACTATATTTTTTTATTTATTATACATACGTACATGTTATATGCTACTGTTAACTATAAGGTGCGACTCCTGTATCTTGGTAGGTTCTATGTAAATTCCACCTCTTGGAAATTCCATCGCATAATACTGTATTTCATTTACATTAAGTATACCACAGAAACCACTAAGGATTCTGAAAGCTTGGGAATATTAAAATCACTTCTTGTAGAGTTCTTTATCCTATACATAATTATGTATAGCATTAAACGAAACTGTTTCTATAACAGTGTAACAGGACAACGGGGTAGAGAAGGTGACGAGATCAGAGCATGTATTCTTTTATTCACATAGATGCGTAAGATTCTGTAATTAAATATTTACAATCAATTTCTTTATTAAGATAAACATCTAAAATAACAATAAACTTCATACATGACTACATAAAATATTAAAACACCAAAACTAATTAAAATTACCGTCAATTCAGTAAACTCATCAACCCGTTTGTACACATTAGCAGTCCTGTCTTTGATTTGAGAGTAGCGTCGTTACTCAATTTCCAATAGATTTCAGAAATTTGTACGGATTATAGAGTGTCAGTTTTAGGAGTGGTTATACCATGCCTTCCTGAGAATAAAAATAGACTCAATAGTACCTTCCTAGTTCAAATATGATTAAGCCGAGAAATAAAACCAATTTTCTGTACTAGTCATACATGAAATCTAAAACTATAGCCTCTTACAATGAAATTTAAATCGCATTACTACAATTCCCTAATATTATCAATAAATTATTAAAGCTAGAATTGAAAATCAGTCAATTCATTTTCATACAAATAAAATACCTCATTTACTACTTTTTATTTACCTCAAGAGAAATAAATGTCTCTTGCTTGTCACAGTTTCAAACAAAATCATCTCAATATTACTTGTTGCTCTATATTTAGACATCAATCTCTATAATTTAGCACACAGCATTTACTTTAAATCCTTAAAATTAATCTTTCCCTTGTCACCACTGGTACAGCAATAAAATAAGCTACACAAATTCAAAGGCCAAAATGTAACACTAGCTTAAAATAATATTCTAAGATAAACCACTTAGTCAGGACTAAAACCGTTCAATTGGATAGAACACAGCGAGTTCTTTGTGATAACCTCATACTACTGCCCCCTTATAACATTTCATTAGTTAAATAGTTCAGAAATTATAAATATATAGGATATAAGTGTCACTCATGGTGATAACATACATTGCATTCATTGCACATAAATTAGAGTAAACAATTTTCACTATTGAAGTTTCGCCACCCTCTGTAATATTCGGCGAATTCCCTGTATGCCGCTCAGAACAACCTTGCATTGTCAACTAGACGGTAAACCCTCAAGTCCAACGTTCGACCTCCATGTTGTAAGATAACATCATAGCAACATGTGTAATGTGTGTAACTCCTCCTTAGCTAGGTTATATATTAATTGAATTATAGACAAATGTTACTTTACGATTGAAAAACCTTTTGCCTGATCATTTAATTAGAATACATCAAAGTTTATTTGTATTGTGTTTAATTGTCCGTGTAATTTTGTTGTACGATAAAGACTTTTGACGAGAATGCCCTAAATTGAAGAAGTTGATTATTTGTTTCAAAGATTAAAGTTAACCAGTAAATTTAAACGAAATGATTATTTATCAACAGATACTCTTACCCAAGTGACCATTCAGCATTAACTAAGTACCACGCTACAAAATAAATTAATTGGATTTAATAATTAAAATATATTTTGAATAATTAGTTAAAGAAATCATTGAAAGAGGAAAACAAGAACCCCCAAAACATTACAAACAATTATATATGAAACAAGTTAGGCCAAAATAAACCAATGTGTTTTTGAGAAATCGTTCTCAGTTGATGAAAGAACAATTTGTGTGTTATGGTACACAGTCTCACAGAGTCTAGAAGAATCATGACTACTCAAAAGATTTTCACAGAGATTTGGTAAAAAAAAGTTACTATTGAAGTACGTGTATTAAAAACTGGCACAGAAGTTCAAATCAACCAGAACCAACAGCACATCAACCAACTGATTTCGATCCAAAACCCATTAACGATTATTTCAAAGATGATTCCAAGACTTGCCGTGAATTTTCTGGCCAAGGCAGACCTAACCTTGGACACGTTGCTCACAACTATGGTTTTATTTCTGACCCGTCTAAATTTAGTAATCCAAGATAATAACTGTCACAATGAAATTAGTAGAAATGAAATCTAGATAATAAATTCGATATTTTCGAGATTGTTTCAGAACAAACCGAACTTATAACGAACCAATATTTAGAAAGTTATTAAAGCTTATTTGTTGAACACTATGATTTATTCACTCTCTACATATATCTTTGATATTTGATGATCGGTGTTGTGTTCAATGACTTCTTTCATTAGCTCTCTACCTATATCTTTGAAATTTGATGATCGGTGTTGTGTTCAATGGCTTCTTTCATTAGCTCTCTACATTATATCTTTGAAATTTGATGATCGGTGTTGTGTTCAATGGCTTCTTTCATTAGCTCTCTACATTATATCTTTGAAATTTGATGATCGGTGTTGTGTTCAATGGCTTCTTTCATTAGCTCTCTACATTATATCTTTGAAATTTGATGATCGGTGTTGTGTTCAATGGCTTCTTTCATTAGCTCTCTACATTATATCTTTGAAATTTGATGATCGGTGTTGTGTTCAATGGCTTCTTTCATTAGCTCTCTACATTATATCTTTGAAATTTGATGATCGGTGTTGTGTTCAATGGCTTCTTTCATTAGCTCTCTACATTATATCTTTGAAATTTGATGATCGGTGTTGTGTTCAATGGCTTCTTTCATTAGCTCTCTACATTATATCTTTGAAATTTGATGATCGATGTTGTGTTCAATGGCTTCTTTCATTAGCTCTCTACATTATATCTTTGAAATTTGATGATCGGTGTTGTGTTCAATGGCTTTTTTCATTAGCCCATCAGTTGATCTGACGGGCTAGTACTAGTCGGCTATATCACTAGTAAATTAGATCTTAATAGTGATTTTATTAATTGATACTTCTAGTTTGTTATTGCTCATCCTTGATCAAGTTCCTAACTTGCCTAGGTTCCAGAAGGCTTTTTAAATTTATTACGGTATTTCCACCCAATATTGTGATTCAGTGTTTTGATTACCCATTTCCCAGTGGATTGATATCGGTGCTAAATAATTCCACTGTTTACCAACTTCTTTTTGAGAATCGCAGTTCACATTTTAAAGAAAAGGCTCCTCTGATAATAATTACTTTAGCTTTTAGCTAGGCAATAGTTAGTAGTTAATACCTTCGTAGATTGCGTAAGGTTACGTTTTAGGGGGCATTTATCTAAGAAATATATTACTAGTTAGCAAACCGAAAGATCTTATTAACCTGCATCTCTATTTTGTAATTTGTAATTTTTTTACAATAAAATTACAAAATTTTAATAATAAATAAAAAAATTGATAATCATAATCCTGTTATATTAATTCTCCAATTTGTTGTCATATACTTCATAAGTCAGCTGCAAGTTGCAGTTAGTAAGATTGGACAACCTCTTCATTGTTTCACTATATTGGATATAAAAATTAATAGTAGATGCATACACAGTTTACTTTTTGATTAAGAAAAATAGTCACGTCTTGTTTGACTGTAGTAATCATAGTAAATGAATAGAAAGTATACTAATTACAATATTCGAACATCCGAATACTACATGAACGTGACATCGATTAAAACGAGTGACGCCACACTAGTTATTTCCAAATATAAATTGTGCTATTATTGAGTTAAATGTGCATTTTCATGGAAATTAACTTAAATAAAATATTGTTTTTATCACGTTTTACACTCTTTTCACATATAATTTTCATCTTAATAGCCTTCAAAATCTACAGTAGAGAAAGGTGACTGAAGGATTTAAGACACATTTGCATTTATCTGATTAAATAAGAATTTTTATTGAAAATTTCATTCGTCAAATTGGGCTTAAAAATAACATTTCACTATCTACAATCAGGTTCATATGTTAGATAATGGTCATTCAAGTGGTTCATTGTAAATACAATAGGTTACTAGGTACCACCTTACATTTTACAAGTTTGCAAAGAAGCCAACTTATAAGTGCCAGCCTGGTATTAAATAAATAAAAGTTATCTAGGTACTTGAAGCTAACGAAACATATTGTTTATTGGCATATTCTATCTATTTACTTATCGCATCTATATAATTCTCTTTTTGACATTACTTCATCTGATTTTATGTGACGTCATTTGTTTACATAGTTTTTGAAGACCGGAATCAAGTTCACCGTTAATGAGTTTGCAACTTAGTATACCTATCTATCTATTTACTATGGTAGTAATGGTCGTGTAGGTGTAATGTTTTAGTTATTTTGATTAATCAAACATGAATTAACCTTACAGTTTAATGTTAACATAATGAAGTAGAGCTTCAAATTAATTTAAAAAACTATTTTTTCCCATTTTTTTCCGCACAGGCGTACCAGTCCTCATGAACAAACAATTTTGATTTTAAACCGATTTGGAAACCGTCTTTTCATGACTTACTTTTTTACGTAATTACTTATTTTTAGAAAAACGAAGGTGATTAATGGCAAGATTCAAACATTATGAGGAGTACAGAGCCTCTCCGGTCGTAAGAAGTACTAGTGTGTTTGAGAACATCAGGGTGAATTTCTCACTAATATCAGTTACCTGTAACCCTTAGCGGCTTACTGAATCTAAGTGAATCCGTAGCTCGCTTCCGTACAGAGTGACAAGCCCCCCCCCCCCCCCCATACACTAATACCTAAGAAATATTTGTTTCTTATCTTTGGTTGTTGATTTTGTTTTATATGGTAAATTATTCTTTTCTGTTTACTAATGGATGTGTAAATATCAAATAAAAGTTTTTATGAAGGAAAAATATTGGTGCGCCAACGGCTAGGTTAGTGAGACAACTTTTGAGGGCTAGGCTACTAGGGTTGAAGACAAAAAGAGAAAATTCATTCAGAACTACTAATGAAGAGTTGAGTTCTCCTTATGGGTGGACCCGACCCTCAAAAAACTTATATGGGACTGAGAGGATGCTGAAGGCATTCCCTCTCCGGATCGAAGGAGCATTTCGCTGTTGAAACTAGTCAGACTCCACTAGATCGTTCGGGATACAGTCATGAATGTAAATTATGAGGAGTCAGATTGTTTTAACATCGTCTCTATATAGCTGTCATGAAAAGCGACTCTACTGAATTTCTCCCCGTAGGAATACTGAAGAGTATACGATTTAATTACCATGTGAGGAGTCGGATCGAATTTTTGTATTTCAAGGGAGTCTTGTTTCGTGACAGCCATCTCTTTCCAAACACCAAAATATCATATTTTAAGATCAAGGAGTCAGAGCGATTATCTATTTCAACGGAGTCGTATTTCGCAACTGGGCCGCGATTGGTTCAATTATGTAAGCATCACCAAGGGCACAGTATTATTATTAATTCAATTTGTTTTTTCTTCTTCAGAATGTTTTTGGAGATTCTGGAGTTATAGTGGACAGACGACGGTGGAGAAAACGCACAGATCCTCTGCTGCTATAGAAGCGGATGAAGGAGGCGGAGGTGTTACACAATATAAACAAATGAGGTTCCACAAAATGAAGAGTCTGGTGGTACAACTAGTTTTGATCCTCACTCCGCTAACGTTAGGGTTAGACGAAGAGGAGGTAATAGAAGGCAGTCACGATGCTAGGTTCGTTGTTGAAAGATTTATTGACGAAGCCTATCAAGATTTTCAGCACATAGCTGTTGACAAAATGACGGGGACAGTATATGCCGCAGGTGTGAACAGACTCTACCAGTTAGATCCAGACATGAATGTCCTGCAAACAGTAGTCACAGGGCCTGTAAATGACTCTGTCGAGTTCTCAGCCAGTGGCAGTTGCCAGAATGAAGACTTTGAGCTTATGAAGAACACAAACAAAGTGCTGCTGCTAGATTATTTGAGAGCGAGAGTGATAGTTTGCGGTACCATCAGACAGGGCTCTTGCCAAGTCAGGGACTTAGGGAACATCACTATACTCACTAGAAATGTCAGTGAGCCGATAGTAGCTAACAACGCGTCACGATCCACAGTGGCATTCATATCACCAGGTCCCCCCAATTTCCCCGTAGGTCACGTGCTTTATATCGGTGTCAGTTATTCTGGTAAATCAGCTTACAGAGATGATGTACCTGCCGTAGCCTCCAGATCTCTTGAAGATGACAGTTTCTTCGAGATAGCGATGCAAGACATTACCACGAGCACTAGAATGATGGTGAATTCTGCAAACAGAGTACTCTATCCCATCACATATGTCTACGGGTTTGGATCAGGCAAATTCAGTTACTTCGTCACTCGACAGAAAAAAAAAAACCAAGTGAATTCCCCCTTCATTAGCAAACTAATAAGAGTGTGTCAAAACGACAGGGCATACTACTCTTACACTGAAGTACCGCTTGAGTGTCGAGACTCTAACGGCAAGAGGTATAACCTCGTACAGGCTGCTTACGTCGGCAAGGCAGGCATCGAACTATCTCAGCAGCTTGGAATTCAACTCAAAGACGATGTTCTGTTCGCTGTGTTCTCACCGTCCGATCCCCTTTACGGAGACACTGTGGACATGCCTGATCGTACTAGTGCTCTCTGTGTCTACAGTCTCAAGAACATCCAGACAAAGTTCATCTACAACATTCAGGAGTGTTTCAAAGGCAAGGGTCATCGCGGTCTGGACTTCATCTCACCTTCACACAAATGCATTGGAACTGTAAGTATATCTTAATTACATATTCACTATTTATCAACATACTATACACGGTGTGCAGACGTTTCATCGACAGACATTTCGTCGACAGACTTTCGACGACATACATTTCGTCGATAAAAATTTATCCGAAAGGCGTTTCGTCGACGAATTTCATAAAGGGGATATTAGCATATTGAAGATTATATAATATATAAATGAATATAAACATACATAAATGAAAATTATTTTGAAACTCTCAACATGAAACACATTTTCCAAATGTCCTCTATTCCTCTAATTTTCATTCTCATCAGACTAGGAATAATATATTTTTGCTTTCTTTCACAATACATTTATTATCTGATCCAAAGAATTGATTATATTTGGAAATAAGGGATCTTCCTATGCTTGATAAATTTTCTAATAAAACATCATATAAGTACAGGTAACTCTCGATTTATCTATATCTCGATCAGTCACTCTCTCGATTTTACCCTTCGCTTCGTTGTGTATTCTGATATATTCTTTGAAAGAAAAAAAAAATTAGAAGGAAATTTTGACAGAAAGACTTGTGAATCATCATGGATACCAATTGAGATAAAAGTTGAATAAGGATTATTATATATAGATTTTTATGTGTCCGAAAATATGGAACCGTGCGATCACACGGAACTTACTCTAAAATGGGACATGTTGCATTTCTGAATCAATTGCTTATAATAACCTCATCTGAATAATAATGTTAAAGTTTATTGTAGTTACTGTGAAATAACCACCACACAAAATTGTCTCCGTATTCTTTGTCTACGAACGGCAACAACATCGAGACATGCCTTGCAATTATTACCACTTATATTAAGGTGGAGCTTGACTGTTTTTTTATTTCAAAAATAATTTCAAGAATTTTTACAGAAATGTTCGAATAAAGATTAAAATTCTTTAAGATTAAATAAATAGTCAACTATACGGATGTAAAGCCTCTATGACAAGAATCTAGAAATTACTTGCTAGAAGCTGGCGAGTTTACAAACAGCTATAGTAAACTCGCCCGTGTCATCATGTTGGCTAGTGAGCTAGCAGCTTGCAAAAAAACTACGAGAAAAGTTCAACATGTTACTTGCATCTTAACTCCCAAAACGTGCATCTTATTCCATAAGTCTTTCTGCCAATGATTTTCGTTGTCCGAACCAGTTGGTTCGAAGTCTTTGTTATTTCTGAAAATGCGATGGGTGAAAAATATTTTTGCGGTAGATTTGCTGATAATAGAGGAGGCCCTAAATTGGTCTGTTCCACTAATCATCACATTTTTGATGCTTATTGGAAATAGAGGAATCAGGAGTGGGTACTCTTGAGTCGTTTTCTTGTTTGGCTCCGCTTTCTTGGTGATGGTGAGGGAGCGGAGAAGGTATCTGTGCGCCTAATTCCACATGATCATCCCCAGAAGTTCCATATATGTCGTTTATATGCGTTGAGAATCTCTCTGTAAGATAATTTAGCCTCATGGTTGTAGTTCAATGTTTGTGATTAATATAATATGTCTTTATAAGAGTGGTCATTTGTAATTGCAGCTATGTGAGAGTTGTTTGTGATGTTGATGGTCGACTGGGAGTGGGTCCAATTTCTTTGATTGCTGTCTTGACTATTTTGGAGTAGCTACATTTTATTGGTCTGTCAGTCATTATCATCATTTAGTCTGTTTTATTTTCAAATACATTCAACTTAAATGTGAAGGATTGAGTAAGTGCGCTATAGTTTAGACGTTTTACAGTTATTGAAGTACAATCCTTATGAGTGTGCCCTGCAGACCTGTTTGGACACACTTTGAGCAGACAAATTTTCGATGGGCCATTTTCTTTGGTGTGTGATTGGTATTGTTAACAGTTAATACATATTTGAAGTGAAGTAATTTTACGAGTGAGCAGTTATGTTGGGGGATTCGGGTGTAGAGAGTCATAAGTACTTCAGTCGTGATTCTCTCACCGTGTCTATTATTTGAGCAAATTAGTTTAAGTAGATGAATATGTACATATTTTATATTTTAAGCAGTAATGTTTTTCGCTTATGCCCAAAAAGGGCATAAGCGAATGGTACTGGAGGCAAAGCGTGAACAAAGTAATCCATTAGGTGTACTGTCGGATAACTCTTTTCTCGAATACTTTAATACTCAATTATTTTGTTTCAGAGCTTCGTAGATCTGAATGAAGACTTCTGTGGTATGGAGGTGAATACTCCTCTTGGAGGAGAGCACCCCATTGAGGTGGTGGCTCTTTTGACTTTCAATGTACGCCTGACTGCAGTGGCTGTCACCTCCACTGAGACTTACACTGTCGTCTATCTGGGCACTGCTCATGGGCACCTCAAAAAGGTAAGGCATGTCATACATACAAGTAATTAGCCTTAAATATAAATAACTTTGGTTGGTATGTAATTTAACTAGCAGTTTTACTTAAATGTCAATTTCACCTAGTCAAATTAATTATTGCCTTAAAGTATCCTTACTATTATAAAGGTATACAAACTACGCTACTATTTCAACATCACCAATAATTGAAGAATATCATATCAATGAATACAATTTAAACCTATTTTTATAATAGTCCATCTTGTTGTTTACTTTATATTTTCTTAATATGTATCTCATAGAAAACTTATAAAAGGGGAATATTATTTACTATTATACTTTTTTACATATATAATTTTATAACGTGTAAACATGTAATATAACATTTACATCAGTATACTTCTACTTAAAAAAATTACATTAAATGACCACCTCGATTATAAAAGGAGACTATATAACTACTTAAAATAGTCGAAAATGCCACGAACCAAAAGGGGGTTCGCCATGAACCGACCCTTGGTTCATAGGTTCACAGCGGACCACTTTGGGAAACCCTGATCTAAAGTCTCTTTTAATATCACATTCAATCCAATGCAAGTCTGTGTTCTTAGGTTTTTGTGAGAGTATTTAGTCCTCAGAGTGTTTATTCTTCTCTGAGAGTGAGAGAGGACTCTTCTCTCATCACCCCATCGACTTTGTGAATATTATGGGTGCTAAACGGCAGTGTCAATATCATGATATTCTATTAGGTTGTTAGGAAAATAAAATCCGGTTTTATGAGAAATCTTTTATTAATTTAATTATTGACAATTAATATTTAAATCATTTAAAGTATGAACCTAGAACAACCGTTCATATTTAACATCTTTCAAAATTACTATTTATACAAAGCAGATACAAAAATCTTGTGACTGAGAAGCTGATAAATCTATAAAAGTAGATTCGATCTTTAAAAATTTTGTTGCACAAAGTATTTTCCAAATCCCCGAAGAAATGGTAATACGTGAGTGAGCGATCAGAAAAATAGGATAGATGCGTTAAAGTTTCCCAAGTCAGTAAGCTTCTGTAGAATCAATTTTGCAACATGATGGTGGTTGCCAATGTTCATTAGGTTCGTGCGGCCTGCGGGATCCATTTGTTAAACTTTTTCATTTTACCGATTTTCTCTAGATGGTTTGACAAATTTCCTGAGATAACTTGGTGTCAGAAGACACTTTCTCAGACTCTTTGTTGTGGGTTTTCCTTGACAATCTCTCTCAAATCTTCATTCAGAAGATGAATGTCTGTCTCTAATATCGTCTTGAATCAGTGCCGCCGCCAGGGGCAAGGTCCTTCGTACGGTTCGTGACCACCGCAGCCACTCTTGTGCCAAGAAAGGTTGGCCGCCAACTGCTCTCTTCTGCAAATATTATAAATAACTCTCTCAGTTAAAAAAAAATGATCAAATCTACCCCATGCTTGTCTACAAATCTTGAAATGCCTAGCATAATTTTCCCTACTAATTCCCCACCTACAGTTATGACATTCCCTCCTATTATCGCTTCCCTTAGTAACCTCTTCCAATAAAGTCCCGCTTTCTTACTTCTCCCTTTCTTTTTCCCCAGCCCCTCCAACACCTCATAACATCCTAAAACTTTGTCTTAACCTGCCTATCGTTCTCTACCTCATATCATGCCCTACTCTCTCTAACACCCTCGATTCTACTTCATCCAATAAATCGAATTTCTAATCTAGCCCTAACATCCCACATCTCCCCTACTTTTCATTTGCCCTAGTACCTCTCCATTTCTATTACCCCAAACATACCCATACTTACTAAGTTCCTATGTATCTATCCAGTTCTGTAATTTTTTTAATATCCTTCCCCCACCGAACCTCTAACTTCTTCTTCCTGACCAAACGCCCCCGTCAGGGGCGCGGTCCCTCCTCCGGCTCCCGACCACCGCAGCCCCTCTGGTGCCGAGCGAGGTTGGCCGCCGACTGCTCCCGCCTGCAAAAAATGCACATAACCCTCTTAGTTCTAAAACCCCTTACTGCTAATTCTACCCCTACGTCTAACCCCCCCTCCACCCGTAACCCTACCCCTGCCCCCCCTACCAGTCCCCCCGGATCCCATACCTGCCTACAACTCCTTACATGCCTAGCATAATTTGCCCGACTAACTACCCTCCTACACTTATGGCATTCCCTCCTATTCCCATCTACTGCTACCCCCCCACCACATGTTTCCATGTGGTTCTTCCTAGCCCCCTCAGTCTCTAAGCTTACCCCACACCTATCACAACTAAACCTAACCCTATCCTCAGCTAACCTATGCATCCTTTTCTCATGCACCACTAACCCCCCCCTAGACTTACATACCTTGTCACACCCTTCCCAGTGACACCTAAAACCCTCTACCTCTTCCCTTCTATCCTGAGCTACTACCCTATCTACCTTTTCTTCCCGTCTCCCCCATTCGTACTTATGCCCCTGCTGCCTCTCCCATAGCTCCAAATGCTCCCTCCTCTCCTTCACAATCTTCTTCCACCCATCCCTATCTCCCACTAACCTCTCAACATCCGTATAGTCCACACCTGCCTCCCTAAGTAACCTCTTCCAATACAGCCCCGTCTTCCTCTTCCTACCTTTCTTTTTCCCTAATCCTTCTAGTCCCTCATACCACCCTAACACAGCTGCCTTAACCTGCCTATCGTTCCCCATCCTCATCACATGCCCTAACCTTTCAAGTACCCTTACTTCTATCTTAGTCCTAATCGATCTAATCCCTAACCTGGCCCTAACATCCCACATATTCTCCCCCCTACTTTCCATTTGCCTTAGTGGCTCCCCATTCCTATTACTCCAAACATACCTATACTTCCTATCTATCCAACTCTGTAACTTCTTTATATCCTTCCCCCACCAAACCCTAACACTACAATCAAACAATAACCCACTCTCTACACAACCCTCTAGAATCTTACCCTGCCACCTCTTGCTTAGCCTAGATCCCTTTAATTGCCCCTTAACCTTAGCCCATAACCCATTTGCCCGTCTAATCCTATTCCTACTATCCTCTTCAGGTCCCATCCAAGATCCTAGCACCCTAATTCCCTCACTATCTCTATCCCCAAAAACTAAAACCTCTTCTTTATCTTCGTTATTCCTCTCCTCAAACTTACCCATAACCTCCTTAATCTTCCTAACTCCCTCTTCTAATTCTACCCCCTCACCTATAATGGTAGTGTCATCGGCAAAGAGTGACGATGTCAAGGTCAGACTCTTTGCCTCCGAGCACCCCTTTTCCCACCTACCTTCTCCCGCGAAAGACCCCCCCGGTATCCAGTGCCACTTTATTCCCACCCTTTCACCCCCTAGCTCCCTTCTAGCTTCCTCCGCCTGTCTGATCACCGCCTGGTGAAAAACGTTAAACAGAACAGGCGAAGTTGCACACCCCTCCCTCAAACCCCTAGCTGGCACCCATTTCTCACTAACCCCCTCCTTTCCCCTAACCCTATATTCCGTCGTCTCATGCAAATCCTTAATTACCCTTAAACAATTCCCACCTAACCCATACCTATCTAAAATGCCCCACAAGCAAGGCTTATTTACTCGAGGATATGCCTTCCTCAAGTCCAGAAGCCTTGCCTGTGGTTCCCTATCCCCTTGACCCCCTGTCCTAAGCCTATAATCACTAACATCTTCCCATATCCTCACCATGACCTGGGTCGCGTCTGCGGTCGACCTTCCCCTTCTAAAACCTGCTTGATTTTCATCAACTAACCCTAACTCTTCTACCCACCATCTAAGCCTCTTAGAAATAACCCTAGCTAGAATCCTACTTCCCATAGCTAACAGACACACCCCCCTATAATTATCCCTATTATTCCTATCTCCCTTCTTGTGTAGAGGCACCACTAATCCCCCCTTTAAACCCTCTTCCCACCTACCTGCGCTTTCCCTAAACATAAACTGAACCATCCTAACTACCTTTTCCTTAACTTCCCTACACGCATTCCTGATATAACTTATCCTAACCCCATCTTCCCCAGGCGCAGAATCTTTGATCTCCTTGATCACCTCCTCTATCTCCTCCTCTCCCGGCTCCTCATTCATTAGTTCGTTCGACTCTTCTGCTTGCCTGCTCCCTCTTAAATCCCTAACCCTACCTAATACCTCTTCTAAAGTTTCCCTATCTTCCTCATACCTATCCCTCGATACTGCCTCAAAATGTTCCTTAAATTCCCTATTTGTAATTGTAGTGCTAGCTGGTGCCTTCCATCCCCTAGTCCCTAAATTCCTTAAAATTCTATACATATCCCCTACTTTACCCCTCCTACTAGCATCCTCGCACTCCCTAATCTTCTCCTCCCACCATTCCCTCTCCCATGCTCTAAGACTATTCTTTAAGTTACTACGTGCTAATCGTACCCCTTGTCTAACCTCTTCTAATTCCCTATTTAACCTATCTTCTACATCTCCCCCTCTATTCCTTAACCTAGCTCTATACTCCTGCCTACCTACTACCTCATTCCTACTCTCTACCCACCTACCTATTTCCCTCCTCATTATTTCTATTTCCCCCTCTCTACCTATTGTCCATGGATTTATTACCTTCCCATCCCTCCTACCACATACCTCATCAGCTACTTCTATTAATAATTTCCTAATCTTATCCCATTCCATTTCCCCTAAGTCCCCGTCCTCCCAGTCTACCTCACTAAACTTTTCTCCCGTCCTTCTACTAAACTCCCTACTCTTCCCCTCATCTCCCAACACCTCCCATTTAATGTTAGGTGCCCTTTCTCTTCTACCCCCTACCTCCCTCCATCTCTTACCCCTATACCTTATCACTAGTTTCTTTGGCCTATGGTCAGAGAAAGTATTTTCTCTGACCGTCCCTACACTCCTAACTAACCTATGCCTATCAACTCCCTTAACCATGAACCCATCTAACTCATACCACCTCCTATACACGTTACTAAACCAAGTCCCCCTATTCCTATGTGGCATGAAACTATTTACCCACGCTAACCCCTGTTCCTCACACCAATTAACCAGATCTTCCCCCGCAGTACTCCCTGGCCCTATTCCAAACTTCCCACTCACCCCCCTTCTCTGCCTATTTGACCCTACATTTGCATTAAAATCCCCTCCTATTACTAATACCTCCCCCCCGCTGGTCATACTTACCTGATTTTCTAAATCTATTCTATATCTATCCATTCCCTCTAAATCCCTACCCCAAATAGGCTGATAAGCAGCGACTAATCTAAGGCCCTGGAGGGTGACTGCTGTCACCCTCTCTCCTAACCATTTCCTCTGACCCTCCCTCTTCCAACTATCTAAAGCTTCCCCTCTAAGAATTATCCCTGACTTCCTACCGTGAACTAAAGCTATTTGGTCCCTATCATCTCCTAGCCAAATTACCCCCTCCTGGTCTGAGTTAAGCTCAGAAACCAGGACCATCTCCCATCCCCGTCTAACTATGTAATCTAAAATTCTACCTAACCTTCTCCTATTGTGATCCCTTAATGAAACTCTTTGTAAATTCCATGTGACTATTGTGGCTTCCCTCCTATTCTCCCCCCCACCCACCCCTATTCTTCCCACCCTTCTATTTCTATACCTACGACTATTTCTAACCCTTCTTCCCTCCCCACGACTTCTCCTCCCCCTGGGCATAGGTCCAGGGTTTGGATGGATCGTCCTAAGACTTACCTCTACTAGCAGCCGACAGTGTCTGCCCGACACCAGAGGTACCCCAGTGGATCGGTCACCGAAAGTGCCCTCGCCGTACAAATGTTTAGGGAGGTTGGCAGGCTGGCTAGACCGGCCTCCCTCCGTAGTCCCCCCGGGGGTGTGAGGCCTCTCCCCTCTCGGGGAATCCGCCCCCCTCCTTTCCGGGTGGCCCGGTGGTCTCTTGGCCGCATCCGGAGACAACCCCGGAGCGTTCCCCCTCGCTCCACGTGGAGGCTGCCCACCAAGCGAGGCCGAACCTCTAACGTTTTCATCTTAGAGCCTCTCATCTTCATCACAATATTTTTGAAACCTTTTTTTCTTTTTTGATGTGTCTTCTCTCCATATCTTATTGATGTATGCGGTAGTAGTTCGAGAGGCATTGCTCTGAGCTTGAACTCATGAACTCATCTTCTTTTTCAATAATATTAGCTTACTTGCTTCTGAATTGAGGTAATTTAAGAAAATTGAGCACAAAAATAGAAGACGTGTAGGTAAATTAATATTCATTGTTTACCCGAATTCCGTAAAAAATCAATGATAAAACAAATTTTAAAACATAACAACCTACTATGTTTGAAATAAGGAGTAATATATATTGAGTTTTATTGACAACTACGTATAGACAATTAGCTGTACGTTGTTAGTTTGATCCTCTTCGAAATTCAAAATTTTTAAAAAATATTTACGGACTAAAAAAGCAATTTTCTGCACTTTTATACGAAGATAAGTTCCAGATATTATTTGGCTAATAATGCCATAGATTATAATTATATTACTCTCGTCTCGCTATTTGTTTTTGTATATATTCGCGGTTAACAATAGTTGTTCAACAACTACTACACAATACTGAAATAAATATTCTCTAACGCTCCCTATTTCCACAGGTCGTTGTCGGAGATCAGGATTATGCTTTGGAATATGGTGACATTACAGTGGACGAAGGCTCTCCAGTTCGACAAGATATGTTCTTTGACAAAGCTGGTGATCATCTTTACGTCGTTACTTCCAATAAGGTACGTCGGGTAAATTTTCTTTGAGCAGAATGTACAAATGTTGTCATCACTGACCAAAATGACTCTGCTGTGACTTGGGCTGCCTAACTAAATGTGTGCATTTTTTTTTATTTTAACGAAATATGTTTTTATTGCTATGCTATTTATTTTGATATTTAGGTAAGCAATTGCAATTTGCTTTCGAAGTCTGTTTTTGGGGAAAGGGTTAGAAAAATGAATACAAATTATAGAATGTCCTAGCCTGAATGCAAGACACTGAATTTGATCTTCTTATTACAGATATCTAAGGTAAAGGCTCAGGAGTGCAGCATTTACAAGGGGTGTGACCAATGCCTGGGTGCCAGGGACCCGTACTGTCGCTGGTGCTCCCTAGAGAATAAGTGTTCCCTGCGTAGAGACTGTAGGGATGCAACACAAGATCCCCAACACTGGATGAGCTACAAGACTGGTCGCTGCACCACCATCTCCAGTGTTATCCCCAACAAACTACAGCGCACCACAGCACGCACGGTCAGTAGCTAAACATGGAGACTAACTTGCTGAACAATATAGTGGAATACTTCTCATATAGTGATATACTAACTGATGTTTTAATATGAACATTTCTGTCAAATTTATTTCTCTATGTACAATATTCTCTCCTATTCCAATGGAGAATCAAAATTATCAACTATTGAAAAGTAAAGCTTCCTGTCATTTAAAATTTAAATTTCCAAAAAATATTTTCAGGCTGATGTGGATTTTTTTTGTATGATTAGCGCTTAGTGCGTTGTTAAAACCATTAAACTTTTCAAATATTTAACTCAGTAATAAGGAGAGTTTTTCGTTCATAGCTGTCCCTGAACATTGACAACCTGCCTGCTGTAGAAGGTGACTTGGAGTGCGTGTTCAGAGCAATGGGCAAAGTGCTGGCCACTGAGGCTAAGAGAACAGCTCAGGGTGTCTCTTGCACCACCCCCCGCAATGACATGCTGCCTGATATTCCTCAGAATCAACGTAAGTACTCGCAGTAATAATTGTAAAGTAGCTATTTACCCTATCATGATGCAAATTTCACAGTATAGCTTCAAATAAATAGCTAATAACTCAAACAGTATACCCTCAATCGGTATACCCTAGCTACTAGTCTTGTCTAATGTGGTCGGAAAATTGTCTATTGTAATTCATCAGTGAAGTTTATTTTTCCCTGTATTAATGATTTGTTTTTTTGCAGATCACTTCACTTCAGAGCTGTGGGTGCGTAAGAAAGATGGTCCCGAGTTCGCCTCAACAAACTTCACTTTCTTCGACTGCAACACCTATAATTCATGCACCAAGTGCGTGTCCTCCGCCTTTCCTTGTGATTGGTGTGTTGACGGACACAGATGCACACACGACTCTGCTGAAAACTGCAGAAATGATGTCCTAGTCAATGGGGTCAAGTATGAAGGTCCTAGTATCAGAAAAGGTCCGAAATTCTGCCCTCGAATAACTATATTAGAGAGTCAAGAGATTTTGGTCTCTTCCGGTACTGAGAAAGGCATCAAAGTCAAAGTCGATAACATTGCTCAGTTCATGACTCAAACGCGTTTCGTATGTCAGTTTAACATAGAAGGAAGGGTGACGAGTGTCAATGCTCAGCTCCTCAGCGACACAATCTACTGTGATGAATTGGAATTCGCTTACACTTCTCCATCGCCCTCCACCAACGCTAGTTTTGCTGTCATTTGGGGTGGATTCAAACCTCTGGATAACCCTGATGACATACACGTGTTAGTCTACCAGTGCCATTTGATGGCAGACAACTGTGGACAGTGTCTAACTCTGCCTGAGAAGTACCAGTGCGGTTGGTGTCAGTCCTCAAGACGATGCGAAGTCTCTGAAAAATGCAGAGATTGGTCATCCTGGTTAGAGAGAGATAAAACTTGTCCCTACATCAACATAACTAGATTCAACCCACAGTCTGGTCCATGGGAAGGAGGTACTAATATAACCATACACGGAGTCAATCTTGGCAAGAAGATAGATGATATTTACGGTGACATCACAATTGCCGGTATAGCCTGCCAACCGTACAAAGAGACTTATGTGCCAACAAAGCAAGTCACCTGTGTTGTTGACAGTCCTGGCGTTAGTGACTTCAAGGAAGGACCAATCGTTGTGAAAGTCAACAAACAGTATCAAGGAGAGAGTCGTGCCAAGTACAAGTTCGTCAATCCCAAGATTGACGACATCTCTCCGAAGTCTGGCCCAGTCTCGGGGGGCACCATCGTCCATATTCATGGGGAGCACATGGATGCTGGGAGCAAAATAACTGCCAGCATTGCTGGGCAGCCATGCAAGATTCTATCAACGAACAACACCATTGCATCTTGTGTTACAAGCGGCTCTCCCAAGTTACTGACTGGCAAAGTCACGATGAGTTTCGACCATGGCACTAGGGAACTGCCTGAGACTCGCTTCAAGTAAGTTGCTTCCTAGATTTGAAACATGATGCTAAATTAAATACTAAAATAAAAAAATTGTGACAAAAAATCTTGACTACAATAAATATCTCCTTGCGCTCAAATTATCGAAATGAAAAAATTGTATTGCATTATCACTGTTTACTATTTTTAATTCATTTTTAAATATTTCAGATACGTGAAAGATCCTATCATAACAAACGTACGCAGCGGTAGAGCTGGAAGAGCAGGGATCAGAAAGGGGCCCAGAGGCATTCCCAAAGGTGGCATTACCATCACAGTTGATGGGGAGGGTTTCAATGTGATCCACTCTCCAAAGATGTATGTTGCCTACTTGGACAAAGAATTCAACAGTGTAAGTAGACTTTCCGCAGAACATCCACTGACTGATTGCTTTTGAGCACATTTGTTGATTGTTCGTCTCTTTTGCAGTCCTGTGTTGTGAGGAATGATACCCAGATGGAGTGCAAGACTCCAATGATTCCAGTTGCTGCTTCACAGTCACTAGATCAGGAGAATGGCCTGGAATTGGACTATGGGTTCGTGATGGACAATGTTCGCAGCGTGAGAAGTTTGTCCACCACTCAACCACACTGTTTACCCCATTTCAAGCTGTACCCTGACCCTGTGTATCACTCGTTCAGTGGTGACACCGTAAAGCAATACAAGTCTGACTACCTCACCATCAACGGTGTGAATCTAGACAGGGCCTCTCAGGAGATTGACATGGTGGTGCAGATAGGCAGAGATTTCTGCAATATCACCTCCTTGTCCCGATCTCAACTTACTTGCCGTCCTCCTCATGAACAGCCCCTGCCCCTGGATGGTTCGGATGAACTGCCAGAGGTGGTGGTCAGAATTGGGGACAGACTAAAATTCCAAGTTGGCTATCTGAAGTACTCGGGTTTCTCCGATGTTGGGGCGAGCAGTCAAAAGTCCGTCCACCATTCAACAACACAGTTTACCCCATTTATTGCTATACCCTGACCCTGTGTATCACTCGTTCAGTGGTGACACCATGAAGCAATACAAGTCTGAATACCTCACCATCAACGGTGTGAATTTAGATAGAGCCATTCAGTAGATTGCTTTTATATTAACCACTGCTTCTATAATCTATACCATAGTTACATAGTAAGTAAGATAGAGAGTGATTTGGACGTTCTTTTTGCCACGTTCCTTTTGACTAAATGTAGTAAATGACATTAGAAAGTTGCATGTACCGCACAAATTAAGATGTGTCTATAATATTAGTAATATGTAGATAGAGTAAGTATTTCACTGTATTTGTCTATTTCCCATTGCCCAAATTTTGACAAGTGCAATGACATAGATATCACAGTCCCTCTTATTGAGATCCTCAAAGACTTTATCACTATAGCTGCGCTAATCCAATTTTTAATCTCCATTGGATTTGGTTAATATCAACCATATTTATTGTTTTATCAATCTGACAAAAATTTATTTTCAACCTTCAACATTTAGCTATAGTGAATAAACTGAATTCGTATATCGTATTATTTTTTATGCATTTGGTAGCATGTATTTTATCTTGTAACACCAATATCGGTCTCAAAAAGTTCTCTTATAATTTTTCTACCAATGATTCAATTTGCTATCTGAAACTTATATAATTCGTAGCTACGCCTTTAGACCATTTCACTATTATCTTTCATTTTGATATGACCCTTGCGGTTGTTCGCTAGATCTTTGTCTGAACCCGACAAATAATGAATAAGATTATCTTGAAATTTTAACTTGAACCTTTATAGGATCAGATTATTGTGATTGTGTATAAATGTAGGTATAAAATCTTCAGATTGAATTTTTATTTGAAGTTAATCCTTTTTGTAACGCTGAAATAATGAATATTTAAATTTGATATTTTTCAGTTGCTCAAGGGTTTTGATGTTCAGCAGAATATGTTTGACAGTTATAGAAAAATTGTCACTTAGCCAGGGTTTGTCAAACTTTTGCAGAAAAATTGGCGAGGGCCATTATATTTAAGATATCCATAGTTCCCTCTCTAGGTCAAGATGTACCATGTGTGGTTAAAATATGCAGAGTGAACAAACTCGACCATAGGACATTAGTAGAGTGAAAAAAAGTGTAAACTCCATGTGTTAGAAGTAAATACCGGATAATAGAGATTGTATCATATAAGACAGAGTCAGAGACGTAAAAGAAGATAAACTTACGGTTTCGAATCAGCAATTGAAGCAAATTATTGAACATCTTCCGATTTCGCAGTGCAGTTATTCTACGAACCAGAAAAGAATTAAAGAGTCAGTATTCTCACCCAGTACTTAGATTCGAAGAGTCCGGTGTCTTATAGTTACAATTAAGCAAAACTTAACTTCCCTATTGATATCTACTCACTGCTTAGTGTGACATCTCCTTCTATGTGTGTTTAGCAGTGGAAAGGTAAATCCACAACCTCCAATATTCGACCTCATTTTGTAAGTTTATTATCATTAACTTCTTCTTAGGCAAGTCATTTATTAATCGAATTATAATCAAATGTTAATTTTGGATTGAATAACCTCTTGTTTGACTACATATTTAGAATACATCTAAGTTAATTTGTATTGAGTTTCTTTAACGATAATTACCATTGATGATAATTAAGAATTTTTATGAAAATGAAAATGGAGAAATTGATGATTTATTGTGAAGAGTAACGTTAACCAGTAATTTGAAACAAATTGATTATTTATCTCTGGATAAATCTTACCCACCTGGTGTAATGACCCCTCAGTATTAATTAATTTCCTGGCTACAAAGTAAAGTAAATGAATTTGTTTGATGAATTGTATTTTGAATAATTTCCTAAAGAATATGAAAGTGATAACTGATTGAAAAAAAAAACCCACTTATGTGACGTGCTAATTCTCTTTTTTTTTGTAGTTTATTTCTTCGATAATCATATACTACAAGCTCTACATTTTTCTGATATTTAGTAAACTTATAATATGGAAGTAAATAATAATTCAAGTCATACACCCAAATAAAATTAAGGGGGGTAAATTGAATAAAAGTCTTATAAATTTCTTACTCTTATATTTTACTCCACTTAAACTACCCATTACCAAAGGATATTTTGGTGAAACATTAAGTAGAGATCCAGCAAACATTTTAAAGTTCCCTAATTCTTGATAATAATAATTCAAAAGGTCTTGCTAATAATAAACACATTCAACAAGACACCAAAGTCGGTAATACAATTAAAGTGGTGCACTGAATGAATAGCTACTTAGCCAATAAAAAGACTATCAGTCATCACACGCACTCATTGTAGTTCCGCTAGGAGATATTCTAGTTGATTAACCACCACACATAGTATGGGATAAAATGTGTCAAATCATTCCGTTGTGTCCGATTAATGGTATCAGCATGTAACATTGGCAGGAGAGTCGCAGGTACTTGTTGCAGGGTTGAAGACGCGGTTTGAATTGCATTGTCCAACTATGTAGGTGTAGCTTGTGCTAGAAATCTGACGACAGGCCCAGTACCTATTATAGAAAGTCAAAATAGTTAGAAACATATACCGACATATTTTTGTTATTAATTTATGTATGCTTTATATTGATATTTTATTGGTTTATTAGAAAAATATCTCTAGTTGTTTCTCAAATTGATAACAAATGGAGAACAGCTATATGCTGAAAGTTTATTATTTCACTTACTTTTTGCAATCTCCTGGGTATGGGTAGTTGAAGTAGAGGTTATTTGCATTACATGTTGCTGGTCTAGTATTTGTACTGGAACTTGATGATTCACCACCGGAAGAAGAATCTGTTGATGAAGATCCACTTGGTGGAGGTCCGCTCGATGAAGGTCCACTTGGTGAAGGTCCACTCGATGAAGGTCCACTTGGTGGAGGTCCACTCGATGAAGGTCCACTGGGTAGAGGTCCACTCGATGAAGGTTCACTCGATGGAGGTCCACTCGACTGAGATCCACTTGGTATTCTACTTGATGAGTCACTTGGATTTCCACTGGATGATCCGCTTGATGAAGATCTGTCATTCATTTCTTGAAAAATGCATTTAGTCGTTGGGTCACACAATTTATCATTTTCAATGACACATTTTCTATTTCCAGCGTCGTACGTGGGAGTGTCTCCATTGCATTTATTCAATTCCTGTTGGATACCATTCTGACATATCGCATACTGAGAACAGTCAGTTTTATCAGGACACAAGGCTTGGGCACACCCCGCACAATTATCGACTGGGAGAGATTCACATTTGGCGGTATTTCCGTTGAAATACTCAGTTTCTGAACATTTAACCCCTGCATCAACTCCATTATCATCTGACAAACAAAATACTCCAGATCTGCATACACTAGGACGAGGAAAGAGAACTCCAACAGGGTAGGAATCTGCTGCACATGAGTCTTTTAGAGATTCTGTTGTAGGTGGAGGAGCTATTGTCGTTACGGATCCAGGCACAACACATGTACCAGAAACACAAGCATTTGTTGTACCCGTACACGGGAAAATTGCTACAATCCCCGCAGGAGAACACACAGCTAGGGATGCTTCAGCTGAAAATGGGTCACAGATTGGCTTGTTACATTCACAGGGTGTTCCAGCTCGGTCAGAAATGCAGTCCACTGTACCGGCGATAGCTCCACAAACCTTTAGGATGATAATATTGAGGCGAATGAATTGGATTAAAATTTATCATTATGATTAAGATGCATTGACTAACCTTTCCAATTGAGCATTTGTTTGTTGTTACTGGAGCAACGTCTACAGTATCGCATACTGCAACAGTCTGACAGTCTGTGCAGAACTTCTTTCCAAGATCAGTAGTCGCGCAAGAAGCTGGTGCCTTGAGACTACTTGTGCCCAGAATAAGAAAGCTGATCGAATGTAGGGGGCAAAGTATTAATGATTACAAATATGTCAGTATGAGCAGAAAATTACTGAGTGAAAACTTTAATCTATAGTTTAGAGAAGACTACTCAAATATACAAGAAAATATAAACTATACTCATAACATGTAGAAACCTCTAATATGCTAGAAGAAGATTGCTCTTGTTTTTTATTGTTATGAAATTTAAATTTGTTTCTCTACATAATATCTTCAGTAATTTCAAATTTTTTCATCAATTTAAGGGAAATACACTTCAAAATTTATATTTTACCTTAAAATGACTGCGTGGAAAATCTGAAAAAAAAATTTAACATTAATGTCAATTTAATGCAATAGTTCTCATATTTTTAATTTCTGGTAAATTCCAAGTTAATGGACTGTTCCACATTCTTTATAATATAGAAAAATATTTAAAATGTACATATTATTCAACTGTTATTTCAATACTTATTTTTATACTAGTGCACTTTCTCGTTAAAATATCGGGTTTCAATAATATTAATATAGTTATAATAGAAATCAAGAGATTTTTTTTTAAAGGCCCCCTGCCAGAAGAAGCAAACTTTCTTTAAATAATTGAGTAAATAATAACTAATCAAGAGATTTAGTTATTTATTAAGAGCTATTACATTATACAATGCAGATTCTTTTTTCAATAAGTTTTTTTGTAAATGCAAAACACATATAAAGATTGAACTGTCCGATAACTTGGAACTTACCCATTTATTCATGTATTTACTTACCATTCTCTATGAATGTTGTCACTGTTTTATTTTGAAAAATAAATATTCTGGAAAAGGATACGATCCGTAATATACTTTGAATTAAAAGATTTCAGTAAATAGAAACTTCACCTCCCAGGTAAAAAAGGTATGGTGGGCCCATGGAAGGTCAAGAGGGGCTCACCATCTTATGGCCCACCATACCGTTTCTTTTCTAATATATATTGCGAAGGACAGAATAAAATACCTTCCTTGGAATGTTTTTCACAGGATAATATTAATAATAACATTCCTCTTCAATTGAGTTAATAATACATGTAATCAAGTTAGGCAAAATTACATAGTGTGTGCTACATAGGCTATAAATTCTAGTTGCAATATGTTATATAAGAACAGTAAAACATATATCAAATATATAGTAAACTGTTTGTATAATAATCTAGTCGAAAATATTTTTCATCGCTTTTTTTTAGCTCCTTTAATATAGTGTCTATATTAAGTTATCTTATATTTTTGACTGTGTCACCCCAGCACACCGACTAACGTTCTACCCTCTTACCGACCCTTTAAATACCCTCTGAAAAATAGTGTCCCAATTAACTTCTTTACAAACAGCTTCTATAAGCTGCAGTAATTGTCTAATGACCTCATCGTTGATTCTTCAACGGCTGACACTTTTTAGCACATGTCTTCAATAGGGTTCGTTATTTTTCTTTTATGGCAAGTGAATGCAAAATTTATTATAGAAAATAGCTTATGATTTTTTGATGATTACAAGACACTAATTTTGAAAGGAAAACTGTTTACTATTTAGTAAAGACATTACTGCAAAATCTGGTATATCATAAAATATAAAATTGAAGTCGTTTAATTGAAGTATTTAAAATATAGGTTTCATAATTTAGACTCTTATATTAGGTTACCTAATATTAATTGGATTGATATAAAAAAAAGGAAAGAAAATAATTTTTTTTAGTAAACTATAATAGGTTCTGCTTGTGTTCAATGAGCTCTGCAGTGATTTTAGGAGCCGTGGTCTTGCGGTTTGGCCTAACAATTCGAATTATAGTCTGAGAGTCTCTCTTAGACAAATTCAACTTTCGTCCAATCCTGTGATTTGCTGAAAACATTTTTCTTTTTCTTTCAAAGGAAGTTATTCTAGCAGATTCTGTTACACTAGCGTCAGCCGTACGAACAGCAGTAATTTGGCCTCTTTTATAGAAGATCTGCCTTTTTTATAAGTTTATTACTATTTTTTCTTAATTTAAAAAATCTGTTTTAAATAAACACTATAAAAAACATCGATATATGTCAAACTTTTTTAGTCTTTAATACGTTCAAAAGTTATGATGTAAAATTTTAAGGGTTTTCCATTTCCCCCTGCATGTATAAACACACTGCATACGCTTGAATTAAGACCTGAAATAAGATATGAGACCACTTATATTATAATTAATTGTATCATTATAACAAATGTCTGGATGAAGCAAATAAGACCAAATGAAGTTTAAATAATAAATGTATTTACCCATCCTTGAGAACTTTTATATGTACAGTTTCTATTACCAAATGAAAACTAAATAGTGGATGGAATATCTGCAGGATATTATTTTAAATTGCTTCAATATATTTCAATGCTGGTATTTAATTCGCATTTTGGTAATTAATTTACTTTAAACTAGTGACAAATTTATCTTATCTGGTTCTGTTACACTTATTATTTATGTAATTCGAAACATTTGCCCTAATAATTTCCTTATTTTTGATTTAAGTACGCCTACCTAACAAAAACACTTGAGTTGAAGTAACCATTTTACCGGGTCAATATTTTATTATTTTTCCCTCGGTTCATCAAATCAATTGAAATAACACCGGTGAAATTGACTTTCTGAATATGAATTTAATTCAGAAAACCTTTTTTGCCATTTTTCTTAGCTGCCTATATGAACGATGAGATGATAAACAAATTATTTTTTTTACTGATTATCTAATTTTCTTTAATTTTTAACAAAAATTCTCGTAATTAACAAAATACATTCGGAAAATAATAAGATAAAAAATTACGAAATACTCTGATATCACCTATTAATTAATAATTATTAATCATTCTCAGTGATGTGCAATAGTGACAATGTAGATGTAGTCATTTCAGAAAGGTTTTGATCTTCATATATACTAGTAATTACATTATCCAAATCTATGTAACCAAGTTAGGTCAAATTGTGACATTTCCTTCATTTCTTATGTTATCATAAAATAGTACAATTCTGTCGATCATTTATATAAATATGATATATTTGGAATAAGGTGCAGTTAGATTTTTCCATGAGTAAATTTTAGTGAAATATAAAAGAGAAGAAAGATATAATTTATAAAGTAGAGTTAGTTCTTCATTTTCGACCATATATCAAAAGATACTTCAATAATTCAAATGAACGTTTAATATTATTAACTCTATATTTTTTAATGCGATTGAAAATGTGGCACTGTCCAAAAACTCAGAACTTTCCCTAGATATCATTGTAATAAACCTGTATTATTTCATTCCGTTCACTCATGTCATGACATTATCAAAGTAGAAGTAATTAATAGTTAAATTAATAAAAATAGCGACAAAAGAGATAGAAATAATGCTTATCATAATTAATTTTGCGGCAGTTAGAATATCTAAACCTATCAACAAATTCATTAAAGAAACCTGACAAATTTTCAAAAGAAAGAATTTTCTCAAAAAACACAAACGTTAAAAAATATTGAATTTAATAGGACTTCAGACTAAAATAACTTTTAATTAATTGATACTTGCAATATATTTATTTTAGTGTGGATACACAATTACACATGCAATCTGACAAGTGCACATATCGATATCAGGTGCATATGTACTGAAATTATCTCTTCTGAGTCAGTTTCTGTTTTTTCACAAAGTCAGTACATATGAAATGTTTCCGCATTAATCTCTGTGAAAAAGCATAAATTCACCAATTAGAAGTGAATTATTCGATGGTTTTTCATGAACTTTCAGTCACAATCAAAGAAGAAATGTGAAGATTTTGTCAGTCGTGGAATTGCGGAAATAGTCGAGCTGACTCTAGAATTTATTGATTTAAAAACATTTGAAGAAATGATCTGATAGACTGAGATTTTATTTGGTGTATGGTTGATACTTATTCTAGGACTGTACCTAGCGATAAGAGATAACGGTATCGGTACTCAATACATCGACCACTTTTTAAGTATCAGTATTTGTATCGGATCGGTAAATTAATCTTCTTTACATTTAATTTTAAATAAAATGAAATATATAGTATATCGGTATCGGCAGATTACCAATACCTAGTATCGGTACACGTACCGGTATCGGCAATAATTATGGCACCCCTAATATATTATATCTAAGATGATAATATAATTGATGTCAGGATTGAATAAAATAAAATTCAACTTTATGAAATAATTTAAATATTTTTAATTTTAGAATTAAAATTAATTTCGATCCGCGCTGGAATTTCCCTAAGTACTACGTTAAATGGTGAAGATAAATTAGTTATATCTTGATTGCTCAATTGAAAAACATATTTCCCCAATAAGGTATCAGTGCTTCTTAAAGAGGGGAGCCCGGCACCCCTTTGGGGACTGGATTGTTTATAGGGGGGCCTGGGAGTGCTGTTTTATAGCTATATTACTTCTAATATCGGTTATTGCTGTTATTATCTTGCTAAATGTGAATAAAACTTTCCTTTTCCTTACTTTTTGAATTTTCGCATCAAAGTAATAAATTTTATTCTAAATGTAGTTTTCAATCTATTTCAATGCAATACAACGCTCAGGATGTGCCTGAAAGAAGCAAGGGGTGTGCGAGAAAAAGACTTAAGAACCAATGGTTTAAACTTTAAATGATTACTTATACACTATAGTTGAGAGTTATGGTGGGGCCATAGAAGATTAAGACATGACTTCTAATATCTTTTGTTACTTATTTATAAGTATAGCACCATATAGGTAAGTTTCGAGTTATCGGACGGTTCCATATTTACGATCATATGAAAATATATACATAAACTAGTTAATAATTATCTTTATATTACTTTTTCTTATATTATCGAAAATGAGAAACAGTCCAATAACTCGGAACTTATACCACCCTAAATGTTATTTCTAACATAGTTTATATATATAAACTATGTAGTTAAACTATATAGTTTATATATATAAACTATATAAACTATATAGTTTATATAGTTTAATGAAATCGTTTAATTAAACTCATTTTTTGGATGAATAAAAGAAAAAATGTCATATAATAAATTTTAATGCATTTTCAAATGAATTAATTTTTTATGTGTAAATATTATGTAAAAAAAGTATCGATTCCACTTGCAATTAAATTTCAGTGAACAACATTGTTTGACAGCTTATTATCAGTCTTTTTTACATATCTTTTGTGAAGATAAATATAATTTTGTCCACTAATATTTAATTGTTCGTGATATCAAGACATATTCTCACAATTAAGGTCAATTGTTTCTCAAAGAAGATGTTCAAGCCGCTCCGAAATTGCAGTTGGTAGTTGCATCGCACTTGGCCTCATTAAGTGGTTTGCAAGCCATGCTGCCAATGTCGTAGTTAGGGGCACCATCATAGCATTTATTGGTCAAAGCTACACTGCCACTAACGCAAATGACGTACTGAGTGCAGTCGGTTCTATCGGGGTACACTCCATGCGCATCACCTTCGCAATTCTGCACGGGTAGAGCTTTACACGTGACACTTGATGCATCGAAAAACTCGTTCTCCTTACACTGAAGACCTGCGTCAACACCGCGTCCATCGGCTACGCAGAAGACTCCCCTTCTACAGGTGCTAGGTCTCGGGAAGAAGGTGCCCTTTGGGTAGGTGCCTGCTTCACACGCGGCCTCCAAAGATTCGGTGGTGGGTGGAGGGGCAGTAGTGACGAATGTACCAGGTTCTCTGCACCTTCCCTCATTGCAAACTGTGTTAGGGTCTGCACACGGGTAATTGGCTATGACTCCTGCAGCAGTGCACACTGCTAGAGATGCTTTAGTTGAAAATGGGTCACAGATGGGTCTGTTACACTCGCAGGGAGTTCCTGTTCGGTTAGAAATGCAGTCCACTGTACCGGCGATTTCTCCACAAACCTGCAAAGTCGAAAATGTTTTAGAAATAATAGTGATTAAGTAGTCAAAAGAAATTTAAACCAAATAACACCTATTCATATAGAATTTAGTTATGCAATCAAATGAATATATACATATCGTAAATATAAAGCTAGCAATTATCTAATTAATCTTTGATGAATATAATATTGCGACTGAAATTCATTTTAATATGACTTTAATTTAGTAATTTTTACTTAATTCTCCGCAAGCCTATGTTTGGATCTAAATTTTGAAAATCAGCTTTAAAAACTTGATTGTCTTAAATTTACACCAGAATTAATTTTTACATCAAGTAAGTGTCACAATTGATTTTAGTGGACAACATTAAAGTTATCATTTCAATTGAAATCAATAAAAGATGATCAAGAAAAAAAATTGAGTAACCCCACCATAATAATCTCTGTGAGCTGTGAATATCAGACGTACCTTACCAAAGGGGCATCTGTTCACGTTCTCAGGGGCTTCGTCCTCTGTATCGCACCTAACCACTCCGAGACAGTCAGAACAGAACCTCTGGCCCACGTCTGCAGCAGCACAAACGGAGGGAGCTTTCCGGGCCTCAATGAGCACCAAAACAGAGCTGCGTGGAGGAGAGAGAATTAAGCAATGGTTAATACTCATTGTTTTTCCGTCGAGAAAGATTCTTACACTAGTATCTAATGCATTGTGCCTATTATTATCCAGGGAGAAACGAAATGTTAATCTAAAAATGTGTTGCATTATTGAATAGCATTTTTCAAAAATTAAACACGTAGTTTGGGAAGCATCAGTGTAAAAACTCTATTAATTAGTAAAATATAATCGGAAAAAGTAGAAATCTAACAATACTAATTTTAGATGTCTTGCTGCATTGAGGCAGATATATTGTATAGATATTAAAGAATATATTTCGTTATACTCTACAGAAATAGATTTTAAAACAAACTAATATTCCATTTTTGTGTCTCGCTTCATATTTAGTTGCCAAAAATTAATATTTTTCATTATTAATTTTTCCACTATGAAGATTTCAGTTCTCGGTCGCATCAAAGATTAGTTCTCATGCAGTTTATACTGAATTGGAAGAATGAAAGTAAATCTTTTATTTGAGAATGAAAGGTGGACGCAGGATGAAGCCTTGGAAATTCTATAAAATCGCTGTTCGATTTCTTTTAAAAGCTTGAAAGTTATTTATTACTTGATATGTTTATTCTTTTCTACACATTTGATATGATATATCAATTTATACATTTTCAATGACTTATTTTTTATTCTCTGATATTTTGAAGAAAAATACTGTATTTTTCTGTTGTCCTGGATCTTTTAAATCAAATTTCGAATTACTGATGGTTTTTCAAACTGCATATGCTGCATACAATCAAAACAAACCTTAGCAAGAAGAAAAACCTCATCTGAAAGGAAAAGAAGAAAATACTATTAACATCATATATTGCTCATAATTCTCTCTAGATTATTCCTCCCAATATAATTAATGAAATATGCAGGAAACAATTCTGATAGCATATTAAAGGAGAGCGTCTCTGGCAGTACAGACACATAAATAATAACTGAGTTATTCATTATTCCCCTCTCCACAATCTAAAAGAGATATTCTTAAAATCCTTTCTATCGAGAAATGAATTAGTTGCAGAGAAAAGATGATAGCGCAATTGAATTCAAAAACGTTTAAATTCTGATAGAAGTTTATCTTCACATGGAATAATTGAATAATAAGTAGAGTAAAAAGAGTAGAAACAATTTAACGACGAAGTTATTCATCCTTACAGTGTAAGTGAAAGATGAAACTTAGTCCACTTTAACATCTTATTAAACGTTCAGTGCCGAAGTTTGAGGAAGGCTCCTCTCGGTACCTGCGTCCTTAGGGATGCTTACATAATTGATACATCAACCAGGAATTACAGATGACTAGGATACATCAATTCTGTCTTCCTTTGGTAAAATTACTTAAACCTAGATTTTAGATATTTTCATTTAATCCATTTTCGGACACACAGGACTCAAGATAATATTTATTTGATATCTAAGAAGGACATGGAAGGATTTTATCTGATAATCTGGATAAGATAAGATTTCTAAAATTAATTAGGTGTATATAAAGTGGCGTGGCGTCTATACTATTGAGTTACTATTATCATTATTATTATTTGCACACATGTACATTGAAACAGAGTAAATCTGTATAGATTAATTTGTAGTTATTTACAAAACTGCTTATGTTTATTCAGTTCAACATATAACTGAGATCAAATATCTAGATCATCAATGTGTTTACAATATAGATAGATAATGGAGTATTAAAGTAGAATATGTTAAGATAAACTAAATGTATCCTTTACTTTCCTATTTAAAAGTCATTATGAAGTTTATTCTCTCACCTTGTAGTAATATCTCCAAAGATCTTAGAAGTGCAACCCACTGCTTGTTTCTGGTCTGTAGATTGCCTAGGTAGGCTTTATATAATCTTAGACTGTGAAGAATGTGTCAGGGGTAAACCTGATGAAAAGGGACGTTAAGTGAAAAGAAATGTCACTTCATTAGAGTACTTATTGACACTTTAGTGAATATTAAGAGACTTTGGTGAATATTATAAAAAAGTGTCATCTATATTTTATAAGGAGATAATGTATAAATTTTCAGTTTATTAATAAAGAAATAAATAGTGAAATTCTAAATAGTTCAGGTAATTGAAGGTAAATCATTTGATATTGCCGTAAGTACCCTCCCCCCTTTGGGGTGCAGCACCCGAACTGTTGCTCACCCCGTATTGATCCACAGTCGCTGGTGAGGGGAAGCTACATATTGATGGCTCGAATAATATCTTGGGATTCGTTCTTTTGTAATAGTATGTGCGTTTGAATTGTTTTACAGACGCAACAGTCTTCTAAATATATTCAATATATATTTGCCATTGAAGGTTTTTTCCCTGTTTTAACAATGGATTCATTCTGTCGTCGTGAAATGGAATTCGTTTTCCTCTCTTCGAATCGCACCTGCCAGACACTCTCCAGTTTGATCCGTGTTTCCTTAACCCGGAAATTAAACACGTCTCTCCGTTTATTTTCCTCCGAAATGAACTCGATAACGTGATCAGTTTTCATATCGTGTTCAGTGAGGCTTGACGTGAGCAATCTACACACTAAATATATTCTGCATACTTTGATCTTATCAATAAAACTCTCGACAACTTCTTAAATTGGAAATCACTTGCATCTTCTTTCACAGTTGCATTGTTTCTGCTGAATATGTTCAATTTTAGTAACATATTCGCTGGCTCAGGTTCGTTATTGTGTAATCATATATCATAACAATTTACACTGAATATGATTATATATTTGAAGTATAAATCACTATATTGCTAATATTTAATCAACTGTTGGATTTACAAAAAATATTTCGAATAGGCAATCATCTAACAAGACAGTGAGTTATTCGAATATTATGCTTGAGGCTTTGAACTCAAAGGCACGAATTGATGATGATTTACACAGACAAGTCAGACGGTGTTGGTATAATTTCTCTCTTCCAACTGACTCATTCACCGTTATTATTTGATAAAATTTAAACCGAGGTGGAAATTCTTCAGTGGAATTACAGAAGTATTTCGGCCAAACATATTTCTCATTCTGTGGAGTGATTGATGATGAGTCAAAGAGTCGAAATGACGCGCGTCTGAAGTTCTGATGGATTCGAACTCATGGCATTCATCTGATGGATTTGAGCTCATGTGGCTTCGAACTGATGGATTCGAACTCGTGGACTCCAACTGATGAATTCGAACATGTGGGTTTCAATGGAGAGATTCGAACTCATCTTGTACATTTGAGCTTAAGATGCTGTAAGATCTCATCTTATTCATTTAATAAATTCGACTGAGGGATTCGAACTCGTGGCTTTAGGTGTCTTAAACAACATTCATTAAAAGATATATAGAGGTGACATCAATGAAATCAAACAACAATTTAGATTTATAGAGAAACTTAAACAACCAAAATCGAAAGACTAAATCTCACCAATCTTCAGTTTCACAAAATTGCAGGAGGTTATGTTTTGACCGGCATTGTATTTTAGCTTCTTCATAAGTTCAAGAGTTCTGCTTTTTGTATATAAGGTTATAATCAATATTTTTAAAATGTATCAAAAAAGGCTCTTTTAAATAAACAAATAAACATTAAACATTTAGGTGTATCATAACAAATGTTAGGTGTGTCTATTTTTGTCTTTTCAATAACCCGGAAATTTAGTTTCATCCCATACACCGATCTGTGTTAGTAATTTTATAAAATTTTATATTTGTATTCTATTTCCACTCATAGTACAGTGTAACAGACAGTATTTCATAATTCAATATATTGATATTCAAATCCACCGACTACATTGATAATTTATTTATTTATCAATATAAATTAACCAACACGATGATTTAAACACAAAAGCCTAATACAATCAAACTACATTACAATGTATTGAATTGAGCCTACAGTAAACCTATATGGTTTCTAAGGCAACCTATACACTACTTAACACACTATACCACGCAACCTGAAATCCATACGGATATATACAGTGAAAAGATTTTAGAACTGATCATCTAGGTACCTTTCAAAGATTCATGAGGAGTTCACCAGCCAAAAAATACTATGAAGTCATGTGAATTTAATAAAATTAATGCAAACAATTAAATAATCAGAATAGTGGGCTACCAGAACATCTTTAGAGACAAATACCAATAACAGAATCAAGAGATTAACATCAATCAATTTATCACAGCTATAAGAAACAGTTTAGAGGAATCATTATGAATATAATCTAACAGCACATTTTTAAACTTCATCTTGAAAGTGGACAAGCAATTAATAGTATGTAAAGACAGAGAGAGGTTATTAAATGTATTAATACAAAAATTCAAAAAGATCTTTGAGATATTAATTTAAACGGACCCTCATTAATTACTTCATTTACTAAATTAATTTGATCACGTGGGAACAAGTGGCATATGGCACAATCGGCAGCAAATAATATGAATTTGAATAAATTTGATGAGGAGGTAATATCATATCATTAATGAAAAACTAAAATAAAAGTAGTGGAAGAAGCCCACATCTCCGGGGGATACCTTAATTAATATTACAGCTTTACAGGTAAAGCTCGTACAACGGACAGTATATTCATTATATATACATGTACCAGAAAAATAGGTCGCTATACCGATCTAGTGAGCGCTATACGAGCTGATAAATAGTTTAGCTGGGGATTTAAACTTTTGTAAGTTTTCTTTAGCAGCATTTCAAAGAAACTCTAATGGAGGTAAACAATCTCAGATTATTATTGAATGAAAATCTTTTAATATTTAAATAACTTATTTATATAAAAGTACGAAATAATAAGGAAGGTTCGCTTAAAGTTTGGAGTAATATATAATATGATAAAGAGGGTGATATTTTTAACTACAGTAAAATAAATATCTATGAACCTACGCTTATGTACCTATGTAAAACGATCAATTTTTGTCCTTAGTAGGGGGGGGGGGGGGGAGTTCGTTTAAATATCGTAAACAATAATCGTTAATTAAACTGAACACAATATTAAAATAGATTATTTCATTTCTTGATTTTATTTTTTGTTTTGCATAAATGAATAAAGTATGTATTACAATGCAATATAGAATAGTTACACCTATTTTTAATTTCTTTAGAACTTTTCTAGTCATAGAAAATGTGGCGGAAAATGGTAACAGTATCAATGTACTGAAAATCTGAAAAACAATACATTAAGGGTTGATTGTAAATTGTAATACCTCTGAATATAATCATTGTATAACTAGATACTTGGTTGACGAATAAAATATATAATAAACCATATCATTCAATGAGATCGCTGTAGGAGCTGCATGGCTCTTAGAACGATTACTTTTTTTCCTTTGCAGGGGAGGTTCGTCCTAAGATCGTCCGCTGTACGATCTTTGTCTATACTTTACTCCGATTTGTGAGCACATATTTGCACATCTATTTAGTTAAAACCGGACCTCATATATTATTACATTATTTTTCCACTAAAAATGTATCCCTGCCAATGAATATAAGTATATAAGTAATTAATCTACGTATCTCTGGTACCAATGTATCATGCATATTGTCGTAGAATGATGAATATGTAGATTCAATGGAAGTGAATGCATTTTTAGTGGTCTCACCGTATAATAAATAATATAACCAGTTCCTGAATAGTTTTTCAAGTACCTTATATTATACCATTATATAATCTATTTTCCATTCTCTATCTTTCTCAGGTCTCCATTGTGATATACCGAGTCTTTCCAATTGATTGCCTAAACTGTTTTCAAATTGCTGACTAGACATATCTCCTAGCTATTGGCACTATCCAATTTGATCGTGCTGCCTTATGCACGACTCATGCTTTTCACATTTATCAAATATTGATTGTAGAAGCTATTGAGTTGGTTCAGTTGCCTTATGTTATAATATTATATCTGTGTTCATTTATTGCAAACATTATATGATGTTTGGAAGGTAGAATAATTTTAGAAAGCTATGGAGAAATTTAGGAGGATGGTAGGTATACATAATAGTTATACTAGAGAAATAGGTAGTTGACTTTTTATATGCAAATGAGAAAATTCAGAACGAAGGAAATGAGTATCGTGAAAGAAAGAAATAATTCGAAACGGATAAAATAGTTTAAATTTATTTTAACGTAACAAAAGATGTTCCACCATAATGTTTCTGTAGATTTTTTTTGTAATTCAGTTGAAATTAATTCAAAATATCCTAAGTACCAAGATATTTGTGTATTTATAAGTATTAATTTAGAGTTAATATTAAGAAATATTTCATTTTATTTTTCAATATCTTGTAGTCACTAGAAAATAATCTGTAAGATGAGAAACCCTCTCTAAAAATTCCGCCTTTTAGCTTTATCTAATAGGGTATAAGTGCTCGTCTGGCGGAGCGAAATCCCTAAAATACGGATAGGAACCTTGTTAGTGCAGACCTAATGATCTGCAAACTCTATAGTTCCAGGAGAAGTGGCTATCCTATACTAAGAAAGAAAGGATATACATATATATTTGCTAACTATAATTTATTAAGCATTTACATTTTAAAGTAAGCATAGTGTGATTCTCAATAATATCAATAAAATAATTGTTACCTAGGTTCTTATTTTAAGAACGAAATATTATATTCCGTCACCAAACTTTATGTTAATATAATATCTATTAAGTAATATTATACTTACGTTTTTATCTAAATATTTTTGTTAAATATTCTATTTATCATTTCATTAAATAATTAGTTTTTGACAAGATAGATGAAAATTATCGTTTTTATTGCACGTTCTATATCCCGGATAACATCAAAAACTTACCTTGTTTACTAACATTAATTAACATGTTGGTAGCTATTGGCTGTACCATTGATGTCCTATTTCGCATGTATTGAATTACGCTTTCCATTACCTTTGATCGAAATTGCACCTGTTTTATGCCGCTTATAAGCGCCAATTAATTAGTTCTCTCGAAATGAGTCAGTGGAATCACTTTAGGTCGTCTGTGCCCTCTAGTGGAGGGAATTAACACTAAATGGCTAGTTTCAATTACCATGTGTACTGTATCGAAAGGAGATATTTTCTTTTCAGTTGTAGTTCTCAAAGTCAAGGCTTTCGATACGAGAAATATCGGATAATTTACCAATATACCAATTCCCAATATGAGAATGTTATTTCGAATCAAACGATTGAAATTTTATCAAATATGTGCTGAGAATAGTGAAGCAAATTCAGTTTACTTTATTATTTAATATATAAAACAGAGTACCGTAATTCATATTTTAGTAAAATATTATATTTCATTCAAATAGTTTTCATCAAAATATCGTTAGAATAATAGAAGGTATAGTAGACTGAATTACAAAATATTGTTATGTTCATAAATATTGTAATGCATGACAAATATAAAATAATATTTTATTCATATAATATTTCTAATTTACATTATTTTCGGAAATGTTATAGTTCTGAGTTATCACACGGTTTATCATTTTCGATCATATAAGAAAATAAGCTATATAATAAATTATTAAAATTAATAGTAAATACTTATCTTTCATGTTAATTGGTTTACATGAAAGCTTCAGGTATCATGGATACCTAATATATAAATTAGATAATAAGCAATAATTATTATATACTTTTATAATAAAGATATACCATCCCATAACTTGGAGTTTACCCTATGACGATTACGATCCATTTTTGATTTGTAAAATAATTGCTATCGGAATACATATTTATCAAAGATCTCGATAATAAGTTATGCTATTCTTGATGCTTTTCAAATTTTGCACATCCAAAAATATACCGATTATCATCCTCTTTGAATATAAAGCATTTTAACGTTTTTTACCTTCGCAGAATGCGGGAAGGTCATATTTCCATCAGAATTTATTCATTTATTTATTTATTTATCATATTGTTATTCGCTTAACTGAAAAAGTGTTCAACCAAATTGCCTGAAATTTGGTGAAACGATTGGTCCATGTCCAGTGACCTGTTGGTAGAATTTTGGGAGTGACCCGTTCAAAGGTCAAGGTCATGATCTTTTATAACTCAAAAAGTATTGAACCATATTGCATGAAGCTTAGTGGGACGATTGGCCAATATGCAGGAACCATTTTATTAGATTTTAGGAGTGATCAGGCCAAAGGTCAAAGATCAAGGTCAAGGCCATTTGTAACTCATAACTCAAAAAGTATTCAACCAATTTGTCTGAAATTTGATGGTGCAATTGGTCAATGTCCAGGAACCATATGTTAGAATTTTGGGAGCGGTCCGGTCGAAGGTCAAGGTCATTTATAACTCAATAACTCAAAAAGTGTTGAACCATATAGCATGAAACTTGGGGGGACGATTGGTTATTATGCAGTTAGCAGTTCATTAATTTTTTTAATATATATTTGATCAAAATTGGGAAGAAAACAACTAACAATCAAAATAATATAGTTTTCACTCATTATATTATCAAAGTTTTAGAGACAAGTATCTTTCTGACAGGAAGATCAAGAAATCACGATGAATACATGATCTCCTCGACAGAATTGAATAATTATCATTGTTTGTCTGTGTTTACTGCCTTGACTGTCCTTGTGCTGACATCGAGTCCTACATGGGCATTTTTCTCAGTGTATTTTTATCTCGCCTCATCCTATCAGTTACCATCTGTATGGAAAAACATTAAATTACTCGATAAGTTCAGCTGACAGTAATATATGAATACGAGAACTTTTATCAATTGTGGTAAAATGATGTATAATTTAAATTTTATTGCATAGACTTTATAACTTACTTATACATATACATAAAATGATGAATCGGCATCATCGGCCGTTCACCGGGAACGAACGAACGTACATACGACTACATTCCTGTGAGATGCCATGTAGTGATATATTGCCTACGGCTATGTATGTAATTTTTGTAACTACCATTTTAATGGAAAGTAACATAATAATGAATTGGACAATATACAAATTATTATAATATGAAAAATTTATAACAGTTCTACCAGGTTACTTGTTACACAATTATATTATATACATATCTATCACTTTCTATAATATATTATTCAATATTACATAATAACGGATCGTAATATATAAATAATTCTAAGCACAATAGGTTAAATCGTAGTAATAGCGAAGGAAATGATTATCATATTAAAAATTTATATAATTCAATAATTGAAATAATCGATTTTACTATTTATTTCAAATATAGGGCCTAGGCCCTTGGTAGACTAGTTTATTTTACTGTTAGGTACTGAAAAGAAGTAAAAATTGATCACATGGCAACTCCTCAGACGTTGTTTGTGAACATTTGAAATGAATTTTTTGATTACCGCAAAATAAATTATTTCTCATATTCCATCTTTTAACATATTTTTCGTGTTACATAGTAGTAATTAGAAAATATTTATGCTGATACTAACTGTTAGAAATTTCTACAGATATTTTCAATATCGATGTGTGGCAACTATTCACTGCACGTACGTACGAACATTACACCTCTAACTTCAGTGGGCTTTCTGATACAGACGAGTGAGGTAGTGATTCTCTTGAGTTAGCTTCATGAAGAATTGTGTGTAACCAAGTGAAACAATAATATTCTAATCATATATCTTTGAAATTTGGTGATTAGTGTTGTGTTCAATAGCTTCCATTAGCCATCAAGTTTGATCTTGTGAAATTAGATCCTAATAGTGATATTTAGTAGTTGGTACTTCTATTTTGTTTTTGCTCTTCCTTGAATCAAGTTCCTAACTTGCCTAGGTTCGAGAGAGTTTTTGGAATTTAAGGTTACGCAATTTCCACCCAATATTGTGATTCAGTGTTGTGATTACCCATTTCCCAGTGGATAGATATCTGTGCCAAATAATTCCACTGTTTGCCCACTTCTTTTTGGGAATCCCGGTTCACATTTTAAAGGTAAGACTCGTCTAATAATATTCTTAATTCCTTTTGCTTTTTGAAATTTTGGGTCTAGGTAATAGTTATACCTAGGCTATCTAAAGTTACATTATACATATAGAGTTAGTACCTTCTTAGATACCCACTCTGCCTTATATGATTCCTGAGTCAATTTTTTGTTATTTAAGTAAAGTTACTCTCAGGCAGCCAGACTGACAGGCTTCAATTACCTATGTCCTATTGTACATGTTTAACAAATTAATTGTATTATTATTATCATCATCAATTTTTCATAATCTCATTCAGTTTTAGCTAAATTAATGGTTACATACCTAGAAATTCAAGATCTTCCTCTGAGATTGAGATTTTCAAATTTCAATATTTGGGTTTTGTTTTGTCTCAAAGAGTCTTGGAGAAATCATCAGAAATGATCCATATTCTACAGAATTGGCCCAAGAATGAGAATATACTACACATGACAGGTTTCAAACTTTCAAAGCATGGACGAAATCACAAGTCAGCTGGAAACTTTTCAAGTTAAAAATTTGTGCTAAATATCTTGCAATAACCTTTTGAGTGGTAAATGTTTCAAAAATAATACTTAAATTATTTGTAAAACATGTAAATAACAAGTAAATATCTCCTAAAGTAGTCTTAAAGGACAAAATATGCAAAGGCATTATGATGTCTGACATGAAACAAAATAATTTTTTTACTGGAATTTCTTCACTTGGGCATCAAATTTCCCAGTCTACCCTCCGACTCTGCAGTATATGGGATATATTCTTTACAAACAATTTTCAATTAATTCTTATGTTTACATTAATTTTGCCACAAACACTTCTGAATCAATCTCTATATTTACATACATTTTACTGTAAGTCTGTAAACAGAAAGAGAGATCTCTAGTCTCTACCAACACTTTACCAGTTTCTGCAGACTCCTCTTTTAAATATCTTAAATGTTGTGACTTGGGTTCACCTTTCATCCCAGTTTGAAAAGAATGACTCCACAGACCCAGTATTTTTACAGAAATTGAGATTTGGGCGCAGCAAATAACATGGGAACATAGGAATCAAATAGGACTTGGGCGCAGGATTAATCCACAAATCCTGCTTTACTTTTCAGACTGGCTTTCACCAAGTGATCAAACTTAGAGACCCCAGACCAATTCATTTTCTCACTATACTGGTGACTTTTCTGCCCTATATTTACATTCCTAACTCATTGCTACTTGAAATTCATTTTGTTTCAGCAAATAAGAAAACTAAATAAAACTTGCTATAGGTACCTGTACTATAAAATGTAATAATAACATATGCAAACTAAATTTAAAATGTTGATGTTTGAAACCTTTGGTTATGTGACACTGACATGTATAGTTGTTATTGTTATTTTTTAACAAGACACTGTGATTAAAGTAAAAAATCTTAATATTACATCAAATGATCAAATATATCATCAGTAGTTATGAAATTAAGCTCTTGAGTGAGTCAACTAACAACCTAGAAATATATTGTGGCCATAAATTTTCCATTTTGTTTTTCTCCAAAGTGATTGAAAAATCATTCTCTCCAAAATAAGCATAGGAGAAAATTCTCACCATATGCAATTGTAGGACTCGAGACTTGTGTCATAAACTTGTCAGACAAATGGGAGGAAGGCTATGCTTTATTACTAGGACTAACAACAAATATAATTATTCTAATATTAGTAACTGAAGAATTATAAATAAAAAATGCAGAGCTGACAGCTTAGTTTCATATTGAATTTAAATGAAATTTATACAACAATTGCAACTTACCTCCAGAAATTAATGGTGATATTAATGATTATCAATAAAATTCTTTCAATTTTACTCTTTACCTATACATAAGATGATATCATAATAAATTAATGAAAATCCCTCAAATTTATTATCATATAACTACAACTTTATTTTTACACTATAATGGAGATGAAAAAAATGTTGTTGCACAGTTTACTTATAACTCCAAAATTATTATCAATAATTTTGAACTGGAGACTGCTGAAACTTTGACTGATCATGTTATCCTCTGAGAAATGTAGCTTTGAAAAGGAAAAATAACTGAAGCTCTTCAGAAGTTACAGTAAAATTTACTCATGATAAGAGTTTCTAGAATTTGTCATGAGTATCTAGTTGAAAAGGTTGTGTATTCTGCTTATTTGACTTCTAGCTTTACCATTTTTTATTCCATGACCTGGTAACTTGCCAAAGCTCTCTATAATCTATAAAAAAGGATATGAATATTCAAACATTTTATTTTGAAGCATGCTCTCCTTTTCCTCTCTGAAATAAATAATAATGTTTGAATTTGTGGCAGTAAAGCAGCTGATATCTTAGCAGGATTAACATTAAACAGATCTTTTCCATTTAAGTTTTCCATGTGATAAAATATAACTTAATTTTTTTCTTTCTTTGCTCTCTGTTTTATGAGGCAGTGAAAAATGTATTTTCCTTTCATAATATCACAAAGAAATTATTTTGATAGTTGTGACAAACAAATGGTTGTTAATAGTTATAGTAGTAAATAAATCACTGGTATGCTACACAGCTTTATAAATATTCATATTCTAGAGGCTATAAATACTGATTTAGTGAGTAATTAACTTATGTTATTAATTAGCTGCAGGTCACTTATTAATGACATCTTACAGTTAGTGGTGTGAAATTGTGTTTTAACTTCCCTGGTATTATCCGAAATAACATTCAGATAATTAATTACCTGTTAAAGATTTGAGAAAATATTTAGGTAGCCGTTTCTTAGTGATTTGTTCTTTTGAATGCATCTGTTTTAATTTTCTTAGTTGATTTAATTAAGAAGATTTTTGCTTAAAGTTGAAGAAGATAGAACTTTTAGATATCAATGAAGATATTTGAATGTCAGTGGAATCTATTAAAATTAAATTAAAATATTATAAATATTTAGATGCATTCAATAAGTATTGAATTACTTGGAAGTTTTGAACCATAGTAATTATAACAAGAAAATACTGCTTTTGGTACTATACAAATTCTACATATTTGTATAAAAATTGTTCTTTTTTCTATTAATCCTAGTTATTAACTAGTATTCTGACTGGTATATGAGTGTGTACCACATTATAGCAACTAGACTCAAATTCCTTGGGAGTTGTGCAAGCCAAATTCCTAGTAGCTAGCTAAGTTTGAATTGAAATTCTTGCTTAGTTACAGATTGCTCCTGAGTTGAATTCCTAAATTAGCAGCCATCTCAATCTAGCAAATTTATGAAAAGTATTTTTCATGGAATCCAATTTATGAAAATAAAATATGAAGTTTTTGCTTGTATTCAGAAAATTTAAGTTGTACATTTGAGGTTGTATATTTTACAGAATTGTCTCAGTAATAAAACATAGTTCTGAATTTTATTTTATTGTTGCTCATTGGTAAATGTGCAAATTGCAATTTAAGAAGTCTATATAAGAAAAAACGATATGGTTGTTATTTATTTTGGTTGGTATCCATGATACCTGCAGGTATCATGGATACCAAATATAATAAATAATTATTATATCCTTTTTTCTTATATTCTTGTGTGAAAAGTAGGAGGAGCTTAGCAAAAACACTGGTGGAAAGACTTGTGTAAGGCCTTTAGTTTGCTATTTCTGGCCATCAATATTTTTTCTCTTTTCCTCTCCTAAAACTAAATTGCCAATATATGCTGGTAGCTATTTAAAATTATCAATAATATTACAGTACAAGTCATTAGATTAATTTCAGAGCTATTGGATGGTTCCACATTTTTGATCATAGAAGATAATAGTAGCTATTAAATATTTAACTTTTATTATGATTTATATACATTTCTTTGGATATACAACACAGATCTGTCCAATAACTCAGAACTTTCCCTAATGTTACATTATTAATAAATTTCTATTTCAATTTGGTATGCTCTTCATTGAAACTATCTTTACATGCAGTCTCTGAAATCATGTCCATGAGTCATGTCAAAGCTATTTCTCATGTCAAAGTTTGTTAGTGTTGAAGTGCATCTATTTTGAATGGTGCAAACAGGATTTATTATCGCGACGCTGTTGCTGTCAGAGATTCTTCCTAGTAAAGGTGTGTGGGAGTGACAGCCTTGCAGCATGCGTTGCAGTCTCCTCCTCATGCTGCTCAGCATTACTGGATTGTGATAATACTGCTCATCTCTCATGCTGTAAGCATGACTAGAATGTGATATCAAAATATTGCACATTGGTGTTATAATTATAATGCTTATTATCAGTGGCCATCCCTTTTCACGCCTCTTTGCATGTTAATAATGCATGGCATTATTTAGTGCAGACTGTGCAGTGTCCATTGCATCGAAAGCACCATCAAAATAGCCACTCTATTTTAGTGAATGGTTACTTTTAATTCCTTAGCTTTGAGGTGCGTGTGCGTCATTATCTGTTGTCAGTCCCAACACATGTGCGTGTGTCCAGTGTTGGGGTGGAGTAGCTACGTACACACACTGCTTTGAAACGTACACACGTGCTCTCTGATCGCAAATTAAATCCATTGTTTTCTTTTCAATTAGTTATTCATGTATTAATGCAAATAGAGGGAGGAGATTGGACTGTAAAGTTTGTATTATTTTATTGCAGAGATGTAATATCTTGTGTTTTTATCAATGGTAATGTACATACAAGTGTTAGCTCTATTATGATATTTACATTAGTAGATATAATCTACATTAGGATGGTTTTCCTCATCTCACCCATACGCATGTGTACGTGTTATCATCACGCACACAGTCTGTGTAGAGGCAATCGATAGGCTACAAGTCATTCAAGCGGTAGTCTATAATCACTCATGTACTCCAGTCTGCCAAAATGCAACAACATTAGGGCAACTTACGAATTATCGATCGGTTCCACATTCTATTAAATCGTTTTTCTTGTTTTTCTTATATAACCGAATATGCGGAACCGACCGATAATTCGTAACTTGCCCTATGTATTTATCAATGATATCTCTTGATGATGATCCTCTAGCGTTAATAACATCTCTAACTGCTACCTCAATATTTTTCACATGGTATATCTTTCTAAAGGAGTAAATAGACCAATTAGAGAAACTTTTAATCACCGGGAGCATGTTTCTTCTTTTCTCTACCGCATTTTCTTTATTTTTTGTTTGTGTCTCATTATTAGGAGTGACTCGGAGAGTTTATCAGCGATAATTGATGACATTAATCGTAATTAGGCTTAGCAGTGCTTAATAGCATTAGGGCACCAAAGGGCTTATCACTTCACTGTCCCTTCGCTAGCTTATCACAATTATGAGCCTTTAGCCCTTATTTCTCTTTTTTAAATTGGTTATTAAACGTTAAAATGATTACTTGGATGTCATTATTTGACACCATATGCATATGTATTAAATTTTAACGATATTTTAATCATTGTGTATTTCCTAATTTGTTTTGTAATTAAAATGCCAATGTTTCTCTCTACCCCATTTAGTTTCTAGTCACGGACTGTACGTAGCAGAATGACATTAGCCTTTAGGCCTATTCTTCATTTCCTGTAGGGGTGCACATGGCTAATGTATTATTGGAACACACCGTGTGGTTCATATCACCTCATTCCTTATCACTCAATATAACATCTTTGGACCGTAGATATGAATCAGTGATTTGTTTGAAAGTACACAGAACATCAAGTTGGTTATCTGATCTCATCACACAGCATTATTGCTTTAAATTATGTCACATGAGTATTATTCATCTCACGTGATATGGTTACTGGTTTGGCTCCTCTACCCCTTAACAGGTTTGTGATCTCTCTCTGTTCCTCACGAGAATGACCTTGTCTCCCCAGAGCGTGGGACTGAAGCTGCTGCCTCTGGAATGCTTTCAGCACTCCCTAACTATGCTCTTCACTCCCTAACTATGCTCTTCTCTCCCTAACTATGCTCTTCACTCCCTAACTCTTCACTTGCTCTTCACTCCCTAACTCTCCACTTGCTCTTCACTCCCTAACTCTCCACTTGCTCTTCACTCCCTAACTCTCCACTTGCTCTTCACTCCCTAACTCTCCACTTGCTCTTCACTCCCTAACTCTTCACTTGCTCTTCACTCCCTAACTCTCCACTTGCTCTTCACTCCCTAACTCTCCACTTGCTCTTCACTCCCTAACTCTCCACTTGCTCTTCACTCCCTAACTCTCCACTTGCTCTTCACTCCCTAACTCTCCACTTGCTCTTCACTCCCTAACTCTCCACTTGCTCTTCACTGCAGTTTCAGCTAATTCCCTCCTCTCGGTTTTTTCGAATGCAGTTCTGATGTTAATGACTTCACTAAAGTGACTATAGTGAGAAATAATATTTGAATGCTCTGTAGTCACTAAAAGCAAGACTGGCCGATACATCAGCGCAAAGTCAAATAACGTAACGGTTACCAGGTGATTGCATTGTAACTGCCTCTCTTCTAAATTTATTGGCATCGCTTATGGTCTCACTGGCGTCTGTTACTATCTACTGCTAAATTGCCTCTCCACGTACCGGAACTGTTCCTCAGGTACTTTGTGTGTTATGAGCAAAGTTGTGGTGGGCATGAGGCGACACACCAATATCAGGGCAGTAAGATTGCAGTCTGACGATAGGCCTATAGTCAGATAGCGTATCCATCTGTCTCTCGTCCTGTCAGGTTCAAGGGTTTGTCAGATCAATTAGATCACAGTAGCTTTTCTGCATCCATTACTTAACCCTTACAATGTAATATTGCCTTTATGGCTTTGCATAGATAGTAATGTCTCTGGAGATGTTTTTAGACGGTTCCACATTTTGGATCATACAAGTAAAATAATATGATTATTATTTTACTTTTATTTTAATTTGCATCCATGTTACCTGTAGACTTCATGAATGCAAATTAAAATAACGAGTTTCTTCTTTACGATCGAAAATGTGGAACAGTTCAACAACTTTAGACTTACCCTATCTTTTATCTCAGTTGCCATGTATTGTTCAACTAACGTCAAAGCACCATTGTATGATATGCTTCAAGTACAATGATATCAATTTCTCATGCAATTAAATGGTTTAAAAGTTACCTAAGGAATGACAGTGCATGTTTAGTGTCAGCTACAACACCAGCCTAGCAACTGTTAATCGATTCAGTGCAACTCTATCACAGCTGTTTCTTGTTCTTCTCGTACTGTACTTTTTTCTGACGTGTGGTTTAATATATTTCATCCATGATATTACTGAAGATCATCATCATCGCTCTAGCTCCCTCGCCTCCCTCCTCCCCCACCCCCTGCCTCAAAATACACCCCCATGTCACCCCCCCCCCCCTGATCGATAAATCCATAGCAAGCACGGAGCTGAGGAGTAGCTCTGTGCCATCCACGCGCTTGGCCTACTCACTGCTCATCGTAAATTCTAAAAGGGAGAATTGAGAACAGGGGTTCTGGTCTCACTCTCTCACTGGTGTCAGTCTCACTCTCTCACTGGTGCCAGTCTCACTCTCTCACTGGTGTCAGTCTCGCTCTCTCACTGGTGTCAGTCTCACTCTCTCACTGGTGTCAATCTCACTCTCTCACTGGTGCCAGTCTCACTCTCTCACTGGTGTCAGTCTCACTCTCTCACTGGTGTCAGTCTCACTCTCTCACTGGTGTCAGTCTCACTCTCTCACTGGTGTCAGTCTCACTCTCTCACTGGTGTCAGTCTCACTCTCTCACTGGTGTCAGTCTCACTCTCTCACTGGTGTCAGTCTCACTCTCTCACTGGTGTCAGTCTCACTCTCTCACTGGTGTCAGTCTCACTCTCTCACTGGTGTCAGTCTCACTCTCTCACTGGTGTCAGTCTCACTCTCTCACTGGTGTCAGTCTCACTCTCTCACTGGTGTCAGTCTCACTCTCTCACTGGTGTCAGTCTCACTCTCTCACTGGTGTCAGTCTCACTCTCTCACTGGTGTCAGTCTCACTCTCTCACTGGTGTCAGTCTCACTCTCTCACTGGTGTCAGTCTCACTCTCTCACTGGTGTCAGTCTCACTCTCTCACTGGTGTCAGTCTCACTCTCGCACTGGTGTCAGTCTCACTCTCACTAGTGTCAGTATTTGACACAAGTTATTTACTGTTGGTGCGTTTTCCCTCCACTACTCTAACATTTTTAGGTTTTGGTAGGGCAAGTTCCAAGTTATCGGGCAGTTTCACATTTTCGATCGAGTAGAGAGAATGAACGTAATGATCTTTAACCTGTTATTTTAATTAGTTATTTTTCTTATATGATAGAAAATGTGGAACCGTTTGTTAAGTCCTATTTTACCCCAGTCTCACATGTCTGGTAGTTCCTTCCCTCTCTTATAATTACAGCCTTTAGGCCTACCTCTGTCCGTGACGAGTACTGCATGAGGTACTGCTACAGCATGCATGTGCTGAGTACTGCGTGAGGTACTGCTACAGCATGCATGTGCTGAGTACTGCGTGAGGTACTGCTACAGCATGCATGTGCTGAGTAGTGCGTGATGTACTGCTACAGCATGCATGTGCTGAGTACTGCGTGATGTACTGCTACAGCATGCATGTGCTTTCTCTTCAGAAGTGCTGTATCTTTCTTCACTCAATAGCTTTTCATATGCATTGAATTGTAAGGTGCTGTCTAATGTGATTGATTAAATGTGTTGTGTGATTGATTAAATGTGTTGTGTGATTGATTAAATGTGTTGTGTGATTGATTAAATGTGTTGTGTGATTGATTAAATGTGTTGTGTGATTGATTAAATGTGTTGTGTGATTGATTAAATGTGTTGTGTGATTGATTAAATGTGTTGTGTGATTGATTAAATGTATTGTTTGATTGATTAAATGTATTGTTTGATTGATTAAATGTGTTGTGTGATTGATTAAATGTGTTGTGTGATTGATTAAATGTGTTGTGTGATTGATTAAATGTATTGTTTGATTGATTAAATGTATTGTTTGATTGATTAAATGTGTTGTGTGATTGATTAAATGTGTTGTGTGATTGATTAAATGTGTTGTGTGATTGATTAAATGTGTTGTGTGATTGATTAAATGTATTGTGTGATTGATTAAATGTGTTGTGTGATTGATTAAATGTTTAATGTGATTGATTAAATTTGTTGGGTATACTTGATCTGGATCGGCAATCTTTTTATCGTCGAGGACTGGTAAACGTTCAACAATATTCTCGTGGCCCGTGGGTTGCCCACAACTAGGATAGTGAACCAATGTGTTCCGGACTGTTCTAATTTTGACCATCGCACCTTTACAGTGTACATAATTTTTATCGCTACTCCTAGTTTAGAGGATAGTGCAGTCACGTGTGTCCCTTTCATCACATTCCTTGTTATCAGTTAGTGACTGTTTTCACGAAGTAGCTTTTCTGCATCCATGAGAATCGTATCACCTTGTTTATGGACCCACTTCACTTTCTGACTGCTTATTAAAGTGTCTCGTATTTATTTTCCGTAAGACTGATTTGTGACTTTTTGTTCCATAAGAAACGTTATACCACCAACTTAATTCTTCAGATGTATTGTTTAAAAGCTGGTACTGCTTCCTGCTGCTCTACACTACCTTGAAAGGTCAATATCAAGCCATACATGGCAGATAATTTCTATGCTCCTCTTTAGTTTGACGTCGCTAATGTTCGATCTTAATGTATGTTGGTGTTGGCTAATTGAGTTAGGTGGTGAGGTGAATTGCCTTCCTCACGCGATCTAAGCAGCTAAATGCTTCGTACGCTAACTTACGAATTAACGGTCTGTTCCACATCTTTGATAATAAGAAAAAACTATATAATGGTTATTGTTGTTTCATTTTTATTTGATTGGTATCCATGATACCTGCAGGCATCAAGGATTTCATTATTTTTTATTGGTATCCATTAATAATAATACCTGCAGGTATCATGGATACCAATAAAACAAAAATTATTAAATCGTTTTTTTCTTTTATGACCGAAGATGTGAAACTGACCGATAATTCGTACCTTACCCTAGTCTCTCCTCTCTCACGTGATATAAAGAGCTAAATGCTTAGAAGTCTCACGTTGCTTACGCTTAGCACTATGAAGTTAGTTACGCTCTAAGCACTCGCTGCCTTTCTTGCCCAAATAGATTGGCTATCGACTTAGTTTCAACTGGAGTTAGATAACCAAGCCAATTTAGGATGATTGCAGTGCTAGGCTAACAGAGAACAGTTTGGAGTGCATAACATTCTCAAAGTCCGTGTAAACTCTCGTCTTATCCCTTTGTCTGCTACTGGCACTTCTCAGTGCCGTTTAATTTCATTCAAATTGAGTCACTCTGAAACAACCTTCAACTTCAAGATAATTGTAGTTCACTTTGATGAATTGAATTGTGACCTCTATGGTTATTTTGTCATATTGAATCATAGAGTATGGACTATTTCATTGAGTTCTATCTACATTTTTCAAGTGGCTGTTATAATATAAAAAATTGAGTTAATAACATCACTTATATTTTCAATTTGTATCTATGATACCAATGCAGGTATCATTTACCAATGAAAATTTTAGTGAACTGTTAATTAAATACTTTGTCTCATATGATCGAAAATGTGAGAGAGTTTGCTAACTAGTAGCTTACCCTACTTTTACTTTTGAGTTTTCCTCCTGATATGCGTGTCCCAACCCCTCCCTTGTGATCTATGTTCCTCAGCTGTTCTTGGTGTTGTCTCCATTTAGGGCAGAGTTCCTTTCTCATATTATCGGCACTGAGGATTGAAAGTAATGTCACGACTCATAGGGCCATCTGGTGACCTGCGATTGACCTGTGCACTGGTTAGCTGCGATTGACCTGTGCACTGGTTAGCTGCGATTGACCTATGCACTGGTTAGCTGCGATTGACCTGTGCACTTGTTAGCTGCGATTGACCTGTGCACTGGTTAGCTGCGATTGACCTGTGCACTGGTTAGCTGCGATTGACCTGTGCACTGGTTAGCTGCGATTGACCTGTGCACTTGTTAGCTGCGATTGACCTGTGCACTGGTTAGCTGCGATTGACCTGTGCACTGGTTAGCTGCGATTGACCTGTGCACTGGTTAGCTGCGATTGACCTGTGCACTGGTTAGCTGTGATTGACCTGTGCACTGGTTAGCTGCGATTGACCTTTGCACTGGTTAGCTGTGATTGACCTGTGCACTGGTTAGCTGTGATTGACCTGTGCACTGGTTAGCTGCGATTGACCTTTGCACTGGTTAGCTGTGATTGACCTGTGCACTGGTTAGCTGTGATTGACCTGTGCACTGGTTAGCTGCGATTGACCTTTGCACTGGTTAGCTGCGATTGACCTGTGCACAGGTTAGTTATGATTTAACACAACTCCAAATCAAGATAATCGCATTTACTTCTTGCCAATTAGTAGATGCGTTTTCGAATTTTTGGTCATACCACTCCATTTTCCTCTTTGTACCTGTGCAATCTATTGGATAGTTATTAAAGTTGTGAATATTGTTCTCAACTGAGCAATGGTACTTTTAACCTTTTCTAACAAATTCACTAGGGTTCGATCATAAAATTAATTATTATTCAACTCTTAATTTATATCTGTTTCTTATGATCGAAAATGTGGATCTATCCGTTAACTCTGAACTTACCCTACCTAGTGCCCTAGGTATTAATTCAAGTGATAGGTCAATATAGTTGTTCAACAAGTGGCTTACCTCTAAATTCCCTCTCATTTTATATTCTTCTGCTGGAGATGCGCAAATCTTGCACCGTTTGGCATTTGGACGCAACTTCCGCCTTCTACCCTAGCGTTCTCTTGTACCATTTCCAAACCTTGCTGGTCCTGAACTATCGCAATTAGATGCCCTTGCAAGGAAGCAACTAGCCATCAATTCAAATTATTGATGCATATTATTATCAGCTTCATTCATTGATATGTAACATCTGTTCGCTAATTTTTGGTATTTGTTTCCTCTGATGATTGGTGATGTTTAAAGCAGTTCTATTGAGACTCTTGCCATTTATGTGAAATGATTTAGATATTTAATTAGAGGGGAAAATATAAGATTTTTAATTATATTTTGAGATCTATACGTAAATTATTTCCAATTTGTGGAATAGGGTAAGTTTCCAGTTTCGGAAGGTTTCACATTTTCGATCATGCTAGAGAAAATAGATGATTAGTATAATAACCAGTTGAAATATATGTCTTTTCTGATCGAAATGTGAACTGTCCGATAACTCTGAATTCACCCTATATCTTGAGAGGATACAGGTTGATGTCTACTGTCACTTCGAATATAGTTGTAAGCAGATCATAATTACGTCTTTTAATTAGTGTGTGGTGAGAGTTAGTGATGATATCCTTTCACTGCAGTGATCTACTAATTCACTGCAGTGATCTACTAATTCACTGCAGTGATCCACTAATTCACTGCAGTGATCTACCAATTCACTGCAGTGATCTACCAATTCACTGCAGTGATCTACCAATTCACTGCAGTGATCTACTAATTCACTGCAGTGATCTACCAATTCACTGCAGTGATCTACTAATTCACTGCAGTGATCTACCAATTCACTGCAGTGATCTACTAATTCACTGCAGTGATCTACTAATTCACTGCAGTGATCTACTAATTCACTGCAGTGATCTACTAATTCACTGCAGTGATATACTAATTCACTGCAGTGATCTACTAATTCACTGCAGTGATCTACTAATTCACTGCAGTGATCTACTAATTCACTGCAGTGATCTACTAATTCACTGCAGTGATATACTAATTCACTGCAGTGATCTACTAATTCACTGCAGTGATCTACTAATTCACTGCAGTGATCTACTAATCCACTGCAGTGATATACTAATTCACTGCAGTGATCTACTAATTCACTGCAGTGATATACTAATTCACTGCAGTGATCTACTAATTCACTGCAGTGATCCACTAATTCACTGCAGTGATCTACTAATTCACTGCAGTGATCTACTAATTCACTGCAGTGATCTACTAATTCACTGCAGTGATCTACTAATTCACTGCAGTGATCTTAGTAATATAAAAATAACTACTATTATGATAAGGAATTTCTAATCATCCTTATTTTCATCAATTTTCTGTACTTTAACAATTTACCTCTTAAATCATTAAAAAGTTGAAATTGTATTCGACTTACAATATTTATCTCCATTCCAATTCCTACTTCGTACCAATGAACATTGAGTTCCAAACACTTGTGATCATTGATAGTTTCTATGTTTTTATCATTACTCTGGATATGTAAGTGCAATTACTGAAGTTCGATATCGGTTGTTCTTACCTCACTGGTTTAATTGTGAGTGGAATTGCAGAGCAGGATATTCTAGAGGAGATATTCGCTTGGTTCCTATGAGAACCAAAGCTTACTAAGCTTCAGCAGGTAGTCAAATCTGCAAATTGAACTCACTTCTGCTGCTTCTGTTCAATTACCACTGAGAGATGGGACTAAGGGTTAACTCTGTATGTGTGCCCATCACACGCCATGTGCCCATCACACGCCATGTGCCCATCACACGCCATGTGCCCATCACACGGCATGTGCCCATCACACGCCATGTGCCCATCACACGCTATGTGCCCATCACACGGCATGTGCCCATCACACGCCATGTGCCCATCACACGGCATGTGCCCATAATACGCCATGTGCCCATCACACGGCATGTGCCCATAATACGCCTTGTACCCATAATACGCCATGTGCCCATAATACGCCATGTGCCCATAATACGCCATGTGCCCATCATACGCCATGTGCCCATCATACGCCATGTGCCCATCATACGCCATGTGCCCATCACACGCCATGTGCCCATCACACGCCATGTGCCCATCACACGCCATGTGCCCATCACACGCCATGTGCCCATCACACGCCATGTGCCCATCACACGCCATGTGCCCATCACACGCCATGTGCCCATCACACGCCATGTGCCCATCACACGCCATGTGCCCATCACACGCCATGTGCCTATCACACGCTATGTGCCCATCATACGCTATGTGACTAACATACTCTATGTGAATGTGTGCCGATCACACTCTATGTGACTCTGTCTATCATTAAGTGATCCTGTTGGTGATATATCATTACTTTGGTGAGCCGAAAGCAATAGTGCACAGTTGTAAGCAATAGTGCACAGTTGTAAGCAATAGTGCACAGTTGTAAGCAATAGTGCACAGTTGTAAGCAATAGTGCACAGTTGTAAGCAATAGTGCAGATTTGTAAGCAATAGTGCACAGTTGTAAGCAATAGTGCACAGTTGTAAGCAATAGTGCACAGTTGTAAGCAATAGTGCACAGTTGTAAGCAATAGTGCACAGTTGTAAGCAATAGTGCACAGTTGTAAGCAATAGTGCACAGTTGTGAGCAATAGTGCACAGTTGTAAGGAGAGTCATGGTGTGGATGTTATGAAACACACCACTCAAGTAAATCCCTCTAAAGGGTGACCTGTGATCGGGACTATGCCCATAAGGAGCAGGTCTTGTGAGAGTGAAGCAATGCTTTTCTATTTGCCCAGTCCTTTGTACAGCCTCCCCTCCATCTCCTCCCCTCCCCCCCCCCCTGCTTCATTGCACTGGTACTATAGAAATCTCTCGCATTGGACGAATTCTACCAAACCCTAAAAAGGTTGTTTCGATAGGGTATGTGGTTGTGTACCTTGATGTTGTAATGCCTAACACAGCTACATAGGTTCTTAATCTCCGTGGCAGTAGCGTCTGAGTTGTAGGGTAAGTTACGAATTATCGGTCGGCTCCACATCTTCGGTCATAGCTATGAGTAATAAACGATATTATAATAATTATTTTATTATTATAGGTATCCATGATACCTGCACGACCTCATATGATAGTTTTTTCTTATATAACCGGAATATGTGTAGCTGACCGATATTTCGTAATTTATCTTAATTAAAAATTAATGACTTTAATAAATATGATGCGAGTTAGAATTATTATGTTGAGCACCAATTGACTTGCTATCTTTTGATACATTATCGAATTTAATTTATTTTGTAAGAAAATCGTAACATCATGGCAGTCTATGTATGTAATTTACTTTTTTGACCCAGAACAGTGCAAATTATCATATTGTTCATCGCTTATTTCTTTCTTTTTCTTTAATTTAGTAGAGGAAGTACAGGAAGATTGGTTAAAAGAAATAATCAAACAAGAAGACAAAATTAATAGACTATTTACTTTTTTGTATTATATTCTATTTCCATTCATAGAGTTTATTTTTCGTCTCTTCCAACTATTGAATGGACTTTCCCTTTTAAAAATGGTGTTCACGATGTAAATGTTATACTGTTTTCACTGATCACTTACAATTTAACTGACAAAATATAACCAAAGGTGTGTCGCTTAATTTTTCAATAGATTGTTGTTTATTCCAGCACTCAGCAGTACCGGAAGTGATAGCCCTAATCATGTGAAAATAAATCAATGAACGCTTCGGATAGTTTATATGTTAAAGTTTGTAATAAATGTAGCGTGCAAGTTTTCAGTAAAAGTTTACAATGATAATGTTATGAAGTTTTAGAAATGATATTTTATACTAACTTCAACATAATATTTGATGAGGGACCTTCTTCGGTCATATAAGAAAAAATATTATTTGTTATTTAATTTTTATTTTTATTGGTTATCACGATACTGCAGGTATCATGGATACCAATTGAAATTAAATTAAATTTTTCCCTATATGACCTGTGATGTGAAACCGACCTATAATTCGTAGCTTACTCTACAACTGTGTTTTGAACTCACAATTCACCAACTACTGTCAGTGTGTAGTATTGTGTACTCCTTTTCTTTGTTAAGTCAGTTGCTTTGAGTTTTGGTGGTTTCTCCAAGCTAAGGAAAGGTTTAAGTTTCGCAATGGTTGCGAGGTTTGATGGAAGGAACCATTTGTCTGGGATCTAAAGGTAGCGAGTCGGAAAGACTGCTACTCGCATTGGAATGCATTTAGTGTGTGTGGTGGTAGTAAGTGCAATGCTTTCTACGCTCCCTTTCCTAACAGGTTATTGTAGCTACAGTCACTCGCACCTCTTACAGTCACTCGCACCTCTTACTCACTGTACGTAGCTTTCGTTGGAGTACCTAGTAACCTTTAAAGTAACTCACGTGCTCAGGAGTAACTCTTAATGCTCACTTTGGTACGAAGTATCGATCATTTCACGTTTTGGTCATATAATAATTATTATTTTTAACTAATAAAAGAAATATATTGTTTTTTATTACGACCGAAGATATGAAACCGACCGATAATTTGTAACTTACCCTACTCCTTAGTTATTATTGCTCTCAGTGTAATCTTAGCCAATCATTTTATTAATGCCTTTCATGTTTTTAATTTATTGGTCTTATCTCCATCCATTAGTGTATCACCATTACACAGATAGGCACTGTGTTAGTCACAGAGACGATATGACTAATGGTGATATCCTAATCATTCCATTTCCGATTCTATCGATAAAATGACAGGTATTACTCGGAAAATAGTGATTTGGATGGGGTGGAGCTCCCTCAACCTTTTCATTATATTCAACCATTATCATTATATCTATTAATTTGACTATTAGTTATTGCGCAATCGGTGGAAACAATTTTGTAATGTTTAATCCATTAGGGTAAGTTCCGAGTTATCGGACGGTTCCTCATTTTCGATCATATAAGTATTAATTTATATAATTGTTTAATTAACTTTTGTTTTGATTGGTATCCAGGATGCCTGCAGTTATCAAATATATAATTATTAATAGAAAAATTCTTTATATGATCGAAAATGTGGAACCGTTCGATAACTGGGAACTTACCCTAGTACTTATTCGATATATATTCATTGCTTTTTCTTTCAAAGTTATAGCTTAAGAAACTTTATTATCTTATTTGATCTGACTCTTCTGAGATATTTATTTATTTATTTTTCCGCAGGTAATGTTGCTATTGCTAGACCATCTGTTCTCTTCTCTGTAAGTACATCAACTTTCAATTGCAATAAAATAGTCAGCAACACATGGAACGTATTATAAAGTCATGATTTGTAGGTAATTCATTTTCTCATTTTGTAATTTATATTAAGTATTTGAATTTTTATATTATTACTTAAAATGATAATAAAAACGATGACTGGGTTTGGCTTACCTGTCCAATGTTTTTAACTAGTTTAATTTATTGAAGGTATTATCTCATAAATTTTCAAAGTTTCATGCATTTTACATTTTATTTAACGCTCTTCTACTGATATGAAAATTTATTTAATTAAATTAAAACTACAATATTTATTCGAAAGATAGGGTTAGTTCTGAGTTATCCTACAATACTACAATTTCGATCATTCAAGAAAAGAGTTTATATAAATTATTTATTAATTTGAATTAAATTAGCAAGTTAAATAAATAAAATATATATTATTTTCTTACATGGTCGAAAATGTGGGACAGTCCAATAACTCGGTACTACCCTTATTATTCTTTCTCTGCATCCTCACAACCGGTTTGTTGGCGAAATTTTAATAGAGTACGATTCTGTGAATTATTTTGGCTACACATGCCACTAGTCCTCCAAAGCTGCGAGACAAATTAGAAAATTAGATTTCTAATATTAATTAGAAATTATTACTCGTGAAGAAATTAGAAATGAAATAAATTGGAAATTATTAACAGCTTTAAATATGAATTGGTCCCTTACTTTTACTTTAACTTTAGCGTAAGAAGAAATGTTAATTAATTATTGTTAGTGTATGTGTTCCGGTCAATTTGCCGGTATGCACAATCTCGAGAATGCGTTACGCGTTCTAAAACCAAATAAACCCCCTAATGCCGGGCATGCGTTAATACTTTCATTTTATTTATTATCGAATCGAGTACCAATATATGTGTGGAGAGGGGGGGGGGGGGAAAGGGAGCCCCCGAACCCCCCCTCCCAGCCAGGTCATTACAATGATGAAGTGTGCAGTACAACAAACTACATAACTGCCACTTGTGTTGAGAGTTTCAAAGTAATCGTCATTTAGTTCTTGTCATCTTAGTTGAGTATTCCAAAGTAATCTTGTCTTCATATAAATGAAAATAACTTTCAAACTTAACATAAATAGCCGTTAAGTAGTTTGTTGTGTCCGCTAGTTGATTGTACGGCAGAAGGGTTCGGTGTATTCAGTTTCATATCATAGTATTCGATTTCCTATTAAATATAATGAAGGTATTGCCGCACTTTTGGCATTAGGTGTTTAAAAACGCGCGGCGCATTCTCGAGATTGTGCAAATAGGCAAAGATATGCATTGTTTATTTGTTAGAACCACAGTCACGGCTGATATCGTCTTTATTGTCTGAATATTCATTTGACGACAGTGTTAGCAATTGGTAGCTGTCTGTTGAATACTTGAAAGCATCACAGGTTACTAACTCGATGATATTTAAATATAAAAAATGTGTCTGTATAAAATGTTAAGATCTAAACATTATAATCTCATTAATATATTACATCAAACAGAAGCTAATGAATAATTAAATCATCGGTGTTGCTATTCCTGTTGAACTCGTAAGACAGTTTTATTCAATTAAGAGCATCGTTTACTTGCTTTATTCTTAGTGAAATGAAGAGTCATGAGGCTGACCTATAAAGATTTAAATCTATATGCCTTATTTTCGTCAGAAGTGTTTTGTCTTCTTTAACATACACCTGATAGCAGTGTCACTGTGCTCCTCTACAGTGTTACTGTGCTCCTCTACAGTGTTACTGTGCTCCTCTACAGTGTCACTGTGCTCCTCTACAGTGTCACTGTGCTCCTCTAAGTGTTACTGTGCTCCTCTACAGTGTTACTGTGCTCCTCTACAGTGTCACTGTGCTCCTCTACAGTGTCACTGTGCTCCTCTACAGTGTCACTGTGCTCCTCTACAGTGTCACTGTGCTCCTCTACAGTGTCACTGTGCTCCTCTACAGTGTCACTGTGCTCCTCTACAGTGTCACTGTGCTCCTCTACAGTGTCACTGTGCTCCTTTACAGTGTCACTGTGCTCCTTTACAGTGTCACTGTGCTCCTCTACAGTTTCACTGTGCTCCTCTACAGTTTCACTGTGCTCCTCTACAGTGTCACTGTGCTCCTCTACAGTGTCACTGTGCTCCTCTACAGTGTCACTGTGCTCCTCTACAGTGTCACTGTGCTCCTCCACATTGTTCCAATCTAAACTTTACAGCGTGTTTTGAGTGCCTCTAAAGTGCAAGCAAAGAGTATTAGTTTCATTGCACGACTCCAAGATGAACACGAGAGTACTCAGAGGAATCACGCCTTCTAACCTTTGCATGCAACTCCTGTAACTACTACACTGTAGTTAGGTAGAACTCTGCAGTCTCCTGTAACTACTGCACTGTAGTTAGGTAGAACTCTGCAGTCTCCTGTAACTACTACACTGTAGTTAGGTAGAACTCTGAAGTCTTATGTAACTACTACACTGTAGTTAGGTAGAACTCTGCAGTCTCCTGTAACTACTACACTGTAGTTAGGTAGAACTCTGCAGTCTCCTGTAACTACTGCATTGTAGTTAGGTAGAACTCTGCAGTCTCCTGTAACTACTACACTGTAGTTAGGTAGAACTCTTACAGTGATCTAGTTTCTAGCTCAGGTCTAGCCGGTAGGTGGCGCTTGTGGCTCACTTCTGAGGGAATTCTTTGCCTTAACTTCCATTATTAAATTCTTGAGACTGTGGGGGAGGGGTTTGCCTCTGGGGGTTTAATGGGGGATGATTTTCTTATATTGTGACATGAAAGTGAGAAAAGAGCCTCATTATTTCAGTTCAATGGGCTCCTCATTGATCATCAAAGGCAATTTTAGTCTATACTGTTACTCCTATAACAGTAATTCATCACATCAACCTAATTAGGTAGTGACTTGTGCTGATATGTGCTGCTGCCTCATTCTCACCCTCTGTACCATACTGTCTCATTCTCGTTCTCTCTACCATACTGTCTCATTCTCACCCTCTGTACCGTACTGTCTCATTCTCGTTCTCTCTACCATACTGTCTCATTCTCACCCTCTGTACCATACTGTCTCATTCTCACCCTCTGTACCATACTGTCTCATTCTCACCCTCTGTACCGTACTGTCTCATTCTCACTCTCTGTACCGTACTGTCTCATTCTCACCCTCTGTGCCGTACTGTCTCATTCTCACTCTCTGTACCGTACTGTCTCATTCTCACCCTCTGTACCGTACTGTCTCATTCTCACCCTCTGTACCGTACTGTCTCATTCTCACCCTCTGTACCGTACTGTCTCATTCTCACCCTCTGTACCGTACTGTCTCATTCTCACCCTCTGTGCCGTACTGTCTCATTCTCACCCTCTGTACCGTACTGTCTCATTCTCACCCTCTGTGCCGTACTGTCTCATTCTCACTCTCTGTACCGTACTGTCTCATTCTCACTCTCTGTACCGTACTGTCTCATTCTCACCCTCTGTACCGTACTGTCTCATTCTCATCCTCTGTACCGTACTGTCTCATTCTCACCCTCTGTACCGTACTGTCTCATTCTCACCCTCTGTACCGTACTGTCTCATTCTCACCCTCTGTACCGTACTGTCTCATTCTCACCCTCTGTACCGTACTGTCTCATTCTCATCCTCTGTACCGTACTGTCTCATTCTCACCCTCTGTACCGTACTGTCTCATTCTCACCCTCTGTGCCGTACTGTCTCATTCTCACCCTCTGTACCGTACTGTCTCATTCTCACCCTCTGTACCGTACTGTCTCATTCTCACCCTCTGTACCGTACTGTCTCATTATCACCCTCTGTGCCGTACTGTCTCATTCTCATCCTCTGTACCGTACTGTCTCATTCTCACCCTCTGTACCGTACTGTCTCATTCTCACCCTCTGTACCGTACTGTCTCATTCTCACCCTCTGTGCCGTACTGTCTCATTCTCACCCTCTGTGCCGTACTGTCTCATTCTCACCCTCTGTACCGTACTGTCTCATTCTCACCCTCTGTACCGTACTGTCTCATTCTCACCCTCTGTACCGTACTGTCTCATTCTCACCCTCTGTACCGTACTGTCTCATTCTCACCCTCTGTGCCGTACTGTCTCATTCTCACCCTCTGTGCCGTACTGTCTCATTCTCACCCTCTGTGCCGTACTGTCTCATTCTCACCCTCTGTGCCGTACTGTCTCATTCTCACCCTCTGTGCCGTACTGTCTCATTCTCACCCTCTGTGCCGTACTGTCTCATTCTCACCCTCTGTGCCGTACTGTCTCATTCTCACCCTCTGTGCCGTACTGTCTCATTCTCACCCTCTGTACCGTACTGTCTCATTCTCACCTCTGTGCCGTACTGTCTCATTCTCACCCTCTGTGTCATATCGTCTCATTCTCACCCTCTGTGTCATATCGTCTCATTCTCCCCCTCTGTGCCGTACTGTCTCATTCTCACCCTCTGTGCCGTACTGTCTCATTCTCACCCTCTGTGCCGTACTGTCTCATTCTCACTCTCTGTGCCGTACTGTCTCATTCTCACTCTCTGTGCCGTACTGTCTCATTCTCACCCTCTGTGCCATATCGTCTCATTCTCACCCTCTGTGCCATATCGTCTCATTCTCACCCTCTGTGCCATATCGTCTCATTCTCCCCCTCTGTGCCATATCGTCTCATTCTCACCCTCTGTGCCATATCGTCTCATTCTCCCCCTCTGTGCCATATCGTCTCATTCTCACCCTCTGTGCCATATCGTCTCATTCTCACCCTCTGTGCCATATCGTCTCATTCTCACCCTCTGTGCCATATCGTCTCATTCTCCCCCTCTGTGCCATATCGTCTCATTCTCACCCTCTGTGCCATATCGTCTCATTCTCCCCCTCTGTGCCATATCGTCTCATTCTCACCCTCTGTACCGTACTGTCTCATTCTCACCCTCTGTGCCGTACTGTCTCATTCTCACTCTCTGTGCCGTACTGTCTCATTCTCACTCTCTGTGCCGTACTGTCTCATTCTCACCCTCTGTGCCGTACTGTCTCATTCTCACCCTCTGTGCCATATCGTCTCATTCTCACCCTCTGTGCCATATCGTCTCATTCTCACCCTCTGTGCCATATCGTCTCATTCTCCCCCTCTGTGCCATATCGTCTCATTCTCACCCTCTGTGCCATATCGTCTCATTCTCCCCCTCTGTGCCATATCGTCTCATTCTCACCCTCTGTGCCATATCGTCTCATTCTCACCCTCTGTGCCATATCGTCTCATTCTCCCCCTCTGTGCCATATCGTCTCATTCTCACCCTCTGTGCCATATCGTCTCATTCTCACCCTCTGTGCCATATCGTCTCATTCTCACCCTCTGTGCCATATCGTCTCATTCTCTTTTCTCTGCTAATGACTTTAACGATGTTGGATTTTATTCCATTCTTGCTCGCATTAAGGAGACTGTTTAATTCTTCACCTCATTTTTATAATCGATGATAATGGTGAGATTTTTTGAGAATATTAGACTTTTACGAGGTGCGACAGTGTGTGAGCCTTGGTCGTGTGAGAAATTCTTAAAGATGTACATTGTTCCATGGAGTGTACTTGCCTATCAAGAACTGTAACATTTTACCTCTATTTTATCTGGTACCCATGATACCAATTAAGATACAGAGTTCCAAATACAATTTATATACGTTTTCTTACATGATCGAAGATGTGTATGCGGTCAATAACTGTGAAGTTATCCTAGTAACAGAATGAAAGCATTGCGAGTATTTGTATGTGGCCTAATGCCCCCAGTGGCTGGCAATAGAATAGGTAGGCGCAGCATGCAATGAGATCTACTGCTCCCTGGGGTGGACGCCTGAAACTTACAGCCACTCGCCAATAAAAATACCTTGGCTTTATTTCCCAGAATTCTCGTTAGATTGCTTTAATAAGATATTTGAGCCTTTCAATTAAAGTCTGATTATTAGGCTATATCATAACTAAGATAATATAATATCGCTCTATCTATAAACTGCTTTTCCTTGAACTGTTGTAAATTGGACCTGTGTAAGTATTCTGTTGTCATGGATATTATTTAGCGATTTTAAATGTTTTTTTTATTCCTTTTGCACACCAATTAATTCGCAAGTTATCGTGAGTTTCCAGTCTTGGTGTCCAATTAGTTTGCATTTTCTTTTCTTGAGTAAGTTTCAAGTTATCGGACGGTTCCACATTTTCGATCATATTAAAGTACACATTCATTTTTCTTAACTTTTTATCAATTTCTTTACCATTATGCCTGCAGGTGTCATGGATACAAGTAAAATTAAATAACAATCATTTTACACTTTTTTCTTATATGATCGAAGATGTGAAACAATCCGATAACTCGTAACGTACCCCATATGAGTGCACTCTTTTTCTCTCACGCATACGAAGTGAGAGCAGAGAAAAGATTGGCTTGCAATTATGCACGAGTGTATTGCCTCTCTGTCACTGCACACACATTCTTTGTAATTACTTACACAAAGAATTGAGATGAAACACAAAGGACATCTGCATGTTATTCCAATCTTTAATGCATTCTGTGACTCTTTCTGAATACAGATAGACGTAATTTACCTTGACACTCTTACGCTCTTTGACTTGCTTACATCAATAAATGCTTTAGTATTATTCTTTCTAATAGAAAAGGAATGTATTTTACTTGAATGGTGCTAATCTGACTATAAATTAGTTCTTAATCTCATTATTTGTTTCGTATTGAGAAGCAATTCAATATTTCCTTTTTTTTGAATTCATAATAGCAATATAGTTCAGGTTTTTTTTCTTAATCGTTACTATCTTCCAATTCTTCTATTACAGGGAGTATATAGTGACTATCGATGATACCGTATCGATATGGTATCTATGATACCGTATCGAAATAGTATCTATGATACTGCATCGAAATGGTATCTATGATTCTGTATCGAAATGGTATCTATGATACTGTATCGAAATAGTATCTATGATACTGTATCGAAATAGTATCGATGATACAAGTTATCCCTGTTGTTAGTTGCCATTCGGCCACTCTATTAATTTCCGAGTCTGGAGATTAACGCTAGCGATATCAGCTGCTAGTCACGTCCATGGTATAATTATCCTTTTAATTCCTGAAGCGATGTGATCGATTACTTCCTCAGAAATAAGTAGCTCTCAGTGACACAGAAAGAGAGTGTCACTCTCTGTGTCAGAGAGTGACACTTTCATTATTCAATAGCATGATTTTTCCCAATTAATATCAGTGAATTCAAGGAGTAGCTTTTCTGCATCCTTGAGATTCTTTTAACCATTATCAATCAATGAATATTTTTTTTTAAATTTAGGCATCTTGCCACTGTTTTTTGTATATTTTGTTTAGGGGGAGAATGGTAAACTTTCGATTGTGTGTTTTGTTATTCTTTTGTAGCAATCTTAGTGCACTTAGGTCCTTATTTACGATGCTATCAAGTCGACTTTTGGTCGTAAATTGCGTTGTTCTGGACTTCATTCTATCGACACTCTACTTCTGTGCCAACAAAACAAGCACTAACGTCTGACTTCTACTCTCAAGTCCCTTGTATAGTAGCGTCTGCATTTGCTGTGTTACACTATACTATGCTAATATTTCACTGCCTTTATCCTATAAGAAGACTATAGTAATACTCAGTATACCTCTATTGTGAGGATAAAATTCTTAGAAAATTTCTACCGGATCTTCATGAAATATAAATCCCCTGTAAAATATTCTTGTTAAAGTTAGAAACTTATGCTTTAAGTGCTATTTTACCATCTGTATTCTGTGTTAAGATGCGTCATGTACACTTTTTAGTGATTATTTTTGACACATTTCATCTCGCTTGTTTACAGTTCATTTTGTAACTCATTATTCCAGTGTTTACTCGTATATGAATATTTTTCACATTGTGTTAGTTAGTTGTTATGTTCCATTGGTGTGAGAGTGGTGTGGTGCGTGTTTTTGATGTTCATATGGCAGTTAGCGGAGCTCTCTCCTTGGATATTCTGAAGACAGAGAGGCGATGCATTTATCTTCGGCACTGACTGATTGACTGTAAAGGAACACTGCGAGCTATTGGCCACTGGCCTTAGATACTCGCAACACCCAAACATTATTGGGAAGAGGAGAGGGGGAGAAGTGATGGAGAGAGAGAGAGAAGTGCTGGTGAGAGAGAAGGAAGTACTGTGAAGAGAATGAGGGAGGGAAGTATTACAGAGAGGGTGAATTACAGTAGCTGTATCAAGATAGTCCCCAAAGTCTACAATTCTAAAGCATGTTTCCAGTCCACATTTTAAACATGTTCTAACTTCATGTGTCTAACCTAACCAAACGGAGATGAACTTGACACTATTTTAACGTTTTATTTTTCCTCCTATCTCAATGTTTGTTGCCATTACCTATCTAATTCTCTGCAGTTTCTGCACAGTGTAGGACCGAGGTAATCATGTTGTGTATTCTCATTACTCTGGAGACTAGTGTCTCATAGTTCATACATTTATAATCAGTTTTTGAGCAGAAAAGCACCGTTGGTTATTGTTTAATCTTCTCTCGAAAGACTGCCAGCCGATTGATATTGAGGAGAGTGAAAAGGAGTGTGAGACTCAATGAAGAGGAGGATGCGGGTACATTCAGGGAGACACTGTGTGGGGAGACACTGCCCAATGTGTGGGGAGACACTGCCCAATGTGTGGGGAGACACTGCCCAATGTGTGGGGAGACACTGCCCACTGTGTGGGGAGACACTGCTCCCCACTGTGTGGGGAGACACTGCTCCCCACTGTGTGGGGAGACACTGCTGCCCACTGTGTGGGGAGACACTGCTGCATACTGTGTGGGGAGACACTGCTGCCCACTGTGTGGGGAGACACTGCTGCCCACTGTGTGGGGAGACACTGCTGCCCACTATGTGGGGAGACACTGCTGCCCACTGTGTGGGGAGACACTGCCCCTCATTTATAGTAGTCATTTCTCCAGTAAATTATGCAAATGATTCTCCTTATATCGGAACTTTTCTTTTCCTAAGGAATCACCTGCACTCTAGTCATGTATTTCTGCTATTGATAAAGTTATTTAGTGTATAGTTAGTGTGTGTTAAGGTACCTCCATTTCTCAACTGGTGATGACTATTAGTTTGATAGTAACTGTGTCTCCCACATCTCCGCCACTGGTCACAGATGGAGACTAATTAGAACGATAGATGTTATAGCCTCTGAGTAGTGAGTAACAGATGATACACTCTGTCTAACTCCTCTCAGTCCTCTGTCTAACTCCTCTCAGTCCTCAGTCTAACTCCTCTCAGTCCTCAGTCTAACTCCTCTCAGTCCTCAGTCTAACTCCTCTCAGTCCTCAGTCTAACTCCTCTCAGTCCTCAGTCTAACTGCTCTCAGTCCTCAGTCTAACTCCTCTCAGTCCTCAGTCTAACTCCTCTCAGTCCTCAGTCTAACTCCTCTCAGTCCTCAGTCTAACTCCTCTCAGTCCTCAGTCTAACTCCTCTCAGTCCTCAGTCTAACTCCTCTCAGTCCTCATCCTAACTCCTCTCAGTCCTCATCCTAACTCCTCTTTCATCATAACTCAGTTCATCAATTTAACAACAATCAGGTTCTCTCCGTGCAACACAAAAGCTGAAGTTGCGGCTACAAACCGACTGTCATTCTTTTCAAAAAGCTCTCGTGTTAATCAACAAAAACAAACTTTGAACAGTTATCTCCTTTGTAATTAGATTAACTGTGACTGATGTGAAGCCAACTAAAGACTTAATTTGATTAAATGGCGCTACATCTCCTTCTGTGCTTATCATCTCATAGGCTGTGTGTGTAGTGGTAGAGGTGTGTGTAGTGGTAGATGTGTGTACAGTATGTGTGTGTAGTGGTAGATGTGTGTACAGTATGTGTGTGTAGCGGTAGATGTGTGTACAGTATGTGTGTGTACAGTATGTGTGTGTAGCGGTAGATGTGTGTACAGTATGTGTGTGTAGTGGTTCCTCCCCTCATCCCTCCTCCTATTCCTCCCCTCCTCCTATTCCTCCCCTCCTCCTATTCCTCCCGTCCTTCTATTCCTCCCGTCCTTCTATTCCTCCCCTCACCCCTCCTCTTGTTCCTCTCATCATCCTTCCTCTTGTTCCTCCCCTCATCCCTCCTCTTGTTCCTCCCCTCATCCCTCCTCTTGTTCCTCCCCTCATCCCTCCTCTTGTTCCTCCCATCATCCTTCCTTTTGTTCCTCCCATCATCCCTCCTCTTGTTCCTCCCATCATCCCTCCTCTTGTTCCTCTCATCATCCCTCCTCTTGTTCCTCCCATCATCCCTCCTCTTGTTCCTCTCATCATCCCTCCTCTTGTTCCTCTCATCACCCCTCCTCTTGTTCCTCTCATCATCCCTCCTCTTGTTCCTCTCATCATCCCTCCTCTTGTTCCTCTCATCATCCCTCCTCTTGTTCCTCTCATCATCCCTCCTCTTGTTCCTCTCATCATCCTTCCTCTTGTTCCTCTCATCATCCTTCCTCTTGTTCCTCTCATCATCCCTCCTCTTGTTCCTCCCATCATCCCTCCTCTTCTTCCTCTCATCATCCCTCCTCTTATTCCTCTCATCATCCCTCCTCTTATTCCTCCCCTCCTTCCTCCCCTCCTCTTATTCCTCCCCTCCTTCCTCCCCTCCTCTCTCCCCTCCTCCCTCCTCTGTCACTCCTCTCCTCCCTCCTCTGTCACTCCTCCCTCCTCTGCTAGCTCTAACGCATCGCTCCTCTTTTATCTCACCGGCTGTCATTTAGTTCGAGGTGAAACTTTGTGCTTCGTTACCATTTGTATTCTCCCAAAAAGTCTGAAGATATCTGCATGCGAGGCCTCGTCTCTAAATAAAACTCACCAATTGCTGGAATAACTATTCGTGAGATAGCTATGGCCTCAATCTACTGCCGTGGTGAGTTATACACATTTACCCTCTCTGTGTGCTCTTGAAACTAATAGCTTTGGAATTGTCATGATGGAAATATTGGTAGAGCTTAAGGACCTATCCAGGGGATATTTGAGTGCTGGGCTCCATCTCCCTCTCTCTCTCTCTCTCTATCCTCACGGTGTACCATCCGCTTTAAAGGGGACACCGCCCCCTCCCTCCCCTCTCCCCCGTTAGTAAGTGGGTGGGGGGAGAGGTCCTGAATATTTTACCCATTCACGTAATATGGAGAAGCATTGTTACTTCTTAGTTATCAAGCGGCTAGTGTGAATAGTGTCCTCCTGTTGATGATGTACAGGTCTTCTCCCTCACGGGGAGAGTTGTCAGAGGGTGATGCTGACACATCTATCTAACCAGTCTGCTTGGTCTGCTGCTAGTTACGGGTTAAGTAGCGCTTGTCCTCCCTTTGCTTGCATTATTGAAGTGAATGAGAGTGGCGTGACTGCTGCTGGTGGTGTATAAGAACTAGTCTAGCTGAGGTGCAAATAACTACACAACTTGCAATGTCCAAATAACTACACATCTTGCCATGTACAAATAACTACACATCTTGCAATGTCCAAATAACTACACAACTTGCAATGTCCAAATAACTACACATCTTGCAATGTCCAAATAACTACACATCTTGCAATGTCCAAATAACTACACAACTTGCAATGTCCAAATAACTACACATCTTGCAATGTACAAATAACTACACATCTTGCAATGTCCAAATAACTACACATCTTGCAATGTACAAATAACTACACATCTTGCAATGTCCAAATAACTACACATCTTGCAATGTCCAAATAACTACACAACTTGCAATGTCCAAATAACTACACATCTTGCAATGTACAAATAACTACACATCTTGCAATGTACAAATAACTACACATCTTACAGTCATCCTCTCACCAAATGGATTTGTAAACCTCGAAGAAAAAGTGTACTCCAAAACTAAAACTAGAAATGCGTCAAGTATGAGCCAACAATTCTTTTTGTAATGAGAATATTAATGTTAACCCCAAATTGAAATGCTTCAAATATTTTTATTTGCTAAACATTTCATTGTACACTCAAAATATATTCCTTCTTAGCGATAACTTTTAAAATGAGGTCTCTGTTGTAGACGTGTCTTTTTCGTAACTATGGTAACGTTTGTGTGTGGATTATATTTTCGAAAGCTCTTATATTGTTAAACTGCTTTGCCAACCTACTAGCGAATGTACAAAGAGAATATCAGCAAATACTTTTTAATGTTTAATGATTTGACAGTGGTTATTTTTTACCTGATACCATCTCAGTAATTTCATTTACATGACATAGTGTTAGCTCCGAATTATCGGACAGCTCCACATCTTCGATCAAAAAAAAAAAATTGATGCGTTTTTAAAATATCTTACTGATATTTTTCATCCAGTGTTTAGTTAGCCTTTGGTAATTGTCACTTTACCCTAGTGTGACATGTTGCTCCGTGTTACGTACTTTTAATTTAGTACATCTCCAGTACTGCTGTTGTTTGTGCAGCATGTGACTCTGAAGATCATCCTGAGTCACAGTTACCTGACGGTGAGTCACTGTACTGAGTCACCTGCACCTGCGCTTGACTCACGGAGTCAGGCACGTTACCTGTTCGCGTCACTGTTGTTATATATTAAAGTAAATGTACTTGTGTTATTTTAGAGGCTGGTAGTCATTCTATTTGCCTATGCAGGTAATTACATCACTAATTGTTTTCTCTCTCTCCTCAGGTATGTGCCTTGTCTTAAGTTATACTTACGCCACAGCTTCGGAAACTAGTGAGTGTTCGTGTTTTAGGGTAAGTTAAGAGTTATTGGACAGCTACACATTCTCGATCAAATAAAATATATTAAAATATAATGATTACTAACTCTATTTTAAATGGCATCTATATTATCTAAGCACTAAAAATAACTAGTTAAATAGTAATTATTTATACCTTTTCTTATATGATCGAAAATGTCGGACCGTCCGATAACTCGGTGCTACTTACCCTACTTAGATACTTGCAGGGAGCCTTTAAAAAATATATTATTGGTATCTTGTATCCATCATATACAGGGTACCTACGAAAAGTGTCCCTTACTTTGACTTAATACAAATATTGTATTTATAACAAATAAAATTAGAGTTCAAATAAAATTAAAAATAATATACTTTTACATTTATCCAATCTACCAACACAGTTGCTCAATATTTATTCATAAAAACAATATTTAAATTAATTCAGAGTTGCGGACTCATTTTTGTGTTTCCCTGATAGACAATGTGAGATCATGAATAGGAAATACATTGATAATTTATTGCTATTTGTATACCAATGAACTGATAATATTCATAATTGTTATTATTGATTTATAATTATTCACTGTTTTGTCATTTGCACATTTCATACAATAATGAAGGTTTGAAGTTATTGGTGCTTTAATACGTGATTGTTTTCTTTTATATTACTCTTGACATTATCGATAATATGATGACTGGAGGCTATTCATTTAATTAAACTAATTATATTCATTGGATAATGCGTTATTTTTATTCATTGAAAGGTGCGTTAATATTGTGAGTAATTTAAGTGAAGGCTCATAGCTTCATTGTGTCAATAATTCCTTACAGAGCAAACAATGTTTACTTTTCCTTGTGCAAATATCCACACAAAACTGTTCTTTAAATCATTTCTTTGTTATATAACATTAATTGAATAACTTCATATTATTTCAAAGATATTCCAATAGTTAATTAGAGTACGAAATTGAATTTGCAATTAAAACTTTTGCTCTCTTTCTTTACTCTTACCTATCCCTGTCCCTTTTGCTCTCTTTTTCTCTTTCTTTCACTCTTACTTATCACCCTCTCTTTGTTTACTCTTACCTATCCCTCTCCCTTCTGCTCTCTTTTTCTCTTTCTTTCACTCTTACTTATCCCACTCTCTTTGTTTACTCTTACCTGCCTCTTCTCTCTTTGTTTACTCTTACCTGCCTCTTCTCTCTTTGTTTACTCTTACCTGCTCTCTTGTTATCACAGGTGGTTAGTTACACTAATATTTAGAGGTTAGTGTTCCCCACCAGTGCTTTGCTGACAGTTGTGCCAGCTCCAGCAGTGCTGTTTCTAAACCTCCTCCTCTGGCTCCCTTCCTCCACACATTTTACTCTACAAACACCAAACAAAAGTAAACAGTACTAATGCTAATGAGATCTATAAATCCTTTTCTCCATGCCTCATGCACTTCAATTACTATAAACAATGGGGGTAATCTACGAGTTATCGGACGGTTACACTTTTTCGATCATATATCAACGAATTTATGGACATAATTATTTAACATTTGTTTTTACTAGTGTCCATAATAGCTGTAGGTGTCATCAATGAAATATAATGTTAATATATAATAATTATTTTATTTTCATCTTACGTGATCGTAATTGTGGAACCGTCCGATAACTCTGAATTACCCTATTGTTATATATTCTACTGTGAATGTTCTTTACAAGTTCTGTGAAGGCAATTTTCTTACCTGTTGAGACGGAAAACTCTTAATTGCTTTCGATCGATAATGACTGACTGGAAAACACCAGACGTTCCTCCTCCTCATTTATTATTGTACAGCATTGTAGATTGATGTAGAAAAAGAGGCAAAAAATGGTATTAAGGATGTGAGTAAAACGTTTTTTAATGCAATCAACTAAATCCATTATGTATTGTGATGAACTTTTCATTCAAATAATGATTATTAAAGATAAGAAAATTAGTTTGTTAAAGCTCCATCTAGGGATAAATAGAATAATTTTTATATATATCTCCTTTTTTTTTTGGTATTCCTATAAACGTTGCGTAAATAACGTTTGTCATATCTGCGTGTGATATTCTGAATTATACAATTCAATTAATAGTTAATATAGTGTGTGTCTCAAGTTCTATCAACCATTGCTTATTTCGAAGATAATCCGATACTCTTGTAACCATTAAATAAATAAAACTCCTATCGGGAAATAATGTAAACAATACCACCTATCGAATTTCCATCTGACTTATGTAATCTTAAAAATATATTTTCTTTAGAAAAATAGTGATTTCACTTGAAATTCTGAAATTTTTCATTATTTATCTACTTATTTTTTAAATTAATTATGTTAAGATATCTCAGATGAAAATTAGAAATAGCTTGTACCTTCAAAATAACTTTTAAGTTCTACCTTAATGCATTTATTATCACTTTTATTTCTAACTTTTAAATATATTCATAACATCAATACAGAATAAATCACTCTGTCAGCTACTTAGACACGAATGATTTGATTCTCCCACGAGAATTAATTTCTCTGTTTTATTATTGGTGTGGTGTGTGTGTTTTTTTCAGTGGAGGCAATATCTCTGCCATTGTGTGGCTAAAGTTACTCACCACATCTTTACAATGAGGTGCACTTGGTTTCGATGTCACGCAATAATGAGCTCTAAGTCTCCGGAAGTCCTAGATAGGATCACCGCAAAGGAACCATACATACCCCAGACTTTAATTCTCTCATATACAGTCTAGGGAAAGTTCCGAGTTAAAAGACTGCTCCAGTTTTTAGATCATGTAGGAAACAAACATTATTTGACATTTTAATTGGTAGCTATACATGATACCTGCATTATCAAAATAACTTCTTGAAAATATTAATTTATGTGTATTTTTCAAGTAAGATCGAAAATATGTTACCATCCGATAACTCGTGTAACTCCCCTTCCTATTAGTGTGTGTATTAGCTACTGAATTTGTTGTTTTGCATCTGCCCATCAATTGCCCATGGTGAAGCATGAGAGTGTCTTTTGTATGTATGATGTACATGAGTAGCTACTTACTCCCCTGTACAATAGGGAGTACTCATCTACTCTATTCACAGAGTGGGGAAGGCTCTCACTGCCCCATGTCTTATGAAAAGACTCTACTTCTGAGATACAGTCACGCTATCACCTTCCCCTCACTCTGCTAACGACTGTACGGATCCTTTTTTCGCACAGAGACTGTATTGTGTCATGTGCGCATACCTCCATGTACAGTGTGTACGTGTCTGTAACGTGTGTGTACGTCTGTGGTACACTGAAAATATGGTATTGATGAAAAACAACAGCGTGTATCATTATAATACACTGACAGCGTGTATCATTATAATACACTGACAGCGTGTATCATTATAATACACTGACAGCGTGTATCATTATAATACACTGACAGCGTGTATCATTATAATACACTGACAGCGTGTATCATTATAATACACTGACAGCGTGTATCATTATAATACACTGACAGCGTGTACCTTTGTATCTGTGATGGGCTCTCACATTGTATCCGTGATGCGCTCTCACATTGTATCTGTGATGCGCTCTCACATTGTATCTGTGATGCGCTCTCAAATTGTATCTGTGATACGGTCACACATTGTATCTGTGATACGGTCACACATTGTATCTGTGATGCGCTCTCACATTGTATCTGTGATGCGCTCTCACATTGTATCTGTGATGCGCTCTCACATTGTATCTGTGATGCGCTCTCACATTGTATCTGTGATGCGCTCTCAAATTGTATCTGTGATACGGTCACACATTGTATCGGTGATGCGCTCTCACATTGTATCCGTGATGTGCTCTCTTCCCTTCGGACTGTTGCAAATGTAATTCTAAATCGCAGTGATTTTCCTTTCGAAAGTCACACAGGCGGAATGAGAATGTGTGTGGGTGTGTAGGAATGCACCTTAGTTTCTCTATCTGTCTTATCATTTTGATGTCTATTCAGCGCTGGTACTTTTTGGCCTAGATTTTGGTGGGAGTTGCGCGTCCATTGTTAGCTGCATTCGGCCACGCCTTTCTTCATTTATTTGGCGGCGCTAGAAAGAAATCCTCTAAAATTCAAGATAACGGAATGTGTCGATCTGAAGAGTGAGAAACACTGAAGGCTGCACCACTTCAAACAAACAATATTGTTAGTGTTTGCAGTGACATGTGCATTGTTTCATGTCCATTGTGTTGTCATGTATAGCTTCTTGCATTGCATGCTTTGTGTGTTCTTAATTCCAAACATCCGGTGGCCAGTGACAAGCTGTACCTTGACTTTAGCAGTAAGTATGAGGAAGTCAATTAACTTCTAATATGCGAGGTCCTTATAGAAATAATATACACCTACCATACACTCGCCTTGTCTTGCCGTGTAATTGATTGGATGTGCATCTACAGTGAAAAGAAAAGCCCGTAGACTGAGTGTAGATACAGTAACTGTAGACCAGTAGCTGTGCATTGTCACTCTGCACCTGTGCACTTATTTTGCACTCCTCAGTTTCTCTCATACCGTTTCTTCTCTCACACTGTTTCTGCACTCAGCTTCTGACCACCACTAGTGAGTTCATTCTCTGCTGTTATTCTCCTCATCACCCATGCGTGTCCTAGGTGTAGGTAGATGTTCATCAGCTGTGACTGTTCTCATAGCTAAGGTCTTACTATGAGATGGTCACCAGGTGACCTCTCTGCGCTACAACCGAGACAACCACAGCTCTGTGCCTTGAGTACGATTGTTCTTACTCTTAGAACACAACCTTCAGTACATTTAAGTGATAGTAAATAAGTTGTAAGAGACTTTTCTAGTGATGTCTTGTAGTATTCAGTGCTTCACAGTTGATATATTAAGGAAGAATATCAAGATTTCTTTCTGAGGTTTAAATAACCTCTTGTTTAATGATTGTTTCAATCAAAGAAGGAAGAATATCATATTGAGTTACTGTATTAGAGTTTATCATATTTATTTGTTTTTAATTTTGTTAGATTTATATTGTTTTAATGTTGGGGTATTTAAAGTTCAGTGTTCAAATTTGCCTGACTGTTCATTAAAGAAATTAGATTTCCATGCTCTCTATATATAATTAATAATTATATAGCGAAAGTATTTAATAATGTGCATGTGTACTTTGTATTTGCTAATTAGTGAATGGTATGCATACCATTTACATGTTGAACATTTGGTCATCACTACTTCGATTAGGGCAAATTTAGAGTTATCGAACGGTTCCACATTTTCGACCATATAAGAAAAAAATAATGTATCAACTTTTAATTCAACTAGCATCCTCGCTACCTGTAACTATTATGGATGCCAATTCAAATAGAAATTAAATAATAATGGTAAAAAATTCTATAACAGCTCTACTGCACGGAACATACCTCTAAGTAATGGAAAAAATTGAAATGAGTAAGACTACAAGTCTGATGTAGGTGATGACATCTCGTCAGGGGCGTAACGTCATGAATGAGTGACTCCAAGTAACTTTGCGCAACGCTTAACGGGAGGCAAGCGCTCGTAACATCCACTGCTGAACGGCTGATAAGCAATCAGTTGCTGGGTCGGAAAAACGCTCTATGTTATCTGAGACAATAAAAGTGTGCAAGCTTTCGAAATATGTTTTAGAGTTACGCCATTCGAGTGCTATTAAAGATGACAGGCAGAGAAGTGGCAAATGGTCATTTGCACGATGCACTTTCACGCACTAGTCTCACATGCACGACTCAAACGATAATTGAACTCGATGAGCTGACTGCTAAATTTTAGGCTGCGGTGATGAAGGCTCAAAGTTTCGACAATAGAGAATGAGGACTGACAGTTTGTGATATCGAAAAGTGACTGCCTGCAATTGAACATAAATGATGGTAAATTGGTGGGCTGTACGGTGTGCCTAAACTGATAAACGACAGAATTTAGCAAGAATGGAAATGGAAAGAAGAGCTCTGGAACAATGGAACTTTGCACATTCCTTTCACGGTAGAGAGTCTATTGCACATAAGGCAGTGCGTGGATCTTTCTAGAGCATCTCCTCACTTTCTGAACAATGTAGCTACCCACTTCAGAGAAATGACATCAACCCTAACAATGAGTAGGAAACAGAAGAAACAAAGTAACTCTTGCATAACCACCATCACTAACTACAAAGCATGGAGTGCATTGCGCAAACAATGCACGGAGTACGTGATCTAGAAATAGATTGTTGTGATAAGCATGTACTTCAGTGGACTAAATGCCAAATAGAATACTGGAGCAGGTGTGAGACAACCACTCTACCTATTTTCAGTGCTTTCATTCATTCACGGTAACTTACTAACTTCTACTTTCGAATGGATGAAAAAAGTTAAAATAATGAATTAAAATCAATAATCTGATCATATGATTCATATCATAGAATAAGGTTAGAGAGCTAAATGACGTAGGAACATAATCTAGAGTAAGTTTCGAGTTATCGAAGTGTTCTATGTTTTAGACAATATAAAGAAAATGTGTTTTGGTATATGATGATTATATAATAAATAAATGTGGAAGCGTCCAATAGCTCTTAACTTTCCCTCCTTTGTTCACTGTAGAACCCCTTGTGTACTTTATTTGTCTTCAGATGATTTGTTCGCTACTAGATCATAATTATAACACAACACTCTCACCTTTTCCACATCTGATGAATAATTTAATTATGCGTGATCGATATTGACAATGTAGATAAAGTTTATGTTTAATAAACATCACATTAGCTATAAGACACATCGCCCTAATACCTAATAAGGGCCGTACACACGTAGGGTTTTTAAGTCTTTCCACCAGAGTTTTTGCTAAGCACCTCCTACTTCTTCCACGAGAATATAAGAAAAAACGATATAATTATTATTTATTTGAGTTGGTATCCATGATATATCAACTGAAATAAATAATAATTATATCGTTTTTTCTTATATTCTCGTGGAAAAAGTAGGAGGAGCTTAGCAAAAACTCTGGTGGAAAGACTTAAAAACCCTACGTGTGTACGGCCCTTTACTGTGTAGAAACACTTATTAACTAGCTATACTAAGAGTTATTTTTTAAGACACATTATGGATTACTTTGACGAAATATAAACAGTAGCTAGAGGTCACTGGGGAGGAAAAGGGAGGGTTAGTTACTTTTCTACCTCAGTGTACAATCGATAGCAACACTACCTACCAAATGCATTGCAAAGACACTATTTGCTCTACCGATAACGTGATAGGAAGCCTCTAAAACAGGCACTGTTTCAAGCCTCACAATAGGCTCGGCAATTCTAGGCCACTTCTGAGTTATTGGACCGCTCAACATTTTCGATCATGCAAGAAAAAAAAATATTGCCTATCTTTTATTTGAATTGGTATCCATGATACGTGTAGATATCATGGATACCAATTCATATAACAAATTTAATCTTAAAAGTTAAAACTATTGTTTTATCCAAGATATTGATCCGAGTTTTATTATGCTGGAATGTGTTCACCGTGTGTATATTGTTCTTGCAACTCAATCGTACAGTGTGATTTTGAAAAAGGGCAAATTGTTGTTGCTCGCGTGGCAGGAGCTTCGATCACCAAAACCGCTGAGCTTTTGAGTTTTTCGAGAGCTACCATATCGAGGACGATGACACAATTCGAAAAACAGGGAAAGACCTCCAACATTTCGAGTTGGAGCAGCTCCCTGGTAAATAATGGCAATATTAACTCGTATTTTGAGGACTTGGTGTGTGCAGAAATTAATCAGTATCTATGCAATCCAATTTCTACCAAAACCGTTCGGCGTGAGCTCCATAAAACTGGATACCATGGAAGAGCCGCCACCAGGGAACCTCTTCTTTCTTCTCGCAATAATTGAGAAGCGGATGATGTGGTGCCGAGACCACAAAACCTGGTCTACGGATCAGTGGAAGCGAGTAATATTCTTTGATGATTTCATTCTTTCTCTATTTGTGGAGACAGTCTCCACCCTCCGTCTGGAAAAGCTGGAGCAGATTTTGATGAAAGAGAGACTGAAAATTCCGATGGAAGAAGTCAAGAAGCTTTATGATTCAATTCCGAGACATATTGAATTTGAAGGCTAAAGATAGTCTAACTCTATATTAAATGAAATTACGCCAAATTTAATAAGTGTTCCAATTATTTTGTCCAACTCCTGTATGTATATTCTTTTTAATTATTCCACTAGATGACTGTTCCAAATCAACTGCTTCGTACAGGTATATATTTTCAATTACGCAATGTTGCAATGAATTAAATGAATATATTTGTTAATCGACTCCCTCACATTAAAAACCCGTTACTGTACACTAGATATTATATATGAATTTACCAAACAAAATAAACTTATTTGACTTAGATCGGTTGTTGTCATTTTTAAAAATAGTTGTTATTTTTTTAAGTATTTCCAGCATGTAGCTACTATCAGAAAAAAGAGTTGCTTCATGATGCTATTTTCATTAATTACAGTTCTCTATTATTTTTTAACGTACAAATTTATCTTCGAGTACCCAGGCCAATTTTATAATATCTACCAGTATTACAATTGGTAAAGCTTCTTTTTTTTAAATATGAAATCAGTAAACTGTGAAAATTATTACGGATAGACACAATTTTGTATCTCTTTCCCCAATCAGATTAGTTTTTTCTCAGTAAGTATTAGTTTTTCCAAGTTCGGAGTTCTCATCTCACCCATTCCAAGAAATGTACAAACAATACATGTCTCAGTCTGCACGTTCTTCTTCTAAAGTTTCAGCCATAATTTTCCATTCCTGATATTAGAGAAAACTGGAGACGAACTTAGCATATTTTTCTTCTGCATATTTCAATCATTTCGAAAGTAATTAAAAGTTCTCCATTATATTACAGTGCTAGAGATTTCAATTTTCTCCTCTGCTTATTAAAAAGTGTAATCCTTTTCTAAGCACCGAGTTCAATTTGTTTGTCAGTTATGATATAAATGTAGGAGTGGTGAGCATTGAAATACGGAGGGACATTGCTGCCTGCTCACAATCTGGTGTTTTGCCTGCAATGCTCGGTGTCGTTGCATGCCGCTGCTTCGGTCCAAATAGGTTCTTTAAATTCACATCTGCCGCTGCAATACAATAGAAACAATCCGTTAATTTGGTGCTAGCGAATTGGACCTCACTGCATAGTTGATGAGATCATTCGGGAGATTTTATGCGCATTCTCTAGCCTGGTGTTGATACGGCTAGTATTGTCTAACTGCAACTATGTTAAGCTTACATTGCTAAAGTATGCTATGCTGATATTGTCACAGAGGAGATGATCTAAAGTATGCTATGCTGATATTGTCTCAGAGGAGATGATCTAAAGTATGCTATGCTGATATTGTCACAGAGGAGATGATCTAAAGTATGCTATGCTGATATTGTCACAGAGGAGATGATCTAAAGTATGCTATGCTGATATTGTCACAGAGGAGATGATCTAAAGTATGCTATGCTGATATTGTCACAGAGGAGATGATCTAAAGTATGCTATGCTGATATTGTCACAGAGAAGATGATCTAAAGTATGTTATGCTGATATTGTCTCAGAGGAGATGATCTAAAGTATGCTATGCTGATATTGTCACAGAGGAGATGATCTAAAGTATGCTATGCTGATATTGTCACAGAGGAGATGATCTAAAGTATGCTATGCTGATATTGTCACAGAGAAGATGATCTAAAGTATGTTATGCTGATATTGTCTCAGAGGAGATGATCTAAAGTATGCTATGCTGATATTGTCTATAGTTGATGTAAAATCAAGAGAAGTGCATCATACCAGTGCTCATTGTGACTGCAGTGCCTATCTAAGTGGAGATGGTTGAATATGCAGAAGTGCATTTCCCTGATTGGTGTGTCGCTAAGGCCTTATTTCTATGCAGACAATGTGTGTTAGAACTACTCAACTGCATGCCTTATCTCTTACCATTCTGTCTCGGTATCTCTTTTAGTAGTAAGGGTTGAATGGGTGTGCTCTATTTCTTCGTATCTAGGATACTTGGCAGAAAATGTCACTTAGGTAGATTGTATCTATGCTACAATACGAGATATAATTTAATTAAAACTAATTTAGATTTCAGTCTGCTATAATTATTATTATCTGACTGGAGCAATATTTGCTGAAGTTATATCTGTGTGTAACAGTAGTAATCATCTGATAAGGCTTATCAGTGCTATCAATTAAGGATACAGTTGGTGTTTCTTTTATCGCTTATCACTGATATCATACCTTTGGTGCTTATCTACTCTGTTGACGATTGGTAAGCGGAAGTGATTAGGATGGCTACTGACAGCCTATTGTGACAATAGCTTGTCTGGTGCTGTGAAGTGTGGGAGCTGCCTGTGGTCACTGCAGTGATTTTATTGTACGGTTCATAGGGTAAATTCTATTATATATGATTAGTAGGGAAGCTCCGAATTGTAGGACGGTTTCTCATATTCGATCATATATAAAAGAAGTATAATGATTATTAATGTACTTTATTTATATTGCTATCCATAATACCTGTAGGTATTATAGACATGGATATCAATAAAAGTAAAATAATATTCATTCTATTTCTTTCTTATATGATCGAATATTGGAAACTGTCCTACAATTCAGAGCCTACCCTATTAGTAAAAGAAGCAACTAATTAATTAATTACCAGTGGTATTTCACCGTTACTGCACTGGGAAGCATTACGATATTACGCTACTTATTCAATTCTAAGTGCTTTTTAAATTGTGCGTGTTCGTGTAAATAGATATTGATACCATGGTGAAAAGTGAGAAACGATTTGCAGAATTTAATATGTGATTGGAGTCATCAGTGGAGTGATTTACATTAACTCTCACTTTCTATAATTTTCAACTGAAACTCTCTAGAGTATTCAGCAAAAAATGTTCTTCTTTGGTGAAGTTGAGCTAAGAAGCTAAGAAAAGGTGCGCAGGGAGCCATTCAGTTACCTCGCCATTACCTCTCATAATTATTTAGCTGATGGGGGGCTATAAGAGGCAAATTAGATCAGCTCTTCCATTCTTATTTCAACACGACTATTCCTATTAAATTAATTTCCTGGAGTCTTCTTCATGATAATTGCTTGAGGAAGATGTTATTGTGTTCGTTTTTACTCGTTGATAGCACTTAGTTTGCTAATTTGACTCTTACGGTCTTTCCAATTAAGTTTTATGGCTAAACTTCCATAAGTTTTTCGTCTCTTTAGTTTATGGTTTAAGTTTGACGGGGAACTATCTTCAGTTTTAGAGTGAAAAAAGAAGTGGTGAAGAAGAGGAGAGAGTGTGGATGTAGTGTGGTGAAGAGGAGTGAGAGTGCGGTGAAGAGGAGTGAGAGTGTGGCGAAGAGGAGTGAGAGTGCGGTGAAGAGGAGTGAGAGTGCGGTGAAGAGGAGTGAGAGTGTGGTGAAGAGGAGTGAGAGTGTGGTGAAGAGGAGTGAGAGTGTGGTGAAGAGGAGTGAGAGTGTGGTGAAGAGGAGTGAGAGTGTGGTGAAGAGGAGTGAGAGTGTGGTGGAGAGGTGTGAGAGTGTGGTGGAGAGGAGTGAGAGTGTGGTGGAGAGGTGTGAGAGTGTGGTGGAGAGGAGTGAGAGTGTGGTGAAGAGGAGTGAGAGTGTGGTGAAGAGGAGTGAGAGTGTGGTGAAGAGGAGTGAGAGTGTGGTGAAGAGGAGTGAGAGTGTGGTGGAGAGGAGTGAGAGTGTGGTGGAGAGGAGTGAGAGTGTGGTGGAGAGGAGTGAGAGTGTGGTGGAGAGGAGTGAGAGTGTGGTGGAGAGGAGTGAGAGTGTGGTGGAGAGGAGTGAGAGTGTGGTGGAGAGGAGTGAGAGTGTGGTGGAGAGGAGTGAGAGTGTGGTGGAGAGGAGTGAGAGTGTGGTGGAGAGGAGTGAGAGTGTGGTGGAGAGGAGTGAGAGTGTGGTGGAGAGGAGTGAGAGTGTGGTGGAGAGGAGTGAGAGTGTGGTGGAGAGGAGTGAGAGTGTGGTGGAGAGGAGTGAGAGTGTGGTGGAGAGGAGTGAGAGTGTGGTGGAGAGGAGTGAGAGTGTGGTGGAGAGGAGTGAGAGTGTGGTGGAGAGGAGTGAGAGTGTGGTGGAGAGGAGTGAGAGTGTGGTGGAGAGGAGTGAGAGTGTGGTGGAGAGGAGTGAGAGTGTGGTGGAGAGGAGTGAGAGTGTGGTGGAGAGGAGTGAGAGTGTGGTGGAGAGGAGTGAGAGTGTGGTGGAGAGGAGTGAGAGTGTGGTGAAGAGGAGTGAGAGTGTGGTGAAGAGGAGTGAGAGTGTGGTGAAGAGGAGTGAGAGTGTGGTGAAGAGGAGTGAGAGTGTGGTGAAGAGGAGTGAGAGTGTGGTGAAGAGGAGTGAGAGTGTGGTGAAGAGGACCATTCAGTTCTCCACTCTCATCCCTCTCTCCACCACCAGTTGTTTTCAGTAGAATATGTTTTCTCTGAGCAGATGGTTAGGCTGCCCCTCTGTTCTGAGAAGATGCTCTTATATCTCCTCTCTTTACTTCAGAGAGAAAATAGCAACAAATGAGTGTTTCATGTGTTCCTTTGTATTGCACTGGCAATTGCCTTATTTCCCTCGAGGAGTAAAGTTCTTTATGTATGACTACAGGTAGCATTCCTTGGAGAGAATTAAGGGGGGGGGGGGCCTTAATATGGGTTTGCATTCTCTTTTATTAGAAAATAAATAGCCTCATCACTCAATAGCAGTGTAGATGTGTGTCTAGACTAATTACAGCTGGGAAAGGAAAGATGTCTCATGTGTGGTCTGTACTAAGACACTCATCAATGCTTGCAAGCTAACCCTGACAGTAAGTGCCAACTCTCTGAAAAGAGGCGTTGCCGTGACACTAGCTATTGCACTCAACTAACATGCACTTGCATGTGTGGGGCTGCATTGTACCAATGAAATCACTACTCTCTGTAGTTATACTTTAAACAGTCAATTAGTACGCTGAGGTGGGAAGAAAGAATATGTTATACAGTGTGTTAATTAGCAGCGTGAAGTGTGATTACACATTGAGGTACTGACAGTCATTGGGAGAGAGTAGTGACTGCAGTACCTACTTCTACTGGCATCAACTGCAGTACCCACTTCTACTGGCATCAACTGCAGTACCCACTTGTACTGGCATCAACTGCAGTACCTACTTGTACTGGCATCAACTGCAGTACCCACTTGTACTGGCATCAACTGCAGTACCCACTTCTACTGGCATCAACTGCAGTACCTACTTGTACTGGCATCAACTGCAGTACCCACTTGTACTGGCATCAACTGCACTGATGTATTTACTGCTAATAGCATCATTACCACTCTACACTCACTGTTGATACTTTATAGATACATCTTAGGTGGCTACACTGGACTACAATCATTAAGGTTACAACTGCAGGTAGCACTGTCTTGAACCACAGCAATTCCTACACTCCGGTAAAGTTATGGTGGGACCATAGAATATCAAGTAGTTCTCATCAGGTACCTCTGTGACCACACCATAATTTTGCCTTTTATGTTAGAGTGGTGAAAGACTAATTTCCCGTTCACAGCATTTACTGTTAAATATTACCATAGCCTATTTTGCTGCAAGTGATCTGTTTTCGGTATGACCTAAAAAAGAAGAGAATGTTCTATGGAACTGTCAACATTGCCTATTGTTTTCATTGTTGTTGTTGTTGTTATTTGAGTGTTGGCAGTGACTGGTTTGGTCACTGTGACTCACAGTCACTGCGGATATGCGTCACTGTTACAATCTCAGTAGCGTTAGTTATATTACCTTCCTTCCACTAAATCACTAGTGGCTAAATGTGATAACAGAAACCTTTTTCTTTTCAGTTTTCTAAGTAATAGCGTAATATTATTTGTAGGCACTCAATTGTTCCTTGTCACAAGCAATTTCTAGAACAAAAATAAAAAATTGTAAATAAAGAGATGACAATTGTTATTGAATTATATCAATAAAATGAGAACTGATACGGTTAAGTGTTTCATTGATAATTATGTGTTCTAGCGATTAACCTTCTACCTCCCGTTAGTGAGTTATTTGTGGTAAGTTACTTACGTTTCTCACGCAATTAGTAATTTACCTATAAATTTACAATACACATTTTACCAGCTGACATATTACAGGGTAAGTTGCCAGTTATCGGACGGCTCCATATTTTCGGTCTTATAAGAAAGAAGTATAAAATAACTGTTATTTAAAAATGTTAAACTGCTCGATAACTCTGCACTTCCCCTACTAATAAGTTTATTTTTCGTAGCTACGTCATGTTTTCATTCCATTTCGTAACATGTTTCTTTTCGTTTACAGGTGAGTGACGTAAGAGGCGCTAACTACCTCGTGACATCGCTGTACCTTAAGTGAGTTGAAACACATTGCTTTGTTGTTGCCTCTCTACCTACAGAGAGTTGTTAGTCATTATGCACATGTGATTAGATACTACGTCACACTATTACCTACTAAATGACTTCAGATAAAGAAATAGCGCTTGTATTTCTTCTGACACACAGGTTATTCTTATCACTCTAGTGTCTCTGTGATCAGGTGTGGGTAGGAATACTGCGTGACACTCTTTACATGTGTTCATTACTCTATTATGTTGATTGTCTTTATTCACTTTCTCTGTTTTAGTCTCCGTTTCAATACTTTAGTCCTAACTTAACCTCCTAATTAGCGACCATAAATATATATATAATAATTTTTATTTCACTTTTATTTCTATTGGTATCCATGATACAAGCAGGGTGATGAAGTTTGTGTGTCTGCAGGTATCATGGATACCACTTGAAATAAAAGTCCATTAACAATTATTAGCTATATAGTATTTAATATGGATAAGTCGGAAGATACTCTAATCAAATCTGTGAAAATTTTTCTTATCTCAATATCTCTAATGAAATAATATGTGTTACAAATATACCTACGTAACATGTTGTATGACATGTGGCAACATTAGATAACATGTGGCAACAATAGATAACATGTGGCAACATGTTAGTACATGTAGCGCACCTGTGGGTAGTAAAATACTGAGTCATTGTTACCTTCCTTTAATTTTTAAATGCGTATTAAATTTAGTAAGGTACGTTGTAAGTAGCTGTATTTTATGTACTGAATTATATTCGTATTGTAGATCAATGTGCTAAAAATATTAGTCCAGTTATATATCACAAATTTATATCTTCAATTATATTTTACTATAAGGTGAATATTTTTCATGTTACACTAAAATATTTAATTATCTTTTATTGTGGTTATTTATCATATTATTTGTTATTAAATTAAAGAGCCACTGTGACACGTTCTATCAAACTGCCATTCTATCATAACTAGTAATAAATGCACGTAACTCACCTCACTGCCATTCTGATCGAGAAGAAACGACTCTACCATTGCAATAAAGTTGTGGCGTATTTCTAGCAGTTAATATTTGATGGTTTGATGTTGTACCTCTTGAATGGTTTAGAATATTTCTATGGGCGAGTATAACTACATCAATAAATATTAATTATATTCTAGTCGTGGTGCAGAGGACCACCAATAGATGTATGGGGTGAGTTCTGTGTTATCGGACGGTTCCACAGTTTCGATCATATATAAGAAAAAAAACTAATAATTTGATATTCTACCTTTATTCCAATTGGTATCCATGATACTTGCAGGTATCATGGATGCCAAAATATGGATCTATGTGATTGCTCAGAACTAACCCTACTATTGATATGTTCTTTGAGCTATGGTAAATATTACCAAATAAGCTAGTTATTCACTTAGCATGGTGTTATTTTAACTACAGTGAGTGATTCACACTCACTGGTAGTAACTGATGGTGTTATCATGTGTAGCTACTTAGTACTCCCTATCTACTCACTAATAACTCACCTGGTGTATTTTAGTGATGTAATATACCTCTGTACCTACAGTTTCTTCTCTATCTTTGAGGAAGGGGTTCGTTACTGTGTTATTGTTTCGTTTTCATACTAACATCAGTCAATGAAAAGTGCTGCCTTTAGTCTGTCTCTATATAGCATCTCTCTTTCAATTAATGCCTAATTAATATTTTTCTCTAAACCTTGCCCCGGTGTATTGTTAACCATCAGGCCGTGAAATTGCCTTCTGCTCCCACGTAGTGGAGGGGGGGGGGCTAATTGATGGGGTTGTGTATCCCTGGTAGAGTGGTGATGGTTGTGTATCCCTGGTAGAGTGGTGATGGTTGTGTATTCCTGATAGAGTGGGGATGGTTGTGTATCCCTGGTAGAGTGGAGATGGTTGTGTATCCCTGGTAGAGTGGGGATGGTTGTGTATCCCTGGTAGAGTGGAGATGGTTGTGTATCCCTGGTAGAGTGGGGATGGTTGTGTATCCCTGATAGAGTGGGGATGGATGGTTGTGTATTCCTGATAGAGTGGGGATGGTTGTGTATTCCTGATAGAGTGGGGATGGTTGTGTATTCCTGATAGAGTGGGGATGGTTGTGTATCCCTGATAGAGTGGTGATGGTTGTGTATCCCTGGTAGAGTGGTGATGGTTGTGTATCCCTGGTAGAGTGGTGATGGTTGTGTATCCCTGGTAGAGTGGTGATGGTTGTGTATCCCTGATAGAGTGGGGATGGTTGTGTATCCCTGGTAGAGTGGGAATGGTTGTGTATCCCTGATAGAGTGGGGATGGTTGTGTATCCCTGATAGAGTGGTGATGGTTGTGTATCCCTGGTAGAGTGGTGATGGTTGTGTATCCCTGGTAGAGTGGTGATGGTTGTGTATCCCTGGTAGAGTTGGGATGGTTGTGTATCCCTTTAATTCTATGTTACCCATGTGACGCTAGTTGGTACAGCTAAATACTCCCCTGAGCTTCATTTACTAACCACCTTCACATTTCTGTCTGTTTTCAAAGAGCTGTCACGATTTATTCCATTGAATTAGATCACTTAATGCAAATCAGTTTAATATATCACCTCTGATGTGAATGAAATGGTTTGAGTGCATCAAAGTGTTTTGCCTCTCTCTGGTCCTATGGATCCCCTCTCTACCTGTTGTCACATATCCCCTAAAGGGGGGGGGTGGCTTTTCCCCTCTAGGGGTGTCTACATAGGGGGAGGTATTCCTTCACTCTTGACAACAGCCTCGGCACATTCAAACCTCTCGCTTTTCACCTCCCTAGTCCCTAGTTATGTCCTACCAAAAACCATTCGCACACTGTACCTTTTGTGATTACAAACATCATTCAAAAGTTCCTACTCAACGGAAAGGCAAAATATAATCAAGAGGTTAATGAAATCTCAACATTGAAGCTATTTTTAGGATTAAAATAGAATATAAATCTTCAGGATCAAGAGTGAGTTCCCTAAGATGCTTACCGTATCTTTCTATTCCAAACTCGAAATTGTAATAATGCCTTCAACGTTGAGATTTTAAAAACCTCTTGCAAATACATAGAAAATATTGTGTAAATTAGGGTTAAGTTTAGAGTTATCGGTCAGTTCCAAGTTATCGGACGGTACCACATTTTTAATCATGTAAGAAACTATAAAATAGTTATAATTTAACTTTTATATTAATTATTATATTTTTTTCTGTATGGTCGTAAATGTAGTACCGGTCGTTAACTCGAATTTTATCTAGTTGAGTGTTCGTAACTCCTTCTCTAGAGTGAGCTAGACGTTACTGTACACTCATTCCAGCTATCGGCTAATATTCAATATTAAACTTTATTTTATTAACTGTTCAGCACATTGAAAAGAAAAGAAACACATTAAAATGTATTGTCAAATATGTTCAAAATGTTCCTGTCTGTGGCAATAATTACTTATAGCTACACCCAAAGAACACTGTATGGGGGCCATAGAAGATAAACAGAGGTTCACAATCTTCTATAGTGCCACCATAAGTTTTTATGTGGGTAGCACGTGAACCTCGGCGCCCCTTTTACCCCCAGGGGGAGAAGAAGGGGGAGGGGATGTATTTTATATCCCCCTTATCGAAATACAGTCCTGCTAGAGTCACTACCTGGCCTGAACATTCAGTTTCCGCGGAGATATCACGCAGCATTATTATGCAAAGATTTATAAGCTTCTCATTTAGGGTCAGTTCTGAATTATCGGTCAGTTCCACATCTTCAGTCATATAAGAAAAAACTATATATTAATAATTATTTCAGTAGGATAGGTTGAGTAAAAACCTCAACCCGGGTTGGTTGTGATCGAATATGTGAAACTGACCAATAATTCGGAACTTACCCTACCTGTCTATTACTTTTTCTTTTCCTGCTAGTTATATTTGTTATTATAATAGTGGTGGTTAGGTAAAGCATTTGCTGACACAGGTACATGTCACCCCACCTTCCACTCCATATTGATTTCCTGTAGTCTCCTCCTCCCTCATGCTTTATATATTTTTTCTCAGGACTTCTAAACCCGATAGGAGGAATGCTTTTTTAACTAAAGTCTGAGGAGTGAATCTCTAGGATTTATTTGCTCTCTACAATTGCACCTCTTAACACGCTATCAAAAGCTAACTTCACTCAAAAGATACACACTAAATTTCACCAATATGAGGATATCTGTATTAAAATATAGGGTAAGTTGCGAGTTATCAAACATTTCTACGTTTTCGACCATTCAAATTTTTTTTTTTAATTTGTTGCCTCGTTATTTTATATATTTCTCTCTTATGATTGAAAATGTAGAAGCTTTCGATTGCAATGTTCTATTTTTTCTCATTCTAAAGCCGTTTAAATTAGTTATCTGTTCAGAATATTTGAACAGATAGTTTAATTTTTTAGTTCAATTATTGGGGTGACATTTTGTTAATTTAATATCCTCAGCAGTTGTATCCCCCTGATAGTTTAAAAAGCAATGCCCTGTACAGGTGCTACATTATTCAGGGCTTCATCCCTCCTCACTAAATGTTCACCCCTCCTCACCCCTGCATATTATAGGCACTACATGTCACAGGGGGAGAAGGGCTAACCACTCTATTACCGGACACTCTCAGTACTCTGATATTGATCATTAATAGATTTGACTTTTAAAAAATTCTGATTGAAGTATGATGTCCTCTTTCAGTTTACGAGTACTGCGGGTCTAACTAGGTGTCTGTGTAGTGCAATGTTCTCCCATGAGTAAATAACTCCATCTCATGCATCTCTTCATTCACTCTACATGTGAGTCATGTATGAGTTTGTTCTTCGCATTGCCATACATTTCCCCTCATTCATTACATCTAATTAGTATTCATTTGTTCTCTTCTGCCATCGCTACGTGTTTCCCTGTTTTTCTTCCCTTTATTAGCTTTGTATTTTATCATTACATTGTCATAGCGAGTCACCGTACAGTTCTGCACCTTCACTCACTACTATTTAACTGCTATAGGAACATTATTGTTGCCATCATTTCAACTGAGATTATTCTTATAAACTCTTCATGGAATGGGGAAAAAGCTACATGTAATCATGGAAATGTCTCTTTTATGTTATAGTCCACAGGTAGTTTTTCCAAGAATCAAAAGGCATTCAAACACACTCTTGCAAGATATGTCAGAGGAGAAACAGAAAAATATATGCTATTGTTTTTATTGACAGTCATCATTATACCCTGAAATTAAGTCAACCTACATACATTATCTTTAGTTTTATTATTTACATGCATAAATTTTTTACTGCTTTTTTTAGATGCTTGTTTTTATTTGCTTTTTTTTATTTTTTACACATAGATACGAACCACACAGTACTGATAAATGCATCAATACGAACCACACAGTACTGGTAAATGCATCAATACGAACCACACAGTACTGGTAAATGCATCAATACGAACCACACAGTACTGATAAATGCATCTATACGAACCACACAGTACTGGTAAATGCATCAATTTCAATTTAAGACGTTGCATCAAGTTTGTCGTTAAGTTTGTTGCTCTTGTTTATTTCTGGCAGCTAATTAACTAAGTTAGGGGCAAGCATTGCAGAGAATACTTACATTGTGTCTTAGATTAGTCTGGTAGAGAAGGTGCTGAAGTTGTCTGATGATATGAACACCTTCTGATGGGCAAATGATGGGTTCCATGACCTACCTCAACATTTCTCAATTCACAGTCACGCTCATCTTTTTTTCAATTATGTTTGCAATTTAAATCTTAAATGACTGCCTCTTTAATCGTTGATGTTCAAAGTTAGTTATGTAAAACTTCAAAAGATTATAAACCACTTCATTTTGAAGAGGTTATTCCGTTAGTGTTATTTTCCTCTGAGACTTGTCATTGGTGCTATTTCAGTTCGGTGTGAATTAGAGGTGTGGCATCACTTACCTCTATGTACCCAAGTTAGTGGGGAGGAAGTGAAGAGTGCTGTTCAATCATTAGCTTCAATTTACACTTCAAAGTCCCCTCTCTGTTCCTTTTTGGAGCTCTGAAGTCGTTGGTTCTTTTTATCTTCAAGTTACTGAAGTGTTCCTCTAATCTCCAACTGCCTTGAAGTAACTGCTTCTTCGTCAAAAGGAATTGCAAGAAAAGCCGCTGCTCCTGATATCCCTTCAACTTGGTCTCCTCCTTCCAAATATCTGCACTGCTCTTGGTGCAATGCACTGCATTTATGTGCTGCTGTTGAGGATAGTGCAAATGAGTTTGATTTTTGCAAACTTGAAAAATGATTAACCTGTTATTATTACAGAATTATCTATTCATAAATAAAACTAGAGAAAAGTAATTCGTGATTGTGTGATATGTTATAGATTGACTTCCATTATATTCAATATTTAGGAAATACCTACCTAGTTCAAAACTGATGTTCCTTGGTCCAAATGAACAATACAAATTAAAAGAATTGAGCTATTATTGAAATAAAAAATAGCATGTATGGAGTTTGACATTAGTACCGCGAGTTGCAGCAATGAATTTCATTGGTAGTTGCATCATTTTGATGTTTTCACCTCAGAGTGTCGTTGATTGTCTCCAGCAGTAACTTCTCTCTCCTGTCCTCACCCCCACCCTCAACCACCATTCAATTCCCCGGTGTTATTTTTGCTCCAAGTTTCTTTAACTCGAACAAACAGCTCTATTTTTTGGTCAAAGTAAAGAGTGTGGGAAGAACTATGGAGGAAAAGTTTGCACTTAAGTCCTTCGCTTCCCTTCAGTGTCCTTACTGAAGACTCTTCATACAATGAACACTAAAAACACCTTCGCAAAATTATTGGTGACAGTTACTAGAACCTCCTACTTATCTTTATGTCCTTCTCTCCTCTTTATGTCCCTCTCTCCTCTTTATGTCCCTCTCTCCTCTTCATGTCCATCTCTCCTCTTCATGTACCTCTCTCCTCTTCATGTACCTCTCTCCTCTTCATGTACCTCTCTCCTCTTCATGTACCTCTCTCCTCTTCATGTACCTCTCTCCTCTTCATGTACCTCTCTCCTCTTCATATACCTCTCTCCTCTTCATGTCCCTCTCTCCTCTTCATGTCCCTCTCTCCTCTTCATGTCCCTCTCTCCTCTTCATGTCCCTCTCTCCTCTTCATGTCCCTCTCTCCTCTTCATGTCCCTCTCTCCTCTTCATGTCACTCTCTCCTCTTCTCTCTTCCCATTCTTATTCCCGTAGGTCGATCTCTCTTCCCATTTCTCCCTCACTCCAATCATCTAAATTCTAAGGGATGAACCTTTGTCTGGTATCTGCGCTACACACTCCTCTGAGCTGTTACCAATTTACACTACCTTTGTCTGGTATCTGTGCTACACACTCCTCTGAGCTGTTACCGAGTTACATTACCTTTGTCTGGTATCTGTGCTACACACTCCTCTGAGCTGTTACCAAGTTACACTACCTTTGTCTGGTATCTGTGCTACACACTCCTCTGAGCTGTTACCAAGTTACACTACCTTTGTCTGGTATCTGCGCTACACACTCCTCTGAGCTGTTACCAATTTACACTACCTTTGTCTGGTATCTGCGCTACACACTCCTCTGAGCTGTTACCGAGTTACACTACCTTTGTCTGGTATCTGTGCTACACACTCCTTTGAGCTGTTACCGAGTTACACTACCTTTGTCTGGTATCTGCGCTACACACTCCTCTGAGCTGTTACCAAGTTACACTACCTTTGTCTGATCTAATGTAACACTAACCTTGTTACACTGTAATTGGGGATTTGAGAAGTTATCTTATAATGATGGTACCTACCGAACTGTAGTTATTGCCTCTCTTTAAGTACTCTCTTATCCCATATCACTCTTGCCTTTTAAACTCTTCACCTCGTAGTGTCTCTATCGCGTGTCCTTCACTTAAAAAAAATGAAGTATTTAAAGAAAACGCAAGCATAGAGGTTTTCAAGGGCATGTTCTACTGCAATAACTGCTCAGTTCATTCACAACAGTTTCTCCTGTAGTTGATGTTTTCATTTGTTTAAATTAAACACTACAATTAGTCTACCCAGCATAGGGTAAGTTACTAATTATCGGATGGTTCTACATTTTCGACCATATAAGAAAGAAGTTAACGTTTCAAATTTCAATTCAAAATAAAGAGTTAAAATGTCTAATTGAAGTTTTCTTATAGTTATGTATTATCGAAAATGTGAAAGCGTCCGATAATTCAAAACTTCATTATCATGTTCAGAACAAATCAAACATGTTCAGTCTTCATCAGTGGGTTCACACTGTTTTATAGCGCTGATGTGAAGGGTAAATAATCTGTGTAATTGTATGGTATTTTCTCCTGCAATTTAGAGTTCTTACCATCTAAATCACCTTTATGTTTATGTCCCATAATATTACAAGTGGCTAATATTAAACTAATGGTATTGAAATCAATAGCTGTGAGTGGCTAGTTTTAGTACTGCTTAGAGAATTTAAAATACAGAAGGCTAGCTATGTAATTTCTTAGTAGTTTATTTCATAACATGTGAATTATGAATATTCTTTAGTTGCAGGTAATAACAGGTAATAATCTAACAGCGATTATAGTAATAGTGAGATCTTAAAATAATACAAAGGTATGAAAAAAAAAACTGAATATTTATTTAATTTTGCAATGAAGTTATTGTGAAAAAAAAACCAACAACACCTGGTGAAAATATATTCCTAAAAGAAACAAAAACTTTGTCACCCTAAAAAACTGCCCTGTTTACCATAGGGGCAACCTCCCCCCCCCCCCCCCCCTTAGTTGTTTTGCAGTGTGAGTAAATTGTTAGCCTCTAGTTAGGGGCTCTGGCGCACCACCCTCTCTTCCTTCTCACCGGTAGAACTCACGCTTGGTTTCACATTGCTTGGCTGTCGTGTCGAGGGAAAGTGAAACACTCTGAATGGTAGTGAGAAAGGAGCTGCACTAGTGTGTACAGTGTAACACTGTGAAGGTTTCATGATGATGTACCTGGTAACACTGTCATGGTGTACATGATGATGTACCTGGTAACACTGTCATGGTGTACATGGTGATGTACCTGGTAACACTGTCATGGTGTACATTATGATGTACCTGGTAACACTGTCATGGTGTACATGATGATGTACCTGGTAACACTGTCATGGTGTACATTATGATGTACCTGGTAACACTGTCATGGTGTACATTATGTTGTACCTGGTAACACTGTCATGGTGTACATTATGTTGTACCTGGTAACACTGTCATGGTGTACATGATGATGTACCTGGTAACACTGTCATGGTGTACATCATGATGTACCTGGTAACACTGTCATGGTGTACATGATGATGTACCTGATAACACTGTCATGATAGTGTACTTGGTAACACTGTCATGATAGTGTACTTGGTAACACTGTCATGATAGTGTACTTGGTAACACTGTCATGATAGTGTACTTGGTAACACTGTCATGATAGTGTACTTGGTAACACTATCATGATAGTGTACTTGGTAACACTGTCATGATAGTGTAATTGGCAACACTGTCATGATACTGTACTTGGTAACACTGTCATGATAGTGTACTTGGTAACACTCTCATGATAGTGTAATTGGTAACACTATCATGATAGTGTAATTGGTAACACTGTCATGATAGTGTAATTGGTAACACTGTCATGATAGTGTACTTGGTAACACTGTCATGATAGTGTACTTGGTAACACTGTCATGATAGTGTACTTGGTAACACTGTCATGATAGTGTACTTGGTAACACTGTCATGATAGTGTAATTGGTAACACTGTCATGATAGTGTACTTGGTAACACTGTCATGATAGTGTACTTGGTAACACTGTCATGATAGTGTACTTGGTAACACTGTCATGATAGTGTATTTGGTAACACTGTCATGACAGTGTACCAGGTAACACTGTCATGATAGTGTACCAGGTAACACTGTCATGATAGTGTACTTGGTAACACTGTCATGATAGTGTAATTGGTAACACTGTCATGATAGTGTACTTGGTAACACTGTCATGATAGTGTACTTGGTAACACTGTCATGATAGTGTAATTGGTAACACTGTCATGACAGTGTACCAGGTAACACTGTCATGATAGTGTACCAGGTAACACTCATGACAGTGTACTTGGTAACACTGTCATGATAGTGTAATTGGTAACACTGTCATGATAGTGTACTTGGTAACACTGTCATGATAGTGTATTTGGTAACACTGTCATGACAGTGTACCAGGTAACACTGTCATGATAGTGTACTTGGTAACACTGTCATGATAGTGTAATTGGTAACACTGTCATGATAGTGTACTTGGTAACACTGTCATGATAGTGTACTTGGTAACACTGTCATGATAGTGTAATTGGTAACACTGTCATGATAGTGTACTTGGTAACACTGTCATGATAGTGTATTTGGTAACACTGTCATGACAGTGTACCAGGTAACACTGTCATGATAGTGTACCAGGTAACACTGTCATGATAGTGTACTTGGTAACACTGTCATGATAGTGTACTTGGTAACACTGTCATGATAGTGTACTTGGTAACACTGTCATGATAGTGTACTTGGTAACACTGTCATGATAGTGTACTTGGTAACACTGTCATGATAGTGTATTTGGTAACACTGTCATGACAGTGTACTTGGTAACACTGTCATGATAGTGTACTTGGTAACACTGTCATGATAGTGTACTTGGTAACACTGTCATGATAGTGTACTTGGTAACACTGTCATGATAGTGTACTTGGTAACACTGTCATGATAGTGTATTTGGTAACACTGTCATGACAGTGTACCAGGTAACACTGTCATGACAGTGTACCAGGTAACACTGTCATGTCTCACGTGTTTGTTAGAATGTGACTATATCTATCAGACCTAATGAACTCATTAGTGATTGTAATGAGTTGGACTGATGAGGAGAGGTGATATCCATCGGTCGATATCTGTTAGTTACTTCCCCTCTCTCTGATCCCTCTGTCAATGTTCATCCCCAGGATCACCTTCTCTCTCTCCTTATTGTTATAATGACTGTATATGTTGCGACTCACTGCTAGGCTCTAGTACCAGCCACACTGTGTGTGGAGGTGTGTGTGACTGTAGCCAGTCTCCTCATCACGACTGTCTAATCTCTGGCTAATTAATGCCTCCACTAAATTTAGATAGGATGAGAGTAGGCCTAGTACAGTCACTCTACACACTTCACTGCACTCAAACAGACAGTGCACAATTTACAAGGGCACTAGTGTCTCCCTATTTCTCTGTACCATCCTTTATCCTGTTTGTTTGGAAGTGCCATTAACTTCTCGCTGGTGCTAATTAATGTTTTTGTGCGTCATTTTATCGTGTTAGGCTGATGTATTAGCATAGAGACGCCACTTCTAATCACCCCCAGTAAGTACATTAGTACCCACTCATCTCCGGTACTTTTATTCTATTGTCCCTAGGCAAACATGTAACCATGATACGCGAGAGGGTAGCTATTCTGAGTCTATACCAACTCTAACGCAAATAATGTTTACAACGGATTTGTATGGTTAGAAATATTGAAATACATAATAGTTATATTTTTTAATTTTTAGAGCTATATTTTATTTTGTGTGTCTCTATACAATGCAGTAGTGAAATCGTTTTTGCACATTGAAATAACTGTACAGTCTGGAATGTGAAGAGCAGCATTTAACTTTAAATGTAAAGTGCATGCATCGTGATTTGATTTTTGTTCATCTGCAGTTATCAGTGCTTGCAATCTACTTCCTAGTTACTTTATCTGACCTGTTTGACCCCTGCTATCTTCATGAGTACAGTACCACCAATAGAGTGACGCTAACTGAAGGATCAACTCATAGGTTATTTAACTTGTGAATTAGTACTCTAAGGCTCCCTTCACACTTGCGTTTATCAACGCCGCCTTTAAAAAAATGCCAATGGCAAAAAGTTTCGCTACAATTGATTTTAACGGAGCCCTTCACACTTGCGTTTTTTTCCACCAGCATTTTTTGTAACGCAAGTGTGAAGGACTCCGTTAAAATATATTGTTGCCAAACTTTTTGCCACGAGTATTTTTTTAAAGGCGGCGTTTAGAAACGCAAGTGTGAAGAGGGCCTAAGATATTTAACAGCAGAATTATCAGTTGGTGTGTGGTGTATGCGAGTAGCTACCCTCATATTGTAGCACAGCAGCCAGAGGAAGTGTTTCAATCAAACTAAACACATTGGGTATGCGAACTTGCCATCTTTTCAACCTTCATCAGTGTTTCTATGAAGTTAACCCCTCTCTCCGAACAAAGAGTTGAAAGCAATGATAGATAGTAACTATTACTATCATCTTTAGTTGTGTGATAGTACCTATTACTATCATCTTTAGTTGTGTGATAGTACCTATCCCTTTTCGTAACTTCTAGACAGGTGTTTTTCGCTTCAGTTTGCAAAGCATGATGGAAGATGCTTAGGCTGTCTAACTTTGTTGTAGCTTCGCTCATTATGGTTAGGGGTAGCAATGATTTGGCTATGCGGGTAAGCAACCATTTCATGCTGAGTAGGAGGGAGCAACCATTTCATGCTGAGTAGGAGGGAGCAACCATTTCATGCTGGGTAGGAGGGAGCAACCATTTCATGCTGGGTAGGAGGGAGCAACCATTTCATGCTGGGTAGGAGGGAGCAACCATTTCATGCTGGGTATGAGGGAGCAACCATTTCATGCTGGGTATGAGGGAGCAACCATTTCATGCTGGGTAGGAGGGAGCAACCATTTCATGCTGGGTAGGAGGGAGCAACCATTTCATGCTGGGTATGAGGGAGCAACCATTTCATGCTGGGTAGGAGGGAGCAACCATTTCATGCTGGGTAGGAGGGAGCAACCATTTCATGCTGGGTATGAGGGAGCAACCATTTCATGCTGGGTATGAGGGAGCAACCATTTCATGCTGGGTAGGAGGGAGCAACCATTTCATGCTGGGTAGGAGGGAGCAACCATTTCATGCTGGGTAGGAAGGAGCAACCATTTAACTTTTCGGTAATTAAGAAAAGACTGTATATTATTATTTAATTTTAATGGGTATCCATGATGCTTGCAGTTATCAGGGGTATATACCAATTAAAATTAAATAATCATTCAGTTTTTTCCTATATGACCGAAGTGTTCAAGTGACCGATAATTCGTAACTTACCCTATGTATACGTGATTCAATACGCGTTCAGGAATCCACGTGACAGCTCTCTTCTATTTCACTACGTTCAGACATCTTGCAACTGGCTGTAGCTTCAACTTTCGAAAAGTTGGCCTGAATTCAGTCTCTGAGCGCCTATAAAGACAAATTTCGACCATAACTCACTTTACAAACTCTCCGGAATATTGCCTATAAAGCACTGCGCCCTAAATATGGCAACATCTCACCATTCGCCAACTCTCAGATTATAGGATTAAAAATTAAGGTGGAAGATGAAGTATTCCTGAAAAATTAGCATATAGATTACATTGAGATGATTCCAGTATTTTTCAATGCTATCGTTAAAATGTCTCAATTTTTACTATCAATCACCGTAACTGATTTTGTTAACATTTGTTGCCCCTGCATCTACATTCGTTATTCCCCCCACTGTCCCCTATAGCCTTCCACACAACATCGTAACAATATCGACTGTGATCGCTTTCAAGCCTATCGAATAAAGTCCTAACTTCTTCAAACTATATGATTTGATTTTAAGTTTTTAAGACTTGTGTGTTTTTCTTGGTAAGTTCCACGGGAGTGGAAAATGGCCAAAGTTTAAAGGTGCTTCACTCCTTGAATACCTTATTAGAAACAAGATTTTTTCCTTCTTATTGAGAAATGTGCTTTGGATTATAAGTAATTCTTTGCCTATGCACAATGTTGTATAAAGTAACTTTAGTGTCAGGGTGAACCTACCAAAACTCTCTAAATGTAATGATAATGTTGAAGACTTTCCAGGCTGACTAATTTCACAGCTCAATTATTTAACTTCATATCTTAACTAATATGACTGATTTTTTTTTAGAAATTAGCCAATTTTATTATATCATGTTTCTTCTACTTATTTTCATCATTAATTAACATCACTAAATCTTCTAAATTTATCCAATAGTCCACTTTCGAAATCAAATACTTTATTGCATCCAAATTTCCTTAAAATTTTTATTTCTATTTTTCTGAATTAAGTGTTTTGATTGTACTATTATAAAATTGTGAGCAGTGATTAGCCGTTCTCCCCACAGCTAGGTAGTTAAATATGTTAATGATTGAACAGCTAGATTTGATGCTTTTAAAACTCATTTTCATTCCCATTGTCGCATACTTTTAATGAAAAAAAGACCTATCTAGTTTGGTTGCAATGATGGTCGTGTAAGCGTTATACTTCAGTTATTACTTTGCTAATTTATCAAACTATGTATGAATTAACCTTAAAGTTTGTAGTTAGTATATTGAAGTAGAGCTTTAGTTTAATTAAGTTTGTTTTCTCTTCCTCAGAATGGTAATGAAGGTCCTGGAGTTATGAGAGTTAGTCGACAGGCGGTGGAGGAGACGCACAGATCCTCTGCTGCTATAGAAGCGGATGAAGGAGGCGGAGGTGTTACACAATATAAACAAATGAGGTTCCACAAAATGAAGAGTCTGGTGGTACTACTAGTTTTGATTCTCACTCCCCTAACGTTGGGGTTAGACGAAGAGGAGGTAGTAGAAGGCAGTCACGATGCTAGGTTCGTTGTTGAAAGATTTATTGATGAAGCCTATCAAGATTTTCAGCACATAGCTGTTGACAAAAGTACGGGGACAGTATACGCCGCAGGTGTCAACAGACTCTACCAGTTAGATCCAGACATGAATGTCCTGCAAACAGTAGTCACAGGGCCTGTAAATGACTCTGTCGAGTGCTCAGCCAGTGGCAGTTGCCAGAAAGAAGGCTTGGAGCTTATGAAAAACACAAATAACATAAACAAAGTGCTGCTGCTAGATTATTTGAGAGCGAGAGTGATAGTTTGCGGTACCATCAGACAAGGCTCTTGCCAAGTCAGGGACTTAAGGAACATCACCATCCTCACGAGGAATGTCAGTGAGCCGATAGTAGCTAACAACGCGTCACGATCCACAGTGGCATTCATTTCACCAGGTCCCCCCAAATTCCCCGTAAGTCACGTGCTCTACATCGGTGTCAGTTACTCTGGTAAATCAGCTTACAGAGATGATGTACCTGCCGTAGCCTCCAGATCTCTGGAAGATGACAGGTTCTTCGAGATTGCAGTGCAGGACATTACCACGAGCACTAGAATGATGGTGAACTCTGCAAACAGAGTACTCTATCCCATCACATACGTCTACGGGTTTGGATCAGGCAAATTCAGTTACTTCGTCACGCGACAGAAGAAAGCCAACCAAGTGAATTCACCCTTCATTAGCAAACTAATAAGAGTGTGTCAGAACGACATGGCGTACTACTCTTACACTGAAGTACCGCTTGAGTGTCGAGACTCTAACGGCAAGAGGTATAACCTCGTACAGGCTGCTTACGTCGGCAAGGCAGGCAACGAACTATCTCAGCAGCTTGGAATTCAGATCAAAGACGATGTTCTGTTCGCTGTGTTCTCACCGTCCGATCCCCTTTACGGAGACACTGTGGACATGCCTGATCGTACTAGTGCTCTCTGTGTCTACAGTCTCAAGAACATCCAGACAAAGTTCATCTACAACATTCAGGAGTGTTTCAAAGGCAAGGGTCATCGCGGTCTGGACTTCATCTCACCTTCACACAAATGCATTGGAACTGTAAGTACATCTTAATTAGATATTCACTATTTAGCTTTAGATATGCAGGGTGTTTCACTTCAGTTCCGAAAAAATTGGACCACTTGCATAAAATCCCCCCAAAATATATTTTTCCAAGAAAAACAAAATGTCCAAAAATGCTTCGTTATCGGGATATTGTTTGTACCTTGATTCTAGGGTAATTTTTGTCCTTCAAGAGAAATTTCACATGTGTACGTTATTTAACTAAAGTTACACAAGGATAAGGGTATCAATATCTCTATAACGAAGCCTTTTCCGCCCTTTTTAGGTCTTCCTTCCAAATACTTTTTTTCATCTTTAAATAAGGAATATCTTCCATGCTCGATAAGTTTCCCAAATGAACCTTATTATAGGTAGTAGTTGTTGCATTTCTCCCTAATATTTCAAAGTTTTCATTAATCATCTCTCTACAAGTAACAAGTAAGAATATAGCTACTTCTCATCCCACACTATGTCCCTTTCTGTGGATTGTCATAAGGAAGCTCTTGCTATTTGTTCACAGCAACTTCTTGAAGCGTACTGTAAAGTTTGGTAGTAAATAATGCAGTCCGTACAATGCAGTCTCTGTTCCTCTTGCTTACTTTTCCAGAGAACTTCCCTAATGGTTACTCCTTTAGAGGGTAATAAAAGAGTAATAGTTACCTCGATAGAAGAGTAATAGTTACCTCAATAGAAGAGTAATAGTTACCCCAATAGAAGAGTAATAGTTACCCCAATAGAAGAGTAATAGTTACCTCGATAGAAGAGTAATAGTTACCTCAATAGAAGAGTAATAGTTACCCCAATAGAAGAGTAATAGTTACCCCAATAGAAGAGTAATAGTTACCCCAATAGAAGAGTAATAGTTACCCCAATAGAAGAGTAATAGTTACCCCAATAGAAGAGTAATAGTTACCCCAATAGAAGAGTAATAGTTACCCCAATAGAAGAGTAATAGTTACCCCAATAGAAGAGTAATAGTTACCCCAATAGAAGAGTAATAGTTACCCCAATAGAAGAGTAATAGTTACCCCAATAGAAGAGTAATAGTTACCCCAATAGAAGAGTAATAGTTACCCCAATAGAAGAGTAATAGTTACCCCAATAGAAGAGTAATAGTTACCCCAATAGAAGAGTAATAGTTGCCCCAATAGAAGAGTAATAGTTGCCCCAATAGAAGAGTAATAGTTGCCCCAATAGAAGAGTAATAGTTACCCCAATAGAAGAGTAATAGTTACCCCAATAGAAGAGTAATAGTTGCCCCAATAGAAGAGTAATAGTTGCCCCAATAGAAGAGTAATAGTTACCCCAATAGAAGAGTAATAGTTACCCCAATAGAAGAGTAATAGTTAGCCCAATAGAAGAGTGACAATTAATACACAAAGGGTTACACCAATAATGTCATTATCTTACACCACCCCTACTCTCTCTCTCTCTCGCCACTCTCTTTTTAAGTCCAGGATAAAACTTGAAGCCAATGATGGCACCCAAACTGTTTATCTACGCCTGGTGGAGGCTCTTCCTTCGTCTGGTTTAGGAGTACGGTTTGGAGTGCATAAGCTCCAAGTTGAGAGTGATGTACATAGATTCACGATGCTCCGTCGTTATCCCACTGCCAAGCAGCACAGGGGTCTTCTTTGGATAGACATATTGTGCCTTTTGAAGGTCCCTTTATCCTTGAGACTCCCACCACTCCACCCACTCTCTCTCTCTCTCTCTCTCTCATTCTCCCCCCACCCTTACCGTGTATCTTTCCGGTAGAGTTGTTCAATTTAGCAGAGATGTAATGGAGACTGTTTGCTCTGTGCTCAGAAAAGCGTCACAATTCATTCTCCTGTTCGTAAGGGTGGAGATGTAGGCATTTGCTCCAGAGAAGCAGCCTTAGCCTCTATCAACTGGACACTCGGACTTGATTGCACTCATTGAAATGTGAAGCCAACTGTAACCCTTACCCCACTCTTAGCCTCTTAGTGCGCTCTTAACTCACTCTCTTTTCTCCCTCTCTCTACTCTTTTCTCTTTCCCTCTCTCCATTTTTCTCTACACTCCTTTCTTCTCTCCAACTCTCCACTCCTTTCCTCTCTCCAACTCTCCACTCCTTTCTCTCCTCTCTCCACTCCTTTCTCTCCTCTCTCCACTCCTTTCTCTCCTCTCTCCACTCCTTTCTCTCCTCTCTCCACTCCTTTCTCTCCTCTCTCCTCTTTCCACTCCTTTCTCTCCTCTTTCCACTCCTTTCTCTCCTCTCTCCACTCCTTTCTCTCCTCTCTCCACTCCTTTCCACTACTTTATCTCCTCTTTCCACTACTTTATCTCCTCTTTCCACTCCTTTCTCTCCTCTCTCCACTCCTTTCTCTCCTCTCTCCACTCCTTTCTCTCCTCTCTCCACTCCTTTCTCTCCTCTCTCCACTCCTTTCTCTCCTCTCTCCACTCCTTTCTCTCCTCTCTCCACTCCTTTCTCTCCTCTCTCCACTCCTTTCTCTCCTCTCTTCACTCCTTTCTCTCCTCTCTCCACTCCTTTCTCTCCTCTCTCCGCTCCTTTCTCTCCTCTCTCCACTCCTTTCTCTCCTCTCTCCACTCCTTTCTCTCCTCTCTCCACTCCTTTCTCTCCTCTCTCCACTCCTTTCGCTCCTCTCTCCACTCCTTTCGCTCCTCTCTCCACTCCTTTCGCTCCTCTCTCCACTTTATTCTCAGACGATGCATTTGTTCGCGATAAAAACAATGCCAATCCAATTACCCTCAGCAACCCCCTCTCCCCCCTTTGAGAAAGAGTTGGGCGATATTTTGTTATATTCTCGAAAATTCTTTTTTCTGTTTTTGAATTCCTTTCCGTGGTTGGTGTGGGTTTCTTCTTGCACTTTTATTCACTTTTGCCTTATTGTTTCAGTTTGATTTTATTTTAGTTGTCGAGTATAGTTAAGGTGAAGCGTTTGCTTTGGTTAACCTCTTAGGATAGTTTTAGTTGGTGAGCAATTAGTGTGCTATTTGCACCTTGTTAGCTGCTTCAATTTGCCAAGTTTTGTGCAGAGTAAGGCTTTCACTGAATGGGAAGGGGTATCTCTTTGCTTCTCCTTTGAACTCCGACTCCTCAATTCTTAGGCCGAGTCTCTTTTTGGTGGCGATGGAAATTAAATCTTTTGCTCGAAAGCCGCTCCTCTCGACGCTACCAATGGAATTGGCAGTTGGGAAAAGTTCCGCACAAAAGAATATCGAGAGCCCAAATTGAACCCGGTGCGTCCCCTCATATTCTAGAGATCTTATTAATAGATTTGAGAGCGCCTTTGAACTCCCTCAGATTTTTCTAGCCACAATGGGTCTTTCTTTTCTACTTCCGCCTTATTTTCTAGTTAGTCGAATAGAGTAATTTGTGAATAACTCTTAGGACTTCAATCATATTAGCGCCTCATGCAATCTGCCTCTAACTATTGTAATCTTACAATAGCGATGTATTTTTGTAGCATGCTCACAATAACAGTGTATGTCAATAACAGTCTCGTAAGCCCCATCAGTTAACTCTTTCTTTTCTATCTACATCAAGACAAAAAGCTATAACTCTTTGTGAATGGCAGTGGGTGAAGGCGCACCCCAAATGGTGTAATTCCGATCCTCCCCCAAAGCACTCGTTTGGGCACAGCAATACCCACTCAGCTGAGATGCTCACCGGCGTCTCTGAAAACGTTTGCGCTCCCCTGGTAGCCATGCGCGTGCTGCCCACTGTTCGGCCAAGCCTCTTACCGTGGCTAAGTGTTTTGCTGCCTCTCGCTGCTCACAGAATCACACGAGTGACTGTACCCCAGTGGATCGATACTGAGCGAGAGAGTGTTTCTCGTCAGCGATTCAACAGTTGTAGTTACTTTCCTTCAGCAGAAAATCCCTGCTTCATCTTGAGAGCTTTTCCTTTTGAATCTCACCCAACTCGGCGATTAAATCAACTGGTATCATTGATACGTATCGACACTAGCATTAGTGCATGCATATTCGATACTCCTAGTCAGTACTAGCAGACACATTAATTACGATCACTTACTCATGGTTATTGTTATAGGTTGATGCTAATCTTTAGTTCTCTCCGTAATCCGTTGCTACTGTCCATGTAACTACCAGCAATCTCATCCAACTGTCTGAAGGTGCAATTTGTCTGGCAAGATATGGCCCCTCTTATTTTGTCTCTCTATATTCCTCCTTAACGCACGTTCTCGCCATGCCAACACTGCCTCAGGGCACCCTGTCCTAGCCTCTCCAACATTACACTCCCTATCGCAGCCAAATTAATTACATTGGCTCTTTGGTGCAAATATAGACAAATGATTAAAATTTTACAGGAAATATAGTATTGGGAAATGAGGGTGTAAGATTACGCGGCTCGTACTAAAATAATGACTTAGGTCATCTGCACATGCCTTACTAAGAGATCCCTCCATTGCTCCTTCTAAGAGGACTCCTTCCGCCTCGGAGGCGCTATATTACTCTAGGCGCTAGAATTGAGGCGCAATATAAGGACTGGCGCATCAATCTCAGTAAGGCGCTTAATTTAGTTAACACTGTGGCGGACAGGGGCGCACCGTAGAGGCTAAGTCTAATTGCTTGTTATGCCAAATGAATTGCATCAACAAACGCATGCAGATTTCTCTCGCCCTCACTCAGCACAGTCAATATTAACTCACAGTGACGGCACATATTGACACTTGGACATCATTGCCTCACTAATTCCAAACCTGAGGGACGAACCTATGGCCCACTTATTGCTGCAATCTCCTCATTAGGTGTCTATAGTGATTTGCATTTCCCTGTTATCAGTCCTTTCATTATATTATATTAAATTTAATAAACTATTGTAGTAAATTCCTCTTCATTTTTGTATCGATTGGCTGAAAATACAATTTTTTTGAGCTCAGATTTTCTTACGTAAATACGAGAAGCATAAATCTCAATATTCTGTAATGGATATCTAAATTATTCCAAACTTGTTTGATGTCAAGTAAAAATTGGAGTCTGCTTTCAATATGGCAGCTCTTGACTCTACTAAGAGCGCAGGGTGTGATAAGAGCAAAGAGTCTGCTTTCAATATCTATTTGCCTCGCTCTTTACCAAGAGCTTACGGTGTGATAAGATCTAACTTTTGTGATGGTCTCTCACACAGCCTTTCTAGCCTATTAGCATCTTAATTTAAAACTTTCTCTCATATTTTTAGACCTAATAGCTAAACTTAGGGGCTGCTAAAAAAATAGGCCACTGGCAACTGCTTGCCCATGAGAACATTATTGTATCGCCAAACTTAACTCTGCTTCAATTAATATCTCAGCAAAATGTCCTATTAACTCATTGTTTTCTATGTCACTCTTTTAATGCTCGATTGTCATAACTTGACTAATCACCGGCACTCTGTTGTAAAGTATCTTATGATTAGCAACTCTTCATTTTCCTCCCTAATCTCCTCAAGAGTTCTATTTCATTTGGAAACTGTTGTATTTTTGATTATAGTTTGACATGATTTCATTAGGCTAGAGGGAGCTCTCTCTCTCTCTCGCGAATGTTTTGATGCTCATTTATTTTTTGTTTCAGCGCATCATGGATCTGAATGAGGACTTCTGCGGTATGGAGGTGAATACTCCTCTTGGAGGAGAGCAGCCCATTGAGGTGGTGGCTCTGTTGACTTTCAATGTACGCCTGACTGCAGTGGCTATCACCTCCACTGAGACTTACACTGTCGTCTATCTGGGCACTGCTCATGGGCACCTCAAAAAGGTAAGGCATGTCATACATACAAGTCATTAGCCTTAATTAGAAGGAACCTAACTAGCACTTCTTCTTTATTGACAATAGCTTCTTTATTGGAAGTACCTAAAATATACATTTTAAATTCATTTCTAAAATTTTTGTAGGCCTAATTTATTTCTTCAAGTACCTATGTGGTGTCTATGGTAGACTGGTAGTATTGTGTGAGATAATTCAGTTGTAGTCCACTTACCCCAACACTCTGAAGGTTTGATCTAAACTCTCTTGGTGTTTAATATTGCATTCATCCCTGTGCAAGTCAGTGTTCTTAGGTCCTTGTGAAGGTATTTAGTGCTCAGAGTGCTGCTTAAGCTGCTTACACTTCTCTAGAGTGAGAGAAGACTTCTCTCTTCACCCCATCGAAATATTATGTGTGCTAACCGTAAGGGTCAATGTCATGTTTTTCTATGTTTCAAATAAGGAGCAATAGATATCGAGTGTTGGTGTGACGTTAATAGATATTCAGTTTCACGTTTTTAATTAGATGGTCTTAGAAAATATTCAATGGATTAAGTATGCAGTCTTCTGTTCTTTTATTTGAAGAAAAATCTAGATATTCTTATTTGTTATTTTGTAAGAATACATTCACGGTTAACAATACACAAAACTACTGCACAATACTGAAATGTTCTTTAATGCTCCCTCGTTCCACAGGTCGTTGTGGGAGATCAGAATAATGCTTTGGAATATGGTGACATTACAGTGGACGAAGGCTCTCCAGTTCGACAAGATATGTTCTTTGACAAAGCTGGTGATCATCTTTACGTCGTTACTTCCAATAAGGTATGTCGGGTAAATTTTCTTTGAGCAGAATGTACAAATGTTGTCATCACTGACCAAAATGGCTCTGCTGTGACTTGGGCTGCTTAACTAAATGTGTGCATTTTTTTTATTTTAACGAAATATGTTTTTATTGCTATTTATTTTGATATTTAGGTAGGCAATTGCAATTTGCTTTCGGATTAAGTTTTTGAGGGAGGGGGTTAGAATGCATAGAAGTTATAGAATGTCCTAGCCTGAATGTGAGACAATTAATTTGATCTTCTTATTACAGATATCTAAGGTAAAGGCTCAGGAGTGCAGCATTTACAAGGGGTGTGACCAATGCCTGGGTGCAAGGGACCCGTACTGTGGCTGGTGCTCCCTAGAGAATAAGTGTTCCCTGCGTAGAGACTGTAGGGATGCAACACAAGATCCCCAACACTGGGTGAGCTACAAGACCGGTCGCTGCACCACCATCTCCAGTGTCATCCCCAACAAACTACAGCGCACCACAGCACGCACGGTCAGTAGCTAAACATGGAGACTAACTAATTAACAATGTAGTGGAATAGTTATCATATAATAATATACTAACTGATGTTTAATGTGTCGTGCACAATGATAAGTAATATGAACGTTTTTTTCAAATTTATTTCTATATGTACAATATTGTCTCCTATTCCAATGGAGAAACAAAATTATTAACTTCTTAGAAAAATAAAAACTTCCTGTCATTTAAAATTTAAATATATAGAAATATTTTTTATTGAGGTATGATTAGCGCTTAGTAAACATGCTGCGTTATTAAAACCATTTAATTTTTCAAATACTTTGAGTAATAATGAGATGTTTTCGTTCACAGCTGTCCCTGAACATTGACAACCTGCCTGCTGTAGAAGGTGACTTGGAGTGCGTGTTCAGAGCAATGGGCAAAGTGCTGGCCACTGAGGCTAAGAGAACAGCTCAGGGTGTCTCTTGCACCACCCCCCGCAATGACATGCTGCCTGATATTCCTCAGAATCAACGTAAGTACTCGCAGTAATAATTGTAAAGTAGCTATTTACCCTATCATGATGCAAATTTCACAGTATAGCTTCAAATAAATAGCTAATAATTCAAACAGTATACCCTCAATCGGTATACCCTCAATCGGTATACCCTCAATCGGTATACCCTAGCTACTAGTCTTGTCTAATGTGGTCGGAAAATTGTCTACTGTAATTCATCAGTGAAGTTTATTTTTCCCTGTATTAATGATTTTTTTTTTTTTGCAGATCACTTCACTTCAGAGCTGTGGGTGCGTAAAAAAGATGGTCCCGAGTTTGTCTCAACAAACTTCACTTTCTTCGACTGCAACACCTACAATTCATGCACCAAGTGCGTGTCCTCCGCCTTTCCTTGTGATTGGTGTGTTGACGGACACAGATGCACACACGACTCTGCTGAAAACTGCAGAAATGATGTCCTAGTCAATGGGGTCAAGAGGGTTGGTCCTAGTATCAGAAGTGGTCCGAAATTCTGTCCTCGTATAACTATAGTAGAGAGTCAAGAGATTTTGGTCTCTTCCGGTACTGAGAAAGGCATCAAAGTTAAAGTCGATAACATTGCTCAGTTCATCACTCAAACGCGTTTCGTATGTCAGTTTAACATAGAAGGAAGGGTGACGAGTGTCAATGCTCAGCTCCTCAGCGACACAATCTACTGTGATGAAATGGAATTCGCTTACACTACTCCATCGCCCTCCACCAACGCTAGTTTTGCTGTCATTTGGGGTGGATCCAAACCTCTGGATAACCCTGATGACATACACGTGTTAGTCTACCAATGCCAGTTGATGGCAGACAACTGTGGACAGTGTCTGTCTCTGCCTGAGAGGTACCAATGCGGTTGGTGTCAGTCCTCAGGACGATGTGAAGTGTCTGACAAATGTAGCGGTGGATCAGCCTGGCTTGAGAGAGATAAAACTTGCCCCTACATCAACATAACTAGATTCAACCCACAGTCTGGTCCATGGGAAGGAGGTACCAATATAACCATCCATGGAGTCAATCTTGGCAAGAAGATAGATGATATTTACGGTGACATCACAGTTGCCGGCATAGCATGCCAACCGTACAAAGAGACTTACGTGCCTACAGAGCAAGTAACCTGTGTGGTTGACAGTCCTGGCGTTAATGACTTCAAGGAAGGACCAATCGTTGTGAAAGTCAATAAACAGTATCGAGGAGAGAGTCGTGCCAAGTACAAGTTCGTCAATCCCAAGATTGATGGTATCTCTCCCAAATCTGGCCCAGTCTCGGGTGGCACTATCGTCCATATTCACGGGGAGCACATGGATGCTGGGAGCAAAATAACTGCCAGTATTGCTGGGCAGCCTTGCAAAATTTTATCAACGAACAACACCATTGCCTCTTGTGTAACTAGCGACTCCCCCAAGTTACTGACTGGCAAAGTCACGATGAGTTTCGACCATGGCACTAGGGAACTGCCTGATACTCGCTTCAAGTAAGATGCTTCCTTGATTTGAAACATGTTAAATTAAATACTAAAATATGTTTTTGTGCCGAAAAATACCTTGATTCAACCCTAATGAGTTTGACGTGTGTTTTTTAGGCACATCAAAAAAAAAAAAAAAAAAAATATCTCATGTTCTTTCTTCAAATTTACCGGCCTTTCTTGACTTTGTTCCTACATAAATACCAATTATATTTTTGTATTTTAAAGTTCACGCGTCGGCGTAAATCACGTAAATTAGGAAATTAATTGTACTGTGGTGACTTGTGGCAACGTAGAAATACAGTTCGATTAGCCAATAAGCACAGATCTGTTCACGTTTTCATGGAGTACAGACACACGCGCTAGCTGTGATTTGGTCACACTCCACCCAATCACAGCTCTGCTCTCTCAGTTGCCATTGTTCTCCTTACAGCTATGTTCATTATTTTACTTGAAATTTGGTACACATTAGTTTAGTATATATACTAACAACTTTTAAAGAATACGGTACCGTAGATTTATAAATAAGACATGTGTTTTTTTTAACAAATACTCAAACCTTCCCGTTCATTCTGATAGTCAAACTCATTAGACTTGAAATAGAATATCTCCATGAGCTCAAATGATCACAATTAAAAAATTGTATTGCATTATCACTGTTCACTATTTATTTATTTTAATATATTTCAGATACGTGAAAGATCCTATCATAACAAACGTACGCAGCGGTAGAGCTGGAAGAGCAGGGATCAGAAAGGGGCCCAGAGGCATTCCCAAAGGTGGCATTACCATCACAGTTGATGGGGAGGGTTTCAATGTGATCCACTCTCCAAAGATGTATGTTGCCTACTTGGACAAAGAATTCAACAGTGTAAGTAGACTTTCCGCAGAACATCCACTGACTGATAGCTTTTGATCACATTTGTTAATTGTTCGTCTCTTTTGCAGTCCTGTGTTGTGAGGAATGATACCCAGATGGAGTGCAAGACTCCAATGATTCCAGTTGCTGCTTCACAGTCACTAGATCAGGAGAATGGCCTGGAATTGGACTATGGGTTCGTGATGGACAATGTTCGCAGCGTGAGAAGTTTGTCCACCATTCAACCACACAGTTTACCCCATTTCAAGCTGTACCCTGACCCTGTGTATCACTCGTTCAGTGGTGACACCGTAAAGCAATACAAGTCTGACTACCTCACCATCAACGGTGTGAATCTAGATAGAGCCTCTCAGGAGATTGACATGGTGGTGCAGATAGGCAGAGATTTCTGCAATGTCACCTCCTTGTCCCGATCTCAACTTACTTGTCGCCCTCCTCTTGAACAGCCCCTGCCCCTGGATGGTTCGGATGAACTGCCAGAGGTGGTGGTCAGCATTGGGGACAAACTAAAATTCCAGATTGGCTATCTGCAGTACTCAGGTCTCTCCGATGTCGGGGCCCTCAGTCAGAAGGTCATCATCATTCTGAGTGCCTGCGCTGTAGGTCTCATCATCATTCTTGTAGCATGTCTCATTGTCTATAGGAGGAAGAGTAACCAGAACTCTAGAACTCTGAAGAACATGCAGGAACAGATGGATGTCTTGGAACTGAGAGTAGCAGCTGAGTGCAAAGAAGGTAAGCCAATAATAACTAATAGACCTGTAAAGTAAAGAGAGAGCCGTTCCAAACCAGTTTTTAAGTGAAATATTCCTATGTTATTAGTACGGGGATAAAATGAGGTTCATTAACATCTGTACATTAACATATGCAGAATGTTATTTGTTATTTAAGACTATATCTGTTGTCATTTTCACGTCAGGCACTGTCAGTTGCTAAGGGATCTGTCGCTTCGAAAGGATGTGTGGTTCTTTTACTCATCTCTTGAAACACTCACAGAAAACGTCTTAAATAACTTAAATAACTAAACTCCACAGCAATGAATGTGGTTAAATATTAGGTATCCAAATATCAAATTACAATTCTCAAAAGATTAAGTAAATCGTCATCTTTACAAATAACATGGGAATATTTAGCTGATGAGCTGAGTTGGAATGTCTTCTCTTAACTTTACTGATCTGTTGTGGTCTAATTTACTAGTTAGCTTCAGATCTTTAATTTGATATTTCAAATTCTCAATGATAATGACTGCATTATTTTTTCAATAAATTCGTTACATGAAAGTGCAGTTTCAAGAGATATTGAGATTTCGCTCAGTGAATATGAAAGAGTTCATTCGTAACCGTATTTCTACCTCCAATTGTGATAGCGTTTTCTGACTGTATTGTTTTTTTGTCCACAGCCTTTGCTGAGTTACAAACAGAGATGACTGACCTGACGAGTGACCTGATTGGAGCAGGAGGAATCCCCTTCTTGGACTACAGACTCTACACCATGAAGATCCTCTTCCCCAACATGGATGAAACCTCAGTGCTGCAGATGGATAGGCCAGATTTAGACAGGAAAGAGAAAGGTCTCAAAATTTTCAATCAACTCATTCAGAACAAGACTTTCCTCCTGCTTTTCATTCGTACCCTGGAAGCTAACAGGTACTTCTCAATGCGTGACAGAGTCAATGTAGCCTCCCTCATCATGGTAGCTCTTCAGGGCAAGATGGAGTACTGCTCAGACATTTTGAAGACTCTCTTAGCAGAGCTGATAGAGCGCTGTATTGAGGGGAAGATACATCCCAAACTGCTCTTCAGGAGAACTGAGTGTGTAGCCGAAAAGATGCTGTCTTCTTGGTTCACGTTCCTGCTGTTCAAGTTCTTGAAAGAGTGCGCTGGTGAGCCCCTGTACATGTTGTTCCGTGCCATCAAGCAGCAAGTGGACAAAGGGCCAGTAGATGCAGTCTTCAGCGAGGCTCGCTACTCTCTCTCAGAAGAGAAACTCATCAGACAGAGCATCAACTACAAGGAGATGACTGTGGAGGTGTCCATGTGTCAACTCTACCTGGGAGGTGGAGGAGGAGGAGGTGGTGGAGAGGCGGGCATGGAGGGCAGTGGAGGAGAGACTCCTGTCAAAGTATTGGACTGTGACACAGTCAGTCAGGTCAAGGAGAAGGCTTTGGATGCCATCTACCGCTACTTCCCCTACTCCAACAGACCTTGGAGAGACGATCTGGACTTGGAGTGGAGGACGGGGGCCTCTGGTGAGTTCTCTTACCATTCTTAAATTCAGTTGCAAGATAATGTATGAGATACACCCTGCCCTCATTCAAATAATGTTGACAAATTTTACAAACAAACTTAACATATATATTATATGTCCATTGTTGACTTTTTTTATTGACTATTTGCTTCTTTTTTGTGTTTCAGGTCGCCTCATTCTCTATGACGAAGATTCTACCACTCGGGTAGAGAATGGTTGGAAGCGTTTGAACACCTTGAGTCACTACAATGTTCCTGACATGGCGCAACTGACTCTCATTCCCAAACAGAGTAGTCTCTACAACTACATGTCTATTCTCTCCGATAAGAGTGACAAGAGTCACCTAAACAACACCATGATGATGCACCACCACAACTCTAACAACCAACAGCAACAACAGAAGTACGAGACACTCAACCTTGGTGGTAAATTCAGTAACGCCAGTCCCCCCCTCTCCCGAGCAACTTCTCCTCTCAATCACGACAATGACGCTGGAGTTAAAGTGAGTACCTAACTCTTTAAAGGGCCGTACACACGCAGGGTTTTTTAAGTCTTTCCACCAGACGTTTTTGCCAAGCTTCTCCTACTTTTTCCACGAGAATATAAGAAAAAACTATAAAATTCTTATTTATTTTAGTTGGTATTCATGATACTTGCAGGTATCATGGATACCAGCTAAAATAAATAACAATTTTATAGTTTTTTCTTATATTCTCGTGGAAAAGTAGGAGGAGCTTGGCAAAACGTCTGGTGGAAAGACTCAAACACTGTGTGTACGGCCCTTTAGTGCTACTGACAATATCTACTCACTCTCGCTCTCTCCTACAGATTTTTAATTTTCTTTTGTTTTATTTTTTCTTTAGTTCAGTAACATTGGTTACAGTCGCGTGTCTTCCCCCAAGAACTCCTCTTTCGGGGGTGATGACTCTACCCTGCTGATGAATAAGGGGGGTTCACCCCAGGCAAATTACCCCTTTTACACTCATTACGGCAAACAGCGTGAACACATTTCTAACGAGAGTACCTACAGAAACTCAAAGGTTATTTTATGTTACACACTAATACATCTCTAGTACTTATTTTATTTAGTTCTTCAGATCTAATTTGAATGGTTCTTCTAATATTAGTGAACCTGTCTTTACTAACTATTTTCAACTACTCACTTTCTCTACTATATTGATATTTATTTGTTCTTATGTTTTTAACCATTTTCTTAGCGCACTCTCCTGACAACCACTCAAATGCACATTTAGTACACAGTGCAGATAAAACTATACAAGTCAAGTGCACATTTAGTACACAGTGCAGATAACACTATACAAGTCAAATGCACATTTAGTACACAGTGCAGATAAAACTATACAGTCAAGTGCACATTTAGTACACAGTGCAGATAACACTATACAAGTCAAGTGCACATTTAGTACACAGTGCAGATAAAACTGTACAAGTCAAATGCACATTTAGTACACAGTGCAGATAACACTATACAAGTCAAGTGCACATTTAGTACACAGTGCAGATAAAACTGTACAAGTCAAATGCACATTTAGTACACAGTGCAGATAAAACTATACAAGTCAAGTGCACATTTAGTACACAGTGCAGATAAAACTATACAAGTCAAGTGCACATTTAGTACATAGTGCAGACATCACTGTACTAAACACTTACCAATTGATTCCTTTAACTTCCTTGATCAAGTGTGTACTAATTTTTTATCATCCACTGACTGTTACTTACTACCTATGTTCTCACCTCTATATCCCTGACTGTTACTTACTAGCTATGTTCTCACCTCTATATCCCTGACTGTTACTTACTAGCTATGTTCTCACCTCTATATCCCTGACTGTTACTTACTAGCTATGTTCTCACCTCTATATCCCTGACTGTTACTTACTAGCTATGTTCTCACCTCTATATCCCTGACTGTTACTTACTATCTGTGTTCTCACCTCTATATCCCTGACTGTTACTTACTAGCTATGTTCTCACCTCTATATCCCTGACTGTTACTTACTAGCTATGTTCTCACCTCTATATCCCTGACTGTTACTTACTAGCTATGTTCTCACCTCTATATCCCTGACTGTTACTTACTAGCTATGTTCTCACCTCTATATCCCTGACTGTTACTTATTAGCTATGTTCTCACCTCTATATCCCTGACTGTTATTTACTAGCTATGTTCTCTCCAGCAAATAATAGCAACAGACTAACCCTTTCTCTCCTTTGAAGGTGTGGCATTTAGTTCGGCAGCAAGAGACGGAGCAGAAGGAAGGGGAGCAGCGTACCAACAAGATGGTGTCCGAAATATACCTCACGCGACTCCTTTCTACCAAACTCACGCTACAGAAGTTCGTAGATGATTTGTTCGAGACAATATTCAGCATAGCGCACAGAGGCTCTGCACTTCCCCTAGCCATCAAATACATGTTTGATTTCCTAGATGATCAGGCACTGCAACACGGCATCACAGACCCAGAGGTGAGTGACTTCAACCGCCATCAGTTGCTAGTGTTGCTTCTCAGTACACTACTGGTGTAGCTATGGGTCTATATTTGGTAGGCTGAGCTCAGAGTCATTGGACTGTTCCTCAAATAAGAAAAAAATATGTAATAATTATCATTTAACTTTTATTATGTATAGCTGCCCATCAAAATTAAATGATAGTTATTATATAATTTTCCTTATATGATCGAAAATATTGAACCCCTTGATTTGTCCTACCTTCAACCGTAATTTTCTCTCCGATTAGATGATAGATATTTCTAATTTCCTACATATAAAGATTATATCTATAGGCATAATATTGCTAGTGTATTTTTGTTACTACTAATCCTTTTTTTTCGTTTACTAGGTGGTTCACACGTGGAAAAGTAACAGTTTGCCTCTGAGGTTCTGGGTGAACCTCATCAAGAACCCTAACTTCGTATTTGACATTCACAAGTCAAACATAGTGGATGCTTGCCTCTCAGTCGTGGCTCAAACATTCATGGACTCTTGCTCCACATCAGACCACAGATTGGGTAAGTACCTACTCCCAAACAGGTCTTTGCCGTCACAACATACCTTTATAAGTAACTACTTAACTCATATTTTTCACCAGTTGCTTCCAAACATCTAAAATCTTTATTTAGGTAGCTACATATATGACATAAATGCTAAACATTATTTATTTTATTTCAGGCAAAGACTCTCCGAGTTCCAAACTTCTTTACGCCAAAGACATTCCCATCTACAAGGAGTGGGTGGATAGGTACTACAGTGATATCAAAATGATGCAGCCTATCAGTGACCAGGACATGAACGCCATGTTAGCTGAGGAGAGCAGGGTGAGTGTTTCAGACATTGGTAAGCTGTCAATTTGTGGAGAAATGCATCAGTTGACTCTTTTCTTTTCCCACAGATGCACAACAGTGAGTTCAACACTTTGGCCGCATTATCAGAACTGTACAGTTACGCCTTCAAATACAATGATCAGCTGATGCTGGCTCTGGAAGAAGATGAGTTCAGTATGCGACAGCGTCTCGCCTACAAACTAGAACAAGTACACAATATCATGTCATCAGACTGACAAGACGCCCCCATGGGACCCAATCCTCCTGAACCGGCCCCGACCTCTTCGCCAACTCGACACTACCCCAACAACACTCAACAAGCTTCTCCCACACGCCACTACGCCTCTCACACCCTTTCTAACCCCCACTCTCAGTCCCCCACACACCACTATGCCCCGCCCATTCCCCCACAACCTCCTCTCCCGCAACACTACCAACACCAACTGGAAACTGTGTTTGGTGGAGGTGGTATGAGACCTGAAGGAGAGGGTCAGCAGGTGGTGGGGGGTGAGGCAGATCTCTACGGTATGTATGGGGCAGTGCCCCCTCACCACCGCCTATCCCCCGCCCCTCCCCAACAGTACCAGCAGGTACACCCCCACTACAACAACGGTCCTTACGAGTTTGAATACGAGGAGCCACATCATTTCACCTGAACGAAGAGTACTCCTCCTCCTCCTCTCGATGCACACACCTCACGCACTGAGGAGCGGAGACAGAGCATGCAAAAGCCAGACCTCATCCCCCACTAAAGGAGGGGCAAGAGTTGAGGGGGCGGAGTATCCACAGCCATCAACTGTTGCCAATGATTACTAGATTAGTGAATCGAAAGAAGGATAGCATTAAGGGTTTATATTATATGAGCGGAAAAGAGGGGCCCCAAAGGAAAGCTTCGGGATTCTCGAAACTCTCCTTTGGAGCTGCCGTAGCATTCCGGGATCTATCAAACACATTGTCAACTAAGTTAGAGGTTAGTGTAATTACTATTGTATTTCAGGAGATTTTCTCTCACTAGACGGCTCTGCTGCCGTCTAACCACCACCGCCCCCAGGTGGGCAGGAGGTCTCTTCCTATTATATCAGTGTTAGAGGGACACCATTGTATGTTGTGATTATTTTGACTGCGGAAGCTGCAGTTCAGTTGTGAGTTTAGCCTATCAAACCATATCATCTCGCCAGCCAATACTAGAGCATTTACAGTCGCGTCAGAGAGATACTAGTGGCGGGCAGTCGCCATCTTTTCTATTCTGGTTAGTAGTAGCGGCAGCAGTTAGCCTGTTAACGCTTCAATGTGCTCTCTAGGTGAGCTTTCAAAAGTATTATTACCTATCGTATTACCAGACTTACTATCAATTGGTACTAAATAAATAAACTAGACTAAATAAATATTTTGATATCATTAATCTCCTTGATTTCAGTTAAATTTTTAGCCATAGCAAATTTAAGAAGCTTCTCCCCATCTCTATGCGTTACCGTTCAGATTCTAGGGAGTGTTTTGTGTCCGAGGCTGTCCTTCATTGGTGAAAATTGTTATTTTGCTCAAAATGTTAATGTGAATTATGCAAAAACTGTTCTCATGTTTTGCATTTTGTTACTTGAAGTCTCGACTTTTCTGTGAGTTTCTATCTCTTTGATGTGTTCATGGAGGCGTGAAAGCTACTTCTTGTGAGTTGTGTGCCGGTGAAGTGTAAGATCTTCATCTAGCTTTACGATGAGTACTCATGAATGTGGGGTTTTGTTCTTCAGAAGAAACTAATAATAAGAAGTACCTGAACATCTGTAGACTAATGTTTAATTTGAGCAAAAAACTCCACGTGTTCTCATTTGTAGGGAATTTGTTGGCATTGAGTGATTTCCTTTGGTCCCTTGTGTAGCTTCTTTCTTTTCTGTGAATAGTATGCATAGTTCTTTCATTTTATTGTACATATATAAGTTTAACTATTCTCCTATGTTGATATAAACAATACTCATCCTTAGGCTAGAGATATTTACATGAGAGTTCTATATATACATGTATTATTACTATTACTCTGAAATGCTTATGTCCGTACTAATGACCGAGTGAGTTGGGTTGCCTCCATCACTCCCTGCGCTTTATACAAATCTCTCTGTGTGAGTTGGCTTTGCAGGACTGTGTAGTGCTGTGTTGTAGTCTGTGTCTTTTCATTCCAAATCATTAGACTTTTTTTCTCAGTCTTCAGTTGCTCTGTGAGAAATTTCTATAAAATCAGTGGCATTTTAGTTCGTTAGAGCAAAGAACATTCGTTTCCCTCCAATAATGTGTAACTTGCTATTTGTTTTGTGGTTTTTCCACTGCATTTCTTTGGTCTCATTTGGTTAAAGCGCTGCATTATTAGTTCTCTTATTCGAGTAACATGTTTCTACTGCATGTTCATTGGTCTCTAACTACCAACATGATCTTCAAATCTACCCGCAGAGACTCTACTTAACTTTAGTCTTCTCTAACATTCGTGCTGTCCAAGTATCATTTTAGTAACATTGGCTGTTTTACTGCTTAGCATTTCCAACTATTCAATAAATTCGTCTTAAGGTCACAAATTCCATTGATTATAATTATCGACTGCTTCCCGAAGTTGAAGGCTTTTCTTTCTTTCGTTAGCTTTTTGTAGGTTGAATGCAGTCACAAGTGCATTGGTAAATGGGGTTGCACGCCTCCGGTTGTCTTGTGAGATCTTTTTAGCAATTAACTAAATGATTTAAATACTATGCAGTGGGTTTTGTAAGGTAGGAGTTGCCTGACTCAGTTTTTGATATGCAATCGGTTTCTATTACTGAGAGAAGTAAGTCCTCTTGTTTTGGGGAGACTCTTTATTGTACATTTATTCTACAAAGTATATTATTTGTACATCATTTCGTGTACTGTAGTTGCGTTGTAATATAAATAACTATATTCGTATCAAAGATAGCTGTAGTCACTAAGGAATAAACATTGCAACTTAAGAGAAAATATTCCCCTAAGTTTCTTAGCTGAAAAAAGAACAGATTTCTCTTTGTGAGTTTTTGCATATTTTTTTATTGACAATCACCTGAATTGGAAACTCAAGTAATTTTAGTCTTAATGTGAAGTAGATGACTGTTTATTGGTATGTAGCAATAACACAGCAAGTTCCTTTTCGTCATTTCAAAATTTCTCTTTTCCTTTGTTATCTCGGTGGTTGGGCCTCTAACTCAATCTTCTCAATGACGTAATATCTCCAAGGAAAGGTTGTAGCTCGAAGTCAGTGTAAATATATCTTAGCGTTAATTATTGCTCTAAATGTTTTAAATATTGAAGTACGATACATTTTGTCCCAAGCTCTGTATATGTGTATTTTATGTACCAAAGCATTTAGGTAACCTTTGGCTTCATCGTAATGCATTTTAAACCTTTCTACTTCTCCCAAACAGTTATTTCCTCATTTGTTCTGATACAGGACAGTCTGTATCATAGATACTCTTGATAATAGCATGGATACAGCAGATGATTTACCTATTATGTATTTAGCGGTCGATTATAGTCAATTGTTATATATTTATTTTTGTACATTATTGTTATTGTGTTGATCATCATTTTACTCATTTATTTTGTATCCTATATATACATACGACTGTTCATAGTTTAGTTTTAGACTCTTCAGTTTGCCAATATGTAGTTCTGCCCAATTTAGGGTTTTCAGACTGTACAGCGCGCTTTAAACCCCTACTTTTCTCTTGTCCCTACCCCTTAGCACTACTATATATACCTATCTATTATTAACGATAATTATAATACTGTGTATGTTTTGTCATATCTGTGTTTCATATAAATGGATGAATAAACTTTTTCACTGTAATGGAAAATTCCAAATTAGTTTCATTTTAATTCGCTGCAATATTGAGCTGATTTAATTACAGTTTGGTGAAGGATGGATGACAATGCTAACTGATTAATCAATTATTATTTTTCTGCATCCGTGAGCATTAATATTATTAAAGTAGGACTGTCACACTTAAGGGGAAGGCTGTTGCTCATGAATTGACAGGAAAAACAACTCTACGGGCATACTCAGCTCAAAGATAAAAAAAAGAAAGGATAAAAATTCTATAGCTCTGCCCAATAGGTGTTCATTAACAGTCCGTTTGAACACATCTAGTGAGCCATCAGAGGACACAGATTCTGGGAGTCCAATCAGTCCATACAAATATCGACATACTTTGAAATGAAGTTTTACCAAATTGCGAAATATAAGATTTTATGATTTCAAGTTGATGATCAACCATCAAAGGGGCAACTTGCCCTAGATACGATGACGGGTTAATGAACACCTTTTAAATCATGCAAAGGACTGACACAGTGACACTTCTCCTTTATGACACGAAACTCGCACTTGGGCACAGGTAACCCGCCGATTTAGTCACTCTATTGAGAAGCAGCAGGGGACCACCACACAGCTGAATAGTATTCATGAAGAGCAAGACTGGTGATCAATGTCTCAAACTGGTGGTAGGTGACTTTATTTTTATTTACCTTACTAACTGACAGCTTATTAGAGATCTTTTATATTTGGTTTTCTTTTTTCACCAGTGATAGAATTTAGTGGTTAATGGGAACGTGAGACTCTTCTAATAATTAAAAATTCTCATTTATGAATGATGAAAACTCATGAGCCTTCTTGCAGCAGTCATTGCTAAGATAATGCTTCTTTATTTAATCTATTGAATGGCTCCTCATGAACTACATATTAAAAAATTTATGTTTCGTTTTTATTTATATATCATGGTAACTTGGTAAGGATGAATGGATATTTAGATAAAACTCAAATATTTTAATGTCTGAGAATCAATTTTTATTTGAATAATATCCCTATGCACTAAAGAAAAATGCCAAGGCTTCCATTACCAAAGGAACGCCTTCAATCAAAACTAGTTTGGTTTATCTACTGTAGAATAATTTACATAGGAACATAACTTGATTCATATACAGTTATTTTCAAACGACAAACTATTGTGTTAACTTGTTCGCGGTTGGTCAACTTTAACTTTGCTGAAGTGCCACATCTACAGATTGTTGTCCCAAAATTTGGCCACCCTCCATGTACGAGTTAAGAGGTTGTCCACTTATCTAAGATATTTTGAATCTTCAAATTGACTTTTTCACATTGTGAATGATGTGGTCTTCGTTATTTGTATCGTGTGTTCGATTACTTTTTAAATCACACTACTGTGTGTCTGATCTTTGAACTCTGATTTCGTTCAGATAATTATTACGACTGCTAACGATTGTATTATCTACCTATAAGTCACTTATATAATTATTGAATGTGATCAAGCATTTAATAAAAATTCATGCATTCCTAGCTCATTTCATTGAATAAATATAGGTAGAATTATTAAATGTGTTGATCAGTCTTAATACATACCAAGTTTAAAAATTCAGCGTTGTGGACCAGGCTTGTTTTTAACATGAAATACGAGCGTCCAACAGTTTCAAATTTCCAATTATTCTACACAACTTAGAATATTGATTTGAATTTTCTGAGAACTATCAAATTGTACTAATATAAATTTAGGCAAAAATTTAATCTAATGAACTGTCCAAAAAAGAGTGGTGTGATTTACGACAAATTTGTTGTGCATTTAAATAAAACAGCAAACTGTCTGTCTACTGAAAATTTATTGCTCCATATATACTTATAGTTTTCCAAAGTTCCCATTATCAATTTATGTTGGTCATGGAAGATCATATCATTCATTCTTTTTTCACGAATGTATATATTGAGACATTTCATTTCTATATTATTGTGTTTTTAGAAAATCGTGAATGGGTACATTATTGGAACGCGTCAGAAAATGGCGATGCTGTTAGGGAGTTCGAGTAGTGGAGCTAAACAAATCATGACTGATAATTAGTAAAATAAGCCTAAAGTGTCTTTTATTTATGTTCTAAATTATTATTTTATATCAAGATGACGAATAATATGTATCGTGTTGGAGGTAAATATATAAATTGGCATTAATTGTACTTCTTACTACCGGTAACTAACTCTAACTAGTTAAGAAATAATCCTGCACTCAGGTATTAGGTAGTTATTTCTTAATCTGTTTATAAATACAGTTGCAGCTACCACTAAAGTAATATATGTATGACATAGTTTAGTCATGAAAAGTGTTAAAACCGTTTAAAGTCTTAACTCCCAGTCGAGGGTATTTTATTTATTTACATTACTAATTTGCTCTGGAACTGGAACTGGATTTCGGGGGGGATTCTAGAATATGGCTTTTCAGCGCCACTGTCCCCCCTCCTGGACCCCTTGACTTCACACCCCCCAGCCCCTTCCGCAGGGCCGAGACCTCCTCCTCCAGTCCTCAACCCTCACCCTCTGGCAGCCCCACTCCCTCCCCCGCCATCAACCCCCTCTCTCCCTCCTCTGTAGACTAGTCTTTAGGTAGGTAGCCTAAGGTAGGCATAATTTGTGCCAACTTTCAAGGGTCTAAGCAGCAATGAAAGCTCTGTTTTTAATTATCTGAGGGTTTGAATTTCACATTTTAATTGATAAATCATTAATGTCAATCCTAAATGAGTGACCCCTCCTGGCCCTCCTAACCTTAGTGTTGTGAGTGTGTGACAGTGACACTGTGTCAGTCACCCACTCTAGTCTCTGCATAATGTGTCTCCTGACTCAGTCTCTCAGAGATTTTAATTTGAGAGAGTTATTCTCTGACTCAGTCTCAGAGATCTGCAATTTCTAAAATTGGGCTCAGAGCCTCAGACCTCTGACTGTTTGTAATAGCCAATCTGCAGAATATGGAATATTTTTCAAAGACTCTCTGCGGGAGTTTTTGATTGAATTTTATAAATTGGAGATCTCTGTAGGAGATCATAATTAATTCCTATGTTACCATTAAGGATTAATTTAGCTGCCGGAGATTTTGAATCCGCTGCTAACCCAGAGTGGAATATTAACTCATTTCAGATTGACTAGTAACTATGAACATAAATTACTCATTTTAACCCTAAAAAATGCAGAAATCAGTAAATTATTTTATAAATTTCAACTCCGCAGTGAAAACTAATCTAAAATAAGTCATTTAAGCTTCACAATTGGGCTTGTTGTGATGATAAACATCACTGATGGGAATGCATGAAGTTAAGAGCTATTAGAACTTAGAATTTATGTTTTCCTGTCTGGCTCAGTGGCTGCTAACCATGTTACAGACTTGCAGAGTATGTCAGTGACCAAGTAATAAAGCATGTCCAAACTCGCCATTTTAATGGCGAGTTTGTGACAGTTATTTTGAGCCCTTCAATTGCAAATGGCGAGTTTTATCTATTTTTCTCCTATGCTACAATGTTATTTTGGAGAGAATTAATGATAATTTGATCATTTTGGAGAGAATTTGTTGAATTTTGAAGAGAGCTGGAGAGACAAATGGCGAGTTTATGAGACATGCTATTTTACTTGGGACTCAGTGACTCAGTTAAAGCCAATTAATTGGCTTAGATTTCAAAAGCTCAAAACTCAGATATGTCTAATTGGCTTAACCCTATAGTGCCCAACTTTTTTTAAATGCACATAAATTTATTTTTTCTATTTCAATTATTTCTTACCGTGATAAGATATGGTAAAAACCAAAAATATATATATATATTTATAAGTTCATTTTTTATCCAAACGTTCTCGTACGAGTACAATGGACACTGAGGCTCCAGTCTGCAGAATATGGAACATTTTTCTAAGACTCTCTGCGGGAGTTTTTGATTGAATTTTAGAAATTGGAGATCTCTGCGGGAGTTCTTGAATTAATTCCTATGTTACCATTAATTTAGCTGCGGGAGATTTTGAATTAATTCATATGTTACCATTAATTTAGCTGCGGGAGATTCTGAATCTGCTACTGAGAGTCAGAGAGTAACTCCCTCTCAAATAAAAATCTCTGCGGGAGAAGAGACACATTCTGCAGACTGGGGACACTCCAATCACAAAATATTCACAGTGCTTAATCCATAGACTTAATGTGTTTTGAAGGCTTTTCAGGTGTTCTGAAGTGAATTAAAGACAATTGGATACATTTTTTTTATTGTAATTCATTGGAAAATATACTTTGAACATAAAAAATTGAAAATAGTTTTTATTTTTTAGAAGACACTAAAATAATCATTAAAAAATGAAAAAAATACTATAAAACAAAACAAAGAACAAATCCTATACTAAAATAAACCTTATAAAACGACATTAATGGCACAAATAAATTTGTAACATCACAAACATTCCTTTGGTAGAAATAAGTAGACTAAATAATGACAAGACTTGTTTTTAACATAGCATTATTCATTGTGGAACTTTGAGAAACAATTATTATCAGCAGTGAAACATAAAGTCCCTTTGCATTTAGAGCATTCCCAACGTGCTCTGGATTTGCATCCTGGCATCTTGCATCGTTGTTGATTTTCTTGGTAGGTTGGCCAATGATGAAAACCATCCATCCTGACTGCATTTTCGGGGAGAGGCTTTGTATTATTTCCCCGCTTTCTCTTCTCAGTTTGCCTAAATTCAACGGACAGAGAAGGCCTCCCCTGTTGCTTATGAAGCACTTTTCCTGCTAGTACCAAGGAATTCGCAACTGACCACTTGAAATCTTGTAGTGGAAGGACGTCTTTCAAAGGCACTTGTGCAGAGTTACAGTCTCTCCGATATAAGAGCCAGCTGTTCACCACTGTTACATCTAACAGGTGGTAAATGATCTTGTGGTAGAATTTGTGAGATCTAATGTGAATTCTGTAGAGGGAGACAAGAGAGTCCATGAGATCAACTCCACCCATAAATTCATTATATTTCTTAACCGCCTCAGGGTAACTTACATCAACTACTTGTTTTTTCTTTTTATCATATCTAGTGCAGGTACCGAGGGGATGAGCTGACGAAAAACTTGAAATGAGGTTGACGTAACGGTTGTCTGCCCATTTCAAGACTCTGAGCTCCACGCCATCAACAGTTCCTGAAAATTCACAATGTGAACCTCTTCCTTTTTTCACCAAGTCTTTGTCATTGGTCATTTTGGCACGGACACCTTTTACTATGTTCAGTCTCGCTGTACCAAGAGCAAATATTCCTTTCTTAGCAAGGGTACAAATCAAAGGGACAGATGTGAACCAATTATCAAAATGAATTAGATAATTTTGATGATGAGGAACTGATTGAACCAAACGCAGAACAATATTGCTGCTAGCACCAAGATCTGGCTCATTTTCAACTGGTTTTATTTTCCCAATGTACACTTCAAAATCATATTGCTCTATAGCATTGGCTTTAAATGCAGTCACGGCAGTCTGCAAAGCACGTCCAGGTCGCCAAAGATCTTTGGAGACGTTTTTTTTTTGAGGAAATATATATCTTGGCAAGATTTTGGAGACAATTTTATAATTAATTCTTATATTATTGGAGACATTTTAGAGAATTTTGGTCATTTTGTAGACAGATTTGCCACACTTTGCAGACTGGTGGTGACGTCATACCAGATAACAAAGCATGTTCAAATTTGCCGTTATCAATTCCTCGCCCTACCTCGACAAACACAGACTGCCTGCAACCCTGCACTCCTCTTTCTCATGAATTACTCTCCTCCCCCTTACTGTAAAATTTGAGAATGTAGTTTAGTGAAAAGGTCTCACTGAGACGCTTCTTTTGGTATAACATTTCATTCAGTAATTTACATAATAAAGTTGTGCATGCTCAGTGGTCCATTGGCAGACCAATGTTCCTAGACAGGTCAATTATGCAATGATTGAATTTTAGTACTCTTAAATTGTCCGCTATTTTGAACTTGCATCAAAAAGCATGATCCAATTCTTCTTCGTGAAGTTTAACCATCAAAATCATTCTTTTATTCTAACTCATAGAAAATGAAATGTATTAGGAGTTGCTATTATACCGGGTAGGCCAAAAGTCACTTTACCGTTTGAAAATTTTATTACGCTCAAACTAAAAAAGATACAAATATTAGTAAACGGCAAATGAAAGAAGAATACTCAGTTTTAGTTGATATGAAACGAAATCAATATGACTCTCAGATTTCAGCTATTTCAATCTACTTTTAATGTGCGAAATCGTAAACCTAAAAATATTGGCTAAATTCAATGAGGAAAAAAGAGCCACCCAATTGTTGACTATTATTATCAATCGAAATGGATCAGTTGTTGGAGTAATGAGACTTTTTAGAAGAAAATTTCAACAAGAGTTAATCTATGATTTGCATTCTGGCGTTGATAGAAGAAATTCTGACGATCAGGATCATGTGCTGACAAAGATCGAACTGAAAGACAGAAGATATCTCGCACTGAAGAAGTTAATCAGCGTGTGAATCTTGGTGTTATACAGAAGACTACTTAACAACCACGAGAAAGAGTAAAACTTAATTGCAATTGTCTCTCAGGTGTATATTAAAACAGGATTTGAAATTATATCATCACAAAATTCAGCTGATGCCAGGACACTTTTAAGAGCAGCATATCCAGGCTGACTGAATTACTCTTTGACAGCATCTCTTGGCCAGCTGGATAAATGGATATGACTACTCTATATTTTTTTCTTTTGGAATATTTAATTGAAATAAATTATGAAGACACTTTATGAACTAAAACGGAATATTTCACAGAAATGATGTTTTCCCCAGATATGCTGAGAAGAGTGATGCAAAACACACAGGATAGATTAGGTTCATATGTGCTTAAATAATGAAGGAAGATGTTTTTTGAAAGAAATTTTTGAATAGAAACTTTAAATATTCTTCTTTCATTTGCAGTTTACTAATTAGGTTTATCTTTCATGGTTTGTGCGTAAAAAAGTTTTAAAATGGTAAAGTGACTTTTGGCCCACCCGGTATAATAACATGAGCCGTACATTGATCTTATTATTATTTTGTAATGAATATAAGTCGTGTTTTTATGCAAAAGGGTGGGATGAGGCCTGCATTTACATGCATGCGCCCCCTTTGGTACATGCGGCGCTTCCGCAAAAGTAATTGCATCATATTGCCAAATGTGCTGCCAGTGAACTAACTTTTTTATTGCAAATATCTGTACAGCATAGAGAGCTGAACTATAACCTATTTTCTCATGTTTTTAATATATTTACCATCTGTGATGGTATATATATCGTTGGATGTGGAAAACCTTGTGCAACAAAATAGACCATCTTGAATCAAAATTCCTACTCTGAAAAAACCTCATTTTGTTCTTTTGGCTCTCCTGAAAAGGACTACTTTTGAGTGTCTCAACTGTATTGCCTCCATAAATTTTCAACATAGTTATGATATGGGTAATATAGGATATAGAAGACTTTGACAACAGAGTAGTATATTTTTATCAAAAATTTTCTCCAAACAAAAGTTATGATGTCACAAATAGTGATGGGACGATACAAAATTTTTATTGATGCCAATACAATCCAGATTCTATCCAAATAATACAATTTCTGATACCTGACTATTTAATTTATCTTTATCTGGTCAAATGTTTATGAAATAGCAATATTGATCTGTATAAATTATCTGGTTAGTTGATGTTTTGATGGTACAAATTATGAATCTAGTTGTTGAAATGGCTACAGATATTTTCTTGGAATATAGACAGATTGTAGACTCCATTGTACTGGGGTTATAGTTATAAACAAGGATTTTGGAAACTTGTAATCTTTACCAGTTGATTATTAGAGTTATGTATCCTAAGCTGGACCAATTATGATGAAATACATCTATCTTCGGTTTCTTATAGCTACAAATACAGTTACAAAGATTACAGGAATAATCGTTTTAGGTTTCAGAATCTCCCTCAAATTTTAGAACTCTGATTCCTGATACCGTGAAAAGTCCCGATATTCCGATTATCCCGATATAATTCCGACTAATTGTCCCATTACTAAGAGATATTTCATGAGATGTTCAATGGGCTGAATTCATAAAGAAAGCAAAGCATGTGCTTATACCTGCAAAATATGAAGGAAGAGCTTCTACTTATATTCATAAAAATTTCAAGCATAGCCTTCTACTTTTAGAGCAGAAGCATATCCTCATGCTCAAATAATAGTAAATGGGTATTCATAAAGAAGACCATTTACTTGATATATGAACTTATATATACTTCAAAAAAGCTGAATAAAGTATAAAGTGAAAGATTGGGTTCAGTCTGATAATTTAAAGTAGTTATTTGGTTCTTGAAGAACGAAATGTACAATAGCTTGTGGAACAATTTTTAAGCACCAACCAGAAACATGAGGTGCATTATTATCTATCCGTAGAATGAAAATTTGCTTGCGTTACCTCTGTGATCTTAGCTATAAGATGACATCAGTCAAGAACTAGCTGTTAGCCAAGCAATGGTATCACAGACTGTGAGTACTGTTGTTGACATCATAATGGCTCATGTGAATGAATGAATTAAGTTTCTGAATACCAAAAGAGAAATCCTAATAGCAAAGCAGTGATGGCAAAGAAAATTATGTTTCAAACGGCTATTGGCGTCATCGATTGTACTCTTATAGGGATTTTGAAATCAGAACTACACGTAGACGAGTATATTAATCAAAAACAAAGGTCGACTTGGAATTTTCAAGCCACTTTTGATTCCAAAGAAATGAAGAGTAGTGTTAATGGTCATTGGTCTGGATTCTTCTCACGACTTGACTCTCGAGGATATGGAGAATAACGCAAGTGTGTTCTGAATTATGAACAGTAGCCAAATATTTTGCCACTTGTTGATGACGTGTATGGTATAGAGCTGGGATCACCAAACTTTTTTCAAAATGGGCCAGATAACTGAAAGGTATCACGATCGCGCGACGCATATAATCATTCTTTCTAATACAGTGGTTCTTAAAGTATTTTCTCGTGCACTCCTTACTTTTCTCAGGCACCCCCTGAGCATTGAAATAAATTGAAAAGCTACTTTATTAATCTACTTTTTGATTACTAAATTGTTAAAAAAAAGTTCAAATATACTTCATTTACATTCTACATGATAATAATAGCAACCATCGAGCTTTTAAATTTATAAGTAACACATACAACAGCAATCCCAGACACCCCTTATACACAATCCAGGCCCCAAAGGGGTGCTGTGCACCCCACTTTAAGAACCACTGGTCTAATACTTTTAAGCCATAATGAAATCTCTGAAGAAAACATACATAAACTAAGTTTAAAAATTTATTTTAAAAAAATTAGCATTCAGAGTTTGCCAGTTTAGCAGAAGGATAATTATTTGGCATGTGCATATTCTAATTTCACAAACTAAGCTTCAAAAAATGTCAGAGATTTGTAAAACTGCAGTTTAGCTTTCAAAATATCATTTATGTTTTTGGTTTGGAATTACTACATCCAATCATGAAAATTGTTTTAATATGTTTGTCAGTCAATCTTGTTTGATTTGTTGACTTCACATACTTCATTTTTGAGGATATTTGCTCACAAACCTTCATAAGTTGTTTCAAACAGTGATGTCATACCAGTGGAAAATTTCTTCAATTTTGTTTTCTTTCTCTAGTAAACCATTTGCTTTCAAATCAATAAGCTCTAAATGTAGTTGATTCCACTTAAGGTTGTAGTCATTCCAAATTTTCAGCCATTCAATGAAATTGAGACAAACTCAAGCAATCAGTGGACTCATCCAGCCCCAGAGAATACTATAAAAAGTTGCTAGCTTTTTCACATATGTGTAGCAATATATTCTCCTAAGTTCTTCTGTTCTCTGCATAATCGATTTTGCTGAAAGACTGAATACTTCCAATCAAATCTACTATGGATGGGACGAAGTATCTGTACTCGGTAATGGAAGTATCGGCAATTTTTCTGGTATCGGTTCAGCTTTTTTCTGGTATCCGTATCTACTCGGTATCGGTATACACAAAAAAAGTGCCTATACCACTAGTAATTATAATATAATTTATTGTCTAGTATTTATCTATTACCATGAAATTTTTTAATTTAAATTGATGTAACAATGATTTCATATAGATAGGTAATCCTAATTTTCAAAATTTAAAATTAATTAATCTAATTTAAATAGTCAAATATCGGCATCAGTGTCGGTGAAAATCTAGGTATGGGTATCGGAAGGTTCCTTAATTCATCCAACTTTTACCAATGCATAAAGTGTATGTATCAAGGTACATAAATGGAGAATTGCCAATCGCTCTCTTCAATCATACTTTTGTCTTGACTACCAAAAATATTTTCTTTGATAAATGACCAAGATCTAGTAATTTTTGTTTAGTTCCCATTTTGTTAAATTTTGACGGTTTCTTTTTGCTTCTATAATGGGGTTGCCTGTAGTGGCAGGTGTTCTATTATATGTTTGTTTGAATGAATGACCTCATTCATGTGTAGCTTTTGCAGCACTTTTTCTTTTGTACAATACTCTGTACTAATTCATATTTGATAGGGTTCTCTCTTTTACAGTATGTAGATACCAGTGTACATTTACTCCGATTGAAATCTGTGCTCTCTCTTTTCCAATAAATAAGTAAAAAGTGGATCTTTTTCCAAAAAATTTATGAATTCTCCATTCTTTCCAATAAATAATTAAAAGTGCTTTGACTTTACTGGAATATTTATTTTCCAAGGAAAAAAGTCAGCCTAGAAGCCTGACGAGTTTACCATCAACCTGGTTCACAACTTTTTTCACTTGTAAAGATAGTGTATTAATGTCCATGATGGTAGAGTTTATCATGAATATTTAAAGACAAATCATGAACAATTTTAATGTCCACTCGTATAGCAGATATTGTGAATGTCTAATGATTACGCTACTTGCAATCATTTTTCTGCAGTTAAATTTTGAAATAATCTCCTAGTTGTTAATGTTAGTAATTAATAATGCTTTTGTGGCAGCTGCTTGTCAAGTTGCAAAGAGTTTATCAAATATTGGGTGTTTTTGGAGTATTCTCATTTTATTATCCATAAAATAAACATGGAAATGAATTAGGAAGTATTCTCAGAAAAGTTATTGAGAACAAAAGCTTTCTTTTTATTTAATATCTTAAGTTTTCATGTTAGCACATCCACAAGAAAGTGATGCAATTACCTCTGCCAGGACTTATTTCAGTTGCGTTTGACCTTTACTTTTATTCGACCTCAACTGCTGTTAGTAAATGCTAATTTTCAAAGACATTAGTGATTTATCTCTCTAAATGTGCTGAGTAAATTATGCTAGTGATATATGACCATTGTGGATTTTTCTTGTACTATAGGTTTCCCTTCCTACTTCGTAAATCTGGGGGTACTCCTAGTTTTAATAACTGTGTATTTTTTTATGAAGAAATATTCAAATTTCATTCAACTAGTTGATTACCATTTTATTGGGCAAGTTACCAAGGTGTGTTGGCTTCATAACCTTATATTGTACATGTAATTTAATGTAACTCCTATGCTCTATTGGAAATAATATTTATAGTAGTTTGTTAAATGTTAGTTAGTTAGTATCTTATAGAATTAAATAGGATATGGTTTCAGTGGCTACCTCCTATAAAATTAAAGACTGACAGGAGGAATTTTTCAATAGGTTCAGTTAATCTAATTTGACTTCTAAATGTGTTTCTATTACTATTTTTCTTCTTAATTATTGCAGACATGACTAGTTACTCTGTTGCTGACATTTGTCCTTTCTTTTGTTGCAGACTATGTGTACATAGAAACCTCCTCCAGTTCCCCTTACCAGATCAGGAGAATAGAGGAGTTGGTGAAGACACCCCAAGGCAATGTGGAGGCCAAGGTGATGTGCTTTTACCGCCGCAGAGACATTCCCAGTCACCTGTTGGCTGTAGCGGACCTCAAACACCACGGTGAGTTAGTGATGATGAGTCTCCTAGAGTTTACATACTTTATCACCAATGTGTTTCACCACTTCCTTCATCCAGAGTATCAAATATGGTAACAGTTCTCTCGGTCTCATCACTTACAGATTTTTTTCTATCGCAGTGAATGGTTGTGTTATTTTTTCATTTATTAGTCTATAAACTAACTACCTATTGATGATATTGTTAATGTAAATCTGCAGGGTGATCAGATGAAGTGTACTAATTTTGATTGTTATAAATATACTTACTTTGTTTACTTTTAAATTTTACTTTGTGTATATATATACGAATACATTTTGCAAAATAGTCAGTTCATTTTGCAGTATAAAATGACTAAAATCTTCGAATTAGCTTTATAATGAGTACAATAAATGCAACTGTCCAAGAATTGTCCCAGGTAGGAAGGCTCCCAGTGAAATATGCACAGTTTAAAAGGCACGTGTCAGCATGTCTGGTGCTTATAAAGCTCTAAAACACTTCAAAGAGATAGGTTCCATCATTCCTAAAGTGTCATACTCCAAATCGTAATGTAAGAATGCCAAAAAAGAACCAGAAACACTAGGATAAAAATCGGGAGGGATCCAAATGGAAGCTTGATGAAACTGGCTTCTGACCTATCACCCTACAAGAAAACCAAACCCCAGTTACTCTCTCAGGCTGCAGAGTGCAAAGACCCAAAGGTTGAAGAGAGGGAAGCTTCTTTTGGAGAACTAAGAGACACAACCACCAGTACTGTGGAAAAATGAAAAATGACCTCACAAATGCAGTGAATGAAGAAGACATTCCACTGAAGTTTGAACGAAAGGCTGATTTTTTAGAGACAGAAACCAGCTTCTGTGATGGTTTGGGGTAACTTCAGCTGGTGAAAACCTCCCCTCATCTTTATGGAAGAGGTAGTAAATTCAATCAACAAGTTTAACTGACGATGCTGAAGGAGAAATATATACCTGGGTTGATTCCATATTTGGACAAGAATAAGATGGAATAACTCTCAAACAATACTGTGTCACGTCACACACAGCCAATCTTGTTCAGGATTGCTGTGAGGAGAATATGACAGGGTTTTAGCAAAAGAAATTATAGTCTCTTTCCTCACTTTATTTAAACTCATTGGACTTTGCAATGAAGTATCTTTGAGAATAAGGCCTGTTCTTTAAATCTTCCAAGTGTTTAAGCTCTGTTGGCAAAATCACTCACTTGTTGGGAAGAGATGTCACCAGAAACCTAACGTGCCCCATGTAGTCAAGTGCATGACAGACTATGGCTTATAGTGAGAATATCTGTAAAATATGTTTCTTTGTACTTTTCTCTGTATACTTCATTGAAAGTTTATTGTTTTCTTCTATTAACTGTTTTTATTTCAATAAATGAATCTGCACTTGGTTTGATCACCCTGTAATATAAAATGTTATAAAGTATTCTCATTGCTCTCTCTTTATGTACGTTATCATATATGTAATTGTACTTACTAACTAATCCATAAGAGCTTTCAGTTTTGTGCTCATAAGTTTATCCTATTCAAATTTTAATTGACTATTGTCCTTAGAGACCACTGAAAAACACAGCTAGAAAGTTATGGTAGGGACGAGAGATTAAGAGGGCTCCCCTTTTAATCTTCCATGTCCCCACCATAACTTTCTCCCCGGGTAGATTCGCCGTATCTGTTTTTAAATACCCCCTCTCTAGTTATCCCTCAGTTTCGTAACCTCCCCCCCCCCCTCCCTTCCCTCTAACCCAACAATCGTAAATATAGTTAATGGAAAGAGGGATGGGGGGGGGGGGTGACTTGGTGACGCTCAAAGATTGTTGTTGGGAAACATCTTTACTGTATAAAGGTTACCAAACAACAAAGGTTAGCTCAATAGTGGTATTAGCCAATTAGGGTAAGTTTCGAGTTATTGAGCAGTTCAGTTCCACATGAAAAATATGTAATAATTTATTATACTTATAATTTGCCTAGTTATTTCAATTGGTGTTCATGTTACCCACAAGTATGTATCATGGATACCAATCAAAATAACTTGCTCTTGTATCATCGAAAATATGGAACCGTCCAATATCTCTGAATTTACCCAAATATTTTATTAGTGCCGAATGGCATAGAGCAGTGAAATAGAAATTGCACAGCATACACCTAATTGTTGCATTGGTCACTGGATCTTCCTGTTTATTTCTGTTATTGGTTTGTTTTGATTCCAATATTTGCACCTTGCGTTTCTACCCTCAGTTCTCTCCCTTTCTCACCTCAATTCTCTCCCTTTCTCACCTCAGTTCTCTCCCTTTCTCACCTCAGTTCTCTCCCTTTCTCACCTCAGTTCTCTCCCTTTCTCACCTCAGTTCTCTCCCTTTCTCACCTCAGTTCTCTCCCTTTCTCACCTCAGTTCTCTCCCTTTCTCACCTCAGTTCTCTCCCTTTCTCACCTCAGTTCTCTCCCTTTCTCACCTTAGTTCTCTCCCATTCTCACCTCAGTTCTCTCCCATTCTCACCTCAGTTCTCTCCCATTCTCACCTCAGTTCTCTCCCTTTCTCACCTCAGTTCTCTCCCTTTCTCACCTCAGTTCTCTCCCTTTCTCACCTCAGTTCTCTCCCTTTCTCACCTCAGTTCTCTCCCTTTCTCACCTCAGTTCTCTCCCTTTCTCACCTCAGTTCTCTCCCTTTCTCACCTTAGTTCTCTCCCATTCTCACCTCAGTTCTCTCCCATTCTCACCTCAGTTCTCTCCCATTCTCACCTCAGTTCTCTCCCTTTCTCACCTCAGTTCTCTCCCTTTCTCACCTCAGTTCTCTCCCTTTCTCACCTCAGTTCTCTCCCTTTCTCACCTCAGTTCTCTCCCTTTCTCACCTCAGTTCTCTCCCTTTCTCACCTCAGTTCTCTCCCATTCTCACCTCAGTTCTCTCCCATTCTCACCTCAGTTCTCTCCCTTTCTCACCTCAGTTCTCTCCCTTTCTCACCTCAGTTCTCTCCCTTTCTCACCTCCGTTCTCTCCCTTTCTCACCTCCGTTCTCTCCCTTTCTCACCTCCGTTCTCTCCCTTTCTCACCTCCGTTCTCTCCCTTTCTCACCTCCGTTCTCTCCCTTTCTCACCTCCGTTCTCTCCCATTCTCACCTCCGTTCTCTCCCATTCTCACCTCAGTTCTCTCCCATTCTCACCTCAGTTCTCTCCCATTCTCACCTCAGTTCTCTCCCATTCTCACCTCAGTTCTCTCCCATTCTCACCTCAGTTCTCTCCCATTCTCACCTCAGTTCTCTCCCATTCTCACCTCAGTTCTCTCCCATTCTCACCTCAGTTCTCTCCCATTCTCACCTCAGTTCTCTCCCATTCTCACCTCAGTTCTCTCCCATTCTCACCTCCGTTCTCTCTCTATCAAACTTTTAATTATTTATTGCGACTGAATAATTAGGTATAGTTCATGGGGTGTACTTTCACTGACCTCTTTTCAGCAGGAAGTGTTATTACTCTTTGTTCGTGTAATAACTTGTAAATAATATATCCTATTTATTAAAATTGCATTGTCAGTTACTGTTCTCAAATGAATCGAAAAGAGGATAGTGTGAATGATTGCTTTGTGGACTGGGAAATAACAATTGGAATTGATTTCTAATTAAATTGTTTGTAATAAAAATGATTGATTAATTATTATTACTTTTCTTTTTCAAAGTAAGATTTATTTCCAAATCTCTTAAGAGTCAACTCAACGAAAGACATCACTGACACAATCATTAGACTGGTATTTAAATTAGCCTAACGATCTTTGCATTTCTTATCATTGATGATAAGTTAGTTACCTTTAGCTATTTAGTAATTCTAGAATCTAAATACAGAATTTGCTGACTTTATACCTATTCAATTGTACATTGCAAAATTGGTGTGCCCTTCCGATTGGTCATCTTTACAAATCATTAAAGTTGTTACCAAACTTATTTTTACCTTGACTTCTAAACTATGCATAAATTAGATGGTACAGGCAGTGTACCTACCCACTAATTAGTTACTAATCACAGGTACTTCGAACTGTTTAGTCGTTCCGTAGCGCCTCTGGTTTGAAGTGACTCCCCCTGTGGCCTAAGATGTCCTTAAAGGTGATGTCTCCTCTCACTCTCTAGTGTCCATTATGCGACACTTTTGTCAGTGAGCATTCCTTCCGACACACCCCTCCCCCTCCAACAGACAAAGATGCGTCCCCTCTTTCTAATGCCCCGCACTAACTTTCTAATATCCCGCACTAACTTTCTAACCGCGCTCTCTCTTAAGGATGATCTCCTAGATAACTCCTTATCATTTCACCAAATAACTTGGAACTGTTCGTTATTAAAGCTGGACTTTGGTGTAACAGTCGATAGCCACATGCTAAATATTTAGCATATGCATTTCACTCGAAATGTTATGTACTGAACTGACCTTGACCTGCTGGACCCGAACTTACTTTGAGAAAGAGAAGAGCTGTTATTTCACTGTGAAACAGAAAAAGCGCCCCGATACACATACATTAGTATTCGATTTCATAATATATGAAATGAAGGTGTTAACGCACGCATGGCATTAGTGGGTTAAAAAACGCGCAGCGCATTCTCAAGAGTGAGCAATTTGGCAAATGGCGCGGAACATAAAGGTATTTAGCAGTTTTTTTATGAAAGGTAACATAAAGGGTCACCAATCAAGATACATTAGCTTTATATATATTTTTATTCTTAAGGCATAAAGAAATTGCAGACATCATTTAGTCAACTCTTGGAAGATTCGTGTCCTGTCAAATTTGCCTGCTAGTTTCAAACTAGATCACCGCTTATGAACTAATGAGCCTTTACAATAGTAGCTCCCGTTTGTTTCTGAACTTCTAAAGCTACCTCTTGGGACTTTTTAGTATCATCATCCATGAACTTGTCACCAAGATACAGACTGTAATATTATTGAAGTCAGACTTCGTATGATGCGAAGCTAATTTTTAAGACTATTGATACTAGAAATTTTAAACAGAACATATGTCTTTTTCATGTTATAAAGAGATTTTCTAATTTCTCTTGAAAAGATCTACCCACAACATTGTGTCTGATCCTCTCCATCTTGTGATCTGTTGCAGGCTTCACCGATGAAGACATAGACTTAGAGGACCCCACCCTCCCCCTCAAGAACAGTCTCCCCCACCTACACAATTCCCCCCACAACAGACTTTTAAACAATTCTTCCAGTACGAACAAATCCGATTCCCTTAGTAATAGCAATAAAGTAAGTTGCAGCTCTCCACCTCCCCCACTATGTGAATCAGCAACCACAACCACCACCACCCCCCTCCCCAAAAGCAAGGAGAAGTCCTCTCTGTCGGATGATGAGCTCCACCAGTTGCGACATAGGGAGTTGTTTCTCAGTCGGCAGACGGAGACGCAGCCCGCCACCCACATCAGAGGCAAATGTACCGTCACTCTCATGAATGAGGCGGAGAGTCTCAGTTCTTACATCTCCAAACCAGACACTTTCTACTACTCCCTCGTGTACGACCCTCTCGCTAAAACTCTCCTGGCGGATCGGGGTGAGATACGCATAGGCTCCTCGTACCAAGCAGAGATACAACCACTCCTCAAAAAAGGTAAGACTCAATAAGTTAATTGTACATCATTTGTTTGTAGTTATTTTCTCCATTTTAAATTATTGTTCATTGGATACCGCTGTAGATACTTCCAGTTAGCGTTTCTCTGATCTGGTGTAAATTCTACTGTTAGACCACACCTCTCTTGGTTGTAGTAATATAGTGTGTCCATAAAAAATGTATCCACTGCCTTGAACTGCGATATTCATCATTTCACGATTATATGCAAAATATGTTGTTTCCATAGATACGTAGATTAGTATTAATGAATTATAAATAGTACTTGTAAGATATACTTGATGGCAATGGATACATTTTTGGCTATCACACTGTATAGCTAGTATCTGTTAGGAAAAAATGTAAGCTCATAGGATAAATTCAGAGTTACGGACTGTTTCACATCTTCGATCATAAAAAAGGTTTATATTAATAATTACTAATTAGCATTCAACTTTTATTTTAATTGGTATTCACGATATCTGCTGGTATCATGAATACCAATTAAAATAAAGAATTCAAATGTCAAATTATAGTTGTTGTTTTTTTCGTATATTATCCAATATGTGGAACTGTCCGATAACTCGTAACTTACCCAGGTAACTTTTCTACTTACGTGAACTTGCGCACATCTCCCGCAGTAATTCTTCACAATTATTACAAAACTGCATAGATTGTAGTAACCTTCTCCTTCCTGTTGGAACAATACGACCCAATTTTCATGGGACTATTTGTCCAAATTCGGGGATTTATATTATATTTATAGTCCACTGGTATTTTAATTTCATACGTACAGCAGAAATTATATTTTTGTATGTGATACAATAAAATTGAATAAATCAATAATTGTTCTCCGAGAAATGTTCCATTCAATATCGTAGTGAGATATGGAAAAAATAATTCGGGAGCGAAATGGATAGATACAAACCAGTGACTATTTCTGTTTGCCACACCAGACTTTAGTAAAGTAGTCTCTTGTAATCAATAGTTTTGAAATGAGTGTAGAGGCTGCTGTGTTAATTTTCAGGGAATTCAGTGCCTATCGATTGTAGTGAGGCAATTGAGGCTGAGCAGCTTGCAGTTAGTAGTGTTTATGGCTTGGGGTGGATAGGGTTCCAACACAACAAACTGGCAGACTGTCTACTCACAGAGGGTAGAGTTATTTTACGACACGGAGGGAGTGTCAAGAAACACTGCTTTCTCTTTTTCGGTGGATGTGACTGAACTGCATTTAGCCTAATGCTCTGTTCGAACCGTACTGCTATTGTGTTCAATATGTTAACAGCGCCTATTGCCTCTGTTACTCGATACAATCCACTCTTGGTGAAATATTCAATTATCAATCAGTAGTGCGTATTTTTTTAACTAAATATTTTGAAAATCGAACATCTCATTATTACTTGAAATACTACTTAGAATTATCAATCTCACCAATAGAATACTGTATAAAATAATCTTTTTTTTTGCAATCATTTCCATATCTACGTTCATAAACACTATAGAAGACTTGCAAATTTAATTATCGATCTAGATTATACAACAAGTTTAAATTTATTCCACATAGAAGAACTATACGAAAATAGTTCAGCGTTAAGCTCTCACATCTCGAACTATAAATGATAGGAGTAAAAGTGAACTCGCTCGTTATTTTTATAGGTTTGTAAATATTACTAACGGTTCCTTGCTTTTTTTTAATAGAATAGGTTCCAATTTCTACTGTAAATTACCTTAGGATTTTTTCATTTTCAGCAGATTATTTTTCTGTTAATTCTAACGAAACCGATGATAATGATCACTCTTATTACAACTGCAGAGTAGTGTCGTGCGAGGTAATAGTTTGTAATTTAAAATATAAAGTTCTTAACAATTTATTCATACGGTGTTTCAATTATTTTCTCTAAAAATTGTAAAGTAGACATCAATCTCCTTCGAAATGTTACACAAAATACAGTCAATTCGAATGCATCTCGCACAACAAAGTTCAATATAATTATCATCTCCATTTCAAACATATCTTCATTCACAGGTGAAACGGACGGTCGTGTGATGTCCAAACTTGAGGATTTGGTCTGGACTCCTGACCATGGCCTGACAGACAGACAGATAGACCAGTTTCTGGTGGTAGCAAGGTCTGTGGGCACCTTCGCAAGGGCTCTCGATTGTTCCTCCAGTGTGAAACAACCATCTCTGCATATGAGTGCTGCTGCAGCATCCAGGGATGTCACCCTTGTGAGTTGAGTCATATTCTTGAGTAGCAGCTTCTTCTAAGTCCCTTGTTCTTATTTTTCTTGAAGTCAGCTTTATAGGACTACTGACACAACATTGAAACCCTACTAAATTATTCTATTTTCCTTTAGTTATTTGTTTACTTGATTAATGTTTCTATGACTGGTGGTGGTTAATGTCATGTAACTCGTAATGTATTCCCTCCATTGACTCTCCTCCCTTCTCCAGCTGGAGGCAATGTCTCTCCTCCATAACCAGCAGTACGACCTGTCTTCCTCCCTGTCCTGTCTGGTGCCTAGCACTGGTCCACTGCTGTGCAGAGACCAGATGGAGGAGTGGGCTGCCTCTGAAGCAAACCTCTTCGAAGAGGCACTCGAGAAATACGGAAAAGATTTCAATGACCTCAGACAAGACTTCGTGAGTACTGCATTAGTGATAGTCACTACACCTCTGTTCACCATGGCCAAGTCCCTAATTGCTATCATTTCACTTTTCAGCTACCGTGGAAGACTCTCAAGAACATCATAGAATATTATTACATGTGGAAAACAACAGATAGATACGTGCAACAGAAGAGAGTGAAGGCAGTGGAAGCTGAGAGCAAACTAAAACAAGTCTTCATTCCTAACTAGTGAGTTAACTCTTCACTCTACTATGTTCAATATATTTACTTATATGCTGGCAGTTTTTCATTTTCTGTGTTTGATAACAATTCTCCCTACCTAGTAACAAACCAAACCCCTGCGCCATTCCCAATGGCGGTAGCAAACCTCTGAGTAATGGTAGTGTGGCAGCAACTGCGCCAGGCTGTGAGAGTTGCGGGCAGATGAACAGTGAGCAGTGGTACACCTGGGGTGCACCCCCTAAACAGAGCAAACTCTGTGAAGACTGCTGGGGCTATTGGAAGAAGTCTGGTGGACTCAAGAGAGCCTCTCGAAGCCAAAGGGAAGAGGGTGAGGCTTTATTGAACCTCTGCACTAATTCCTTGGTGTGCTCAGAGTTACCAATAGAACCAAATTAAGACTAGTATGGCTAGAAATATTTCCTATATAAGTGTAGCTCATACCATTCATGGTGTCAGTGTGGTGTGTTGTACCATTCGCAATTTAGGGTGGGATTATGAAATCCAGGCTGAGATTAGAAATAAAGCCCAGTTTGGGTGAAGTAACACGCCTATCTTCAATATGGATATCTTTCTTAACGATAGTTAACTCTCTTCATTAGAGAACGAAATAACAAGTCACTCGCTTTATTTGAAACTTTAATTGATAAGTTAGACATAATGGTTTGAGGTGATAGAATCAGGGAATTACTAATTATCTGACAGCAGCATTAACAGCTGATAATATAATAAACGCACCTAATTTATATTTTCAAGTGTGACAAAAAGTCAATTTTATGCTCTTCATTGCATTCTAATTTAATAAATTAGTTCTAGAAAATGACGGTCTCTGGAGCACATCAAGTGACTACTAATGGTCGATGGATGGATATAAATGGTAGCAATGTGGTATAACTTCATCTTCACTAGTAATATAGCACTTGGTTCATATATAATATAGAATACTTGAAAGTGTTCACGTGTTTAGAATATATTCACTATACAATTTTATAGCAATTAAAGCTGTCTTGAAACAGTTAAATTCTTCACACTGTGAGAAGTAGGCAATGTGTCGGGTGCAACACTCGATTATATAACTAGTTACTACTTCCCACTAGTGATGATGGATATATTTGCTAAATGTTCTTCTTTATTTTGCCTTTTTCTTTGTATTTTGCTTTTAGTTTTGCCTTGGTTTCAAACTTTTAGTTAGTTGTATTTTCTTTCCACTAAACCCTTAACATTGATCACTCATACTAACTTATAGAGTAGATCTTCTTTCGGCACCAGTTCTATTTTTGTTAATTTTTTTTCTTCACCTTAAGACGTCAGACTTTGAATTAGTAAGAAAGTAGAAAAGGTGCTGGGAGAAAGAACATTGGTGGTTTTTTCATGTTGTTCTTTTTGATAGTTCTGTTTCTGGGCTTGTTGCAAATAAAGTTGTTACAGTTTAAAGTGTCATGAGATGTGACCAATACCATCAATAATCACAGAGGAAGCAGGCATCAGACCCGTTGTTAAAACCCGGAACTCTTTCTTCCTCCACACGAGCCCGTCTCTACGCGTAATGAGGAGACTAGCCCGGAAAAGTCTTTCCAGGCGCCACGTCGCTAGAAATCCCACTGTCCTCATTGCTGCTGCCCTCGTCAAGAACGAAAGTGAGTTGTTGCTTAGTGTTGCTAACTAATGTCATTACAGTTTAGACTTACCTTGAAAACAACCCGAAACTTTACTGATCTAAGCTCTTGTTACATTTTGTTGAAGAGCATTCATATAGCATAAAGGGTATTAATAGCGAGCAAGCAATTCAGGATAGCTGACTGAAGTCTAATTTGTCAGGCATGGAGCGTCTTAAAGGCAGAACCTACGAGGAGTTGGTGCCCTGGCTCAGACATTTCTCCTCCAAAGGGGGAGGCGCAGGCTCCGGCTCCCTCAAAGAAGTCTCTGCTAAACTCGGCAAAGGAGACAACTCTTTCTGTCCGCAGTGGCTTGTTATTGAAGCTCAAGTTCTTGCTAGCAGAAAGAAAGCTCAATTGTCACGACTGAACAAGGCAGCTCCTCCTAATCTGAGTGCGGGTCTGTTTCGAATCATCTTTAGAATAATAGTGTTATGCTAACAGGGACTATCAACAGTAACATACATCCACTCCCTTGTTAAATGTGCATGACAATGACGGACATAGTGCTATCATTAGCAGTTGCTCTAAGTCACCAATCGAAACATTTTTGATTGCTTATTTTTCTTAGAATTAATACCTATTCTTTTAGCATGGTTTAAACTTATTTCATTGACCTTCATGCTCTTATTATTTAAATTTTAACTCATCTTTAAAATGTAGTTCAGTATTTTATTTGTTGCTAGCAAGTGGTTTCTTTTCTTCTCATTTTTTTAAGTTAATTCTGTAAGTTGGTAGAAATTGATTGCATGTCCGTAGTTTGTTAGTCTCAGTTTCATTCTTTGAAATAATTCATTTTTCTTTTACCTAATAAATTCTGATTTTGGTTCGTATTCTACAGATGGTAACTTTTCAAGCAAATCTCCAGGTGACTCTGCCAACGGTCACTCCACCCCCATAGCTCCCCACCATCAATTGCTCAAAAGAAAGCACCATCACGAGACTAATGGAACAGAGGGTGAGTGAAATGATTATTCCAGGGGACTGGTTGCTATCTGTTAACTTGTAGAAGGAACTAAGGACTGTTAGTGGGAAAAACATAGGAAAGTAGTGACTGTTTTAGTGCGGGGTTAGGGTCATTCTGAAGCTGCATAGCTTGTGAGGATCGTACCATGAAAAGGAATGAACTATTACTACTCTAAACTGCTCGCTCCTTCCAGAGCCGAGTCTCAATAATGTTTTGATTAGACTTAAGCTTATCTATTCGTCTGTGACTAAATTTATGGTGTAGCTAAATGATAAAAAAATGGTTAAATATCTTGTGTTAAGTCTAACTGATCAACTCATGTGCCACTTTAATTTGGAGTTACGTTCTTTTCAGGTCCCCCCACTAAGAGAGCAAAAGATATTTCCACCGCAGACCCCCCACTGGATACCTACAAATTGAGTCAACTCGGTGTAAACCCTCCACCTGGTCTAACTGTCACTCCCATTGGTCTAAATGGGGGAAGCAGCTCCTCTCCAGTCCCACAACCCCCAGTCAGTGCCTCTAATAACTCCACATCTCAAGCTCCACCACCCCCATATCATTCCACCCACCACAATACTTCATCTACAGAAGGAAGCAGGTGATATTAAGTGCTCATATTCGTTTAGTCATTGGAATTGACCAATCGTTAATTTAAATAAATTTTTTAAACTAAAAGTAAACCTCGTATATAACTGAATCTTCTTTTTCAGACCTGTGATGTCTCACCTCCAACATGCCGGAGGTGGTCGTTCTAAGATGGCCACCATGTCCCGCATTAGCGGCAGACCCCGCACTATATCTTGGATGGACGCTCCTGACGATGTCTACTTTTACTCCACGCAATCAATCAGGTGAGTTAACTCTCATTTTACTAAACTTCTGAGAACAACAAACAAATGTCATTCTGTTGATGCTATCCTCTGGTACAACTAACTGATCGCTCATTCAATTTGGCAGATCTCAGCGCCGCACTCTAACCGTTGCGGAGTTAAAGAGAGCGGCAAGAAAGCCCTGGCGTAAACTACTGCAGCTGCCGCACTCCATTCAGTTGCAGCAGCAAACACAAATGGTTATGAGTGGAGGGAGGGTGACGGTACCGGGCTCTAACTTACCCACCGACTGATTGGCCTCTCTCAGCAGCCTCTCACTTTCTAGAGGGCTATACAGAAAACATAGGAGAAAACCCTTAACTGGTGGTCGAAAGCTAAATTGTGTGAAATGACTAAATTTTATGAGTGAAATCAGTACAAATAAAGACTTAATAAACGGTGAACAAATCAAAAACTTTCTTTTAAAAAAAGGATTGTGGAGAGAGGAGGGTCAAAGTTGACGAGTGTTAGAAGCACATTGGAGTATCATATTTGTGTGCTAAGTTACAATGGCCAATTCGTTTCCTTTTTATTACTGCACATACTTTGTTTGCAATTCTTTCTTGAATAATTTTGTGTCGTAATGTTCTTTTGTAGTAATTCGATAATTGTGTAAAATAAATTAATGTACATAAATGCCAAGTGAACATTGTTGTTATTATTTAATAGTAATCATTTAATTTATTTATAAAACATTTGAGTGGGAGTGTGGAGCTTTCCATGTGCAGTCTAGTTTTGTACATTGCCTCAATATTCTGCCTACTTTGTTTAGATTTTATCATAGTGATCTGACTGAATTTAGAGAATAAGGTGTTTTCGTGTCTATTAGATGCTGTGATTCGTTTCAATCTTTTTAGAGGGTGTTAGGTAACCCCAAGCAGATTAGCCTCAGCCGCATTGTATTAATAGCCTTTGTAAGATATGTACATAAGCATCTGAGTAGTCAGCTAATGTTCGTAAGTGGAAGGGTTTGACCCGACAAAAACTGACAGTGTCAGCTTACTTTGACGGTCTAACCACAAGCTTTAGCGACTGCGTCTGGCGAAAAGGTAGCGGAGTGTGGTAAGGATGTTCCAATTTTAATTAGGAGGTAAATAATTTTTGCAGTTCAGAATTCAAATGTTAGGGTACATTTCATGTTCCAATGTATTGTTCGAGGGAAAATGTATTTAATGTGGGGTTTAATCTTTCAAACTGTTTAGTGCATTACTTTTGTATCGAGTCTCAAGGGGAGAAAAAAGAATTGAGGGCTTCTACAGTTCTCGCATTTGTAAAAAGGTGACTAAACATAATACGGACATTTATGAGAAATATACTGACTTTCAATTTCCTATCAATAATCTTGAAGCAACTAGGTACTACCCGTCGGTGTGTACTTTTAAATGGAGAATACCATCAGTTGATAAAAAAAATGATAGCTGTTAATGCATAATAATTGTACTATTATTTCTAACTTACTCACAGATTAGGAGAGTAGTGCTCTAAAATGCAACTCAATCAGGTAGGCTTCATTCTCTATTACCTCTCCATTTTCCTCTTGAATCCGTAAACACTGTCCCGGGAGCTTATGTCCTCTTTGGTCGCACTCCATGACAGGTGATGTATTCATGGAATAGCTTTTCTGCATCCATGAGCTTGTTTCTGGTTTGGACAGACAGTTTTCTTCAGAATTCAGAGAATCAAAGTAATTTTTATAGCGAGACTGTAGTCTGAATACAGACATGTAAAAACTCAATATTATTTCTTTTGATCTAATAAATGTCACATTTGTAATATTAAAAATAAACTGAGCGACTTTTGTGATATAACTTAATTTGAATTAAAAACAGGAGAGAAAAGTAGATTAGTGATATGAAAAATTACTAGAAACAGAAAGAAAGAGGAAAATGATGATAAAAAAGAAAGGGGGAAATGGTGACTAAAAAGAAAGGAGGGGGGAAATGGTGACTGTAAAAAGAAGGGAAAATGGTGACAAAAAAGAAAGGGGGGGGGGGGGGGGAAATGGTGACTGTAAAAAGAAAGGGGGGAAATGGTGACTATAAAAAGAAAGGGGGGGGGGGAAATGGTGACTATAAAAAGAAAAGGGGGGGGGAATGGTGACTATAAAAAGAAAGGGGGGGGGAATGGTGACTGTAAGAAGAAAGGGGGGGAAATGGTGACTATAAAAAGAAAGGGGGGAAATGGTGACTATAAAAAGAAAGGGGGGGAAATGGTGACTATAAAAAGAAAGGGGGGGGGGAATGGTGACTGTAAAAAGAAAGGGGGGGAAATGGTGACTATAAAAAGAAAGGGGGGGAAATGGCGACTTTAAAAAGAAAGTGGAAAAATGGTGACTAAGATAAAGGGAAAAATTGTGACTGTAAAATGAGGAAAATTGTGACTGCAAAACAAAAGGGGGAAAATGGTGACTGATAAAACAAAAGGGGGAAAATGGTGACTATGAAAAGAAAGTGAAAAATGGTGACTAAAAATAAAGGGGAAAGTGGTGACTGTTAAAAGAAAGGGGAAATGGTGACTAAAAAGAAAGGGGACTGTAAAAATGGAACAATTGTAACTGTAAAAAGTAAGGGGAAAATTGCCTGTAAACGAACAGGAAAATCTGATGGTAAAAAAAAAGAAAAAAATTGACGGCAAAAGAAGGGGGGAAAATTGACTGCAAAAGAAAGGGAAAAAATTGACTGCAAAAGAAAGGGAAAAAATTGACTGCAAAAGAAAGGGAAAAAATTGACTGCAAAAGAAAGGAAAAAATTGACTAGAAAGGGAAAAATTGACGGTGAAAAGAAAGGGAAAATTGGACTGTAAAAAGAAAGGGGGGAAAGTAACTAAAAAGAAAGGGGAAAAAGTGACTAAAAAGAAAGGGGAAAAGTGACTAAAAAGAAAGGGGAAAAGTGACTGTAAAAAAAGGGGAAAAGTGACTGTAAAAAGAAAGGAGGAAAGGAACTAAAAAGAAAGGGGGAAAGTAACTAAAAAGAAAGGTGAAAAAGGAACTAAAAAGAAAGGGGGAAAGTAACTAAAAAGAAAGGGGAAAATGTAACTAAAAAGAAAGGGGAAAATGTAACTAAAAAGAAAGGGGAAAATGTAACTGTAAAAAGAAAGGGGGGAAATGGTGACTGTAAAAAGAAGGGAAAATGGTGACAAAAAGGGAAGGAGGGGGGAAATGGTGACTGTAAAAAGAAAGGGGAAAAAGTGACTAAAAAGAAAGGGGAAAAGTGACTAAAAAGAAAGGGGAAAAGTGACTAAAAAGAAAGGGGAAAAGTGACTAAAAAGAAAGGGGAAAAGTGACTGTGAAAAGAAAGGGGGGAAAGTAACTAAAAAGAAAGGGAAAAAAGTTACTAAAAAGAAAGGGGAAAAGTGACTGTAAAAAAAGGGGAAAAGTGACTGTAAAAAGAAAGGGGAAAAGTGACTGTAAAAAGAAAGGAGGAAAGGAACTAAAAAGAAAGGGGGAAAGTAACTAAAAAGAAAGGGGAAAATGTAACTGTAGAAAGAAAGGGGAAAATGTAACTGTAGAAAGAAAGGGGAAAATGTAACTGTAGAAAGAAAGGGGAAAATGTGACTGTAAAAAGAAAGGGGAAAATGTGACTGTAAAAAGAGAGGGGGAAAAGTGTCCGATAATTGAAACTTACCCTATATACGAGTGTAAAATTGTGCTATTTCCTCACAGCAAGTTATTAAAAAGTAATAACAGAGAATGTCAAAAGAGAGTTTAAATAGCCATGGGCAGACATTGGAAAGTCAGTTTCTAACGGCTTGGTATAAAGTAGTGGCAGTTCTACCGCGCCAACAGAACAACTGCGGACATTACTGCGCTAACACAGTCATGCAATTCTTACGTCAGGTCAGTGCAGTCTAGTGGTAGTTAGAAAAATTGAAACGATGAGTTTATTAATTACCATAACGCTATAATCAAAAGTTTCGGATTTCGTACACTTTTTGTTCAGAATCTCTATACCATTATGTTATGCTTTACTAACCTTTTAACTAAGAAAAGTACAATTAAATTCAATGCAGTCACAAAAAGGTTCATTCTTCAGCATTTCGGTAAAATAAAAACAGAATAGAATTGTAGAATAGCACTTTTACATTATATTAATGGATTGAAATAATAGAAACCGGACATATTATTTAAAATATACGATTTATTCATCATTTCTTGAAATAGGTAGTGAAAGAAGTATGGGGACAAATGCAAAAGTTGGTAAATATTTAATTGGGACGAAGCATAGGGAAATGTATATGTAGTTATTCCAAAATACAAGGAAAAAAGTTTGGATAGATAATGCATAATATCATAGACTGACCTGGTAACAAGGAATTATTCCTAGGATATTACGATAATCTTTTTTCCTGGGATGTTCTCCACATATTCCAGGAATGAATCCTTGTTGCCAGGATGATAGGTGACGAATAGGAATAACATGTTACAATCACTCAACCCTCCCCCCCCCCCTATAGATCATCGCTATTGTGCTGGGGGTAATGAGTCTAGTGAGTGGAAGTCCTGTGAAGGATTTGGAGGCTTCTCCCACTGCTCATCACCACGGCGGGGGGTACGGACACCTCGAGAGAGTGAAGATACAGGCCTACAGGGGCCCTACTGACAAACACTACTTCGCTCCTTGGGGCTACTTCGTCAAACAGCCCCAGGACAAGCACGTGCACAAGAAGAAGCACCACTACTAGCGGTAAGGGGGGGGGGGTTAAGATATTGGAGGTAAAAGGACTGCCTGTCTTAAAAAAAGATTGCTATTGAAGTTGTGAATTTGAAACTTTTTTTGTGAATCATTTCTGAAAACCTTTGTCTAAGACATCTTTTGAAACTCACGATAAACCGAAAAAAATCCCAAATTTTCCCCAACATAACAAAAATATTTACGGCCCGGTCACACGAACATTTTTGTACAGCGTTTTTGACTTTGAGGAAATTATTGATAAGCCCATTTCATTCGTATCCATGCTACGCGACAATGCTCCAAAAACGCTCGTGTGACCGGGCCCGTAAGATTTTTATTTCATTTTTTTTTTCGATAGAAACAAACCGATTTCATCACCACATTCAGATTTAAAAAAAAATTCTGACAAAATTAGAAATTTTTGGAAAATCTTTGAAGTGGGCGAAAAATTGAGCAAGACACCATATGATTTTAAAGAAAGGTGTTTTCCGAACAATTTTCCGAAATCTGAAATACAATTTTTCAAGAGAACCGAATTTCTGATTTTTTTTTAATCAGTTTAAAAAGCACATATATGTAGTTTATTTTGAGCTCTAACATTTCACACGTTATCCGACAGACTATGATGCGTAATTTTATGTAAGAAAAAAATATTCTTCACGAGAGATTATAAAGTTGGGACATAACACCTAGATCACAAAGTTAAATTTTAAAGAAATTTTCGAATTACTAAAATCTGTCAAGGCAAATTAAAGACCTAACTATGTTCTTCCATTTAAAAGTAACATCCAGTAAATCAATGAAGTTCTAGGTGAATTGATCTCAAACAACAATCATACCCTAGGTAAAGAGCCGTACTTCACCTCAGCTAAACATATAATTGAAAAACTCGCAGAGTGACATAGCAGATAACATTCTCTCTATTTTCTTTATTTCAAGCAATGCACTTTTTGTTAATGAAATGATTAATGCAGCAAAAAAGCAAGAGAAGTGCGAAGTGCAATAAAACTCCTTTATGACTTTCGAACTTTCACTTGGTAATGTGAAATGAAAAGAGACTTGGCAGAGGTACATGTGGAAATAGTAAAGAACTTGAATTTAATGAATTAGAAGTTTATTAGCGAAATGTAACTAAAGGCTAAATAAGAAAGTAAATACATCAATAACTTACTACTACTATTCCATGTGTTAAGATAACTGGATACTGTGTAAAAAATACTTACATATAATCTAAATATTCGCTAGCTTTCATAAAGTAATAATTGAACCATATATTAGTAACAGTGTCCCTATATTAGTAACAGTGTCCCTATATTAGTAACAGTGTCCCTATATTAGTAACAGTGTCCCTATATTAGTAACAGTGTCCCTATATTAGTAACAGTGTCCCTATATTAGTAACAGTGTCCCTATATTAGTAACAGTGTCCCTATATTAGTAACAGTGTTCCTATATTAGTAACAGTGTCCTTATATTAGTAACAGTGTCCCTATATTAGTAACAGTGTCCCTTTATTAGTAACAGTGTCCCTATATTAGTAACAGTGTCCTTATATTAGTAACAGTGTCCCTATATTAGTAACAGTGTCCCTATATTAGTAACAGTGTCCCTATATTAGTAACAGTGTCCCTATATTAGTAACAGTGTCCCTATATTAGTAACGGTGTCCCTATATTAGTAACAGTGTCCCTTTATTAGTAACAGTGTCCCTATATTAGTAACAGTGTCCTTATATTAGTAACAGTGTCCTAATATTAGTAACAGTGTCCTTATATTAGTAACAGTGTCCCTATATTAGTAACAGTGTCCCTATATTAGTAACAGTGTCCTTATATTAGTAACAGTGTCCCTATATTAGTAACAGTGTCCCTATATTAGTAACAGTGTCCCTATATTAGTAACAGTGTCCCTATATTAGTAACAGTGTCCCTATATTAGTAACAGTGTCCCTTTATTAGTAACAGTGTCCCTATATTAGTAACAGTGTCCTTATATTAGTAACAGTGTCCCTATATTAGTAACAGTGTCCCTATATTAGTAACAGTGTCCCTTTATTAGTAACAGTGTCCCTATATTAGTAACAGTGTCCTTATATTAGTAACAGTGTCCTAATATTAGTAACAGTGTCCCTATATTAGTAACAGTGTCCCTATATTAGTAACAGTGTCCTTATATTAGTAACAGTTTCCCTATATTAGTAACAGTGTCCCTATATTAGTAACAGTGTCCCTATATTAGTAACAGTGTCCTTATATTAGTAACAGTGTCCTTATATTAGTAACAGTGTCCCTATATTAGTAACAGTGTCCCTATATAAGTAACAGTGTCCCTATATTAGTAACAGTGTCCTTATATTAGTAACAGTGTCCCTATATTAGTAACAGTGTCCTTATATTAGTAACAGTGTCCCTTTATTAGTAACAGTGTCCCTATATTAGTAACAGTGTCCTTATATTAGTAACAGTGTCCTAATATTAGTAACAGTGTCCTTATATTAGTAACAGTTTCCCTATATTAGTAACAGTGTCCTTATATTAGTAACAGTGTCCCTTTATTAGTAACAGTGTCCCTATATTAGTAACAGTGTCCTTATATTAGTAACAGTGTCCTAATATTAGTAACAGTGTCCTTATATTAGTAACAGTTTCCCTATATTAGTAACAGTTTCCCTATATTAGTAACAGTGTCCCTATATTAGTAACAGTGTCCCTATATTAGTAACAGTGTCCTTATATTAGTAACAGTGTCCCTATATTAGTAACAGTGTCCTTATATTAGTAACAGTGTCCCTATATTAGTAACAGTGTCCTTATATTAGTAACAGTGTCCCTATATTAGTAACAGTTTCCCTATATTAGTAACAGTGTCCCTATATTAGAAAAAGTGTCCTTATATTGCTGTCTCCCTATATTAGTAACAGTGTTCGTATATTGCCAACAGTGTCCGTATATTACTAACAGTGTCCCTATATTAGTAACAGTGTTCGTATATTGCCAACAGTGTCCGTATATTACTAACAGTGTCCCTACATTTCTAACAGTGTCCCTATAATGCTAACTGTGTCCTAATTACTGTCTCTTTTTTTCAGTTACTGCATTACTACTCTGGCGGCTCAATAAGCCATTCATCATCAGTCATTACCTGTAGTTAGCGGAGTTAAGGTAAATTTTGCAAGCAGAGATTGTTGCGATCATCGACAATCACCCAGCAATAAGAATGCACTGAACTAGTGCTTAGATATAATGGCTCGTTGCAAAATAGCCCCATAGGAATAGCATTGAAATAGTGTTTAGCGATAGTCGCTGGACAAAGATCGCAACAATCACTGCATGCAAAATGTACCTTGATAAATCATTTGTCATAGAGCTCTTTCACATCAACATTTATCATACTAAATACAAAAGATATAACATTTGACCATTTTTTGACGATGCTACACAAGAAGACTTTTATATGGTAAGATCAGAGTATTATGAACTTACAATCATGAATAGACGATTTTCCCTCACTCTCCTATTAAATAATGTTAAGGGTGAAAAACTATTAAAAATAAATGTTGATTTTTAATGTTGTTTTATTCTATGAAAACCTATTCAATAACCATAGACTTCTGACAAAGAGAACATTTAGATTTAAGGGTAAATTTGAAAACTAATTACACTATTGAATAGTCGTAAGGAGAGTTGTAGAGAGAGTAAAGAGAGTTGCAAAGAGAGTAAAGAGAGTTTTAAAGAGAGTAAACAGAGTTGCAAAGAGAGTAAAGAGATTTGTGAAGAGAGTAAAGAGAGTTGTGAAGAGAGTAAAGAGAGTTGCAAAGAGAGTAAAGAGAGTTGTGAAGAGAGTAAACCGAGTTGCAAAGAGAGTAAAGAGACTTGTGAAGAGAGTAAAGAGAGTTGCAAAGAGAGTAAAGAGAGTTGTAAAGAGAGTAAACTGAGTTGCAAAGAGAGTAAAGAGAGTTGCAAAGAGAGTAAAGAGAGTTGTAAAGAGAGTAAACTGAGTTGCAAAGAGAGTTGTGAAGAAAGTAAACTGAGTTGCAAAGAGAGTTGTGAAGAGAGTAAAGAGAGTTGCAAAGAGAGTAAAGAGAGTGAACTGAGTTGCAAAGAGAGTAAAGAGAGTTGCAAAGAGAGTAAAGAGAGTTGCAAAGAGAGTAAAGAGAGTAAACTGAGTTGCAAAGAGAGTTGTGAAGAGAGTAAAGAGAGTTGCAAAGAGAGTAAAGAGAGTGAACTGAGTTGCAAAGAGAGTAAAGAGAGTTGCAAAGATAGTAAAGAGAGTTGCAAAGAGAGTAAAGAGAGTTGTGAAGAGAGTAAAGAGAGTTAAAAAGAGAGTGGTGAAGAGAGTAAAGAGAGTTGCAAAAAGAGTAGAGTTGTAAAGAGAGTAAATTGAGTTGTAAAGAGAGTTAAGAGAGTCATAAATGAGCTGCATTGTTTTATTTAGGACAGTTGGAACCTTTTCAAATATTTCACTGTAATGTAAAGTTATCTATTTTATAGCTTATTCACTATTACTATTTATAACAATTAATGCATTCATTATTAATTACTTTAATATGATTATGAATTTCTAATAAAAAGATTATGTACTTTTTCTTTTAATTATAGAGTCAGAGTTTATATTATTTTAATTACACATATTAAACAATCATTGACTTCTATTATTCGAGGAACATAGAAATACAACAAACAAAATTACATTGAAGTTACGACAATAATATATAAGAAATTTTTTGGGGTAAAAAGTTGAAATTTTAACTAATTATTATAGCGTTTATATTAGGGACATAGAAATTTAAGGTGGGGACATAAGTTTATGGTGGGCATATAGAAGTTTATGGTGGAGCCATAGAAGTTTAAGGTGGGGCCATAAGTTTAAGATGGGGCCATAGAAGTTTAAGGTGGGGCCATAAGTTTAAGATGCGGCCATAAGTTTATGGTGGGGACATAAGGTTTTGGTGGGGCCATAAGTTTTTGGTGGGGACATAGAAGTTTATGGTGGGGCCATAAGTTTTTGGTGGGGACATAAAAGTTTAAGGTGGGGACATAGAAGTTTAAGGTGGGGACATAAGTTTAAAGTGGGGACATAGAAGTTTAAGGTGGGGACATAGAAGTTTAAGGTGGGGCCATAAGTTTAAGATGCGGCCATAAGTTTATGGTGGGGACATAAGGTTTTGGTGGGGCCATAAGTTTTTGGTGGGGACATAGAAGTTTATGGTGGGGCCATAAGTTTTTGGTGGGAGCATAAAAGTTTAAGGTGGGGCCATAAGTTTTTGGTGGGTACATAGAAGTTTATGGTGGGGACATAGAAGTTTATGGTGGAGCCATAGAAGTTTATGGTGGGTCCATAATTTTAATGTGGGCCATAGAAGTTTATGGTGAGATAGTCTAAAGGCCCCTCCATAACTCTCTCTCTCTCTCTCTCTCTCTCACAGCTTACATTATTATTTGACGAACTTGAACTCTAAAAAAAGCTAAAAGAAAATTACACAAAAGCTAATGTCAAAAGTTTTGGTTAATTTGATATAATTTTACGAGTTGCAAAGGGATGCAACTTTGGAGCTGATATCCTTTCACAGCACTGCACTCTGCACTCAAGTGTGGGAATGTAATGTATGCATAGTTACGCTATTATTTCTCATGCACCGAAAATATAAATAACAGAGAAACTTAGTTCAGAACTGCATAGGACGAATGGTTTGCTTGTAATGCATATTAGATATAAAAGATTGTACGGTTATCACCTTTCTTAGTTAAGGGAAGTTCTGAGTTATCGAACGGTTCCACATTTTCGTCCATATAAGAAGAAACTGTACAATTGAATACTTTAACTCGTTTCAGTTTCCAAAATATAGAGTTAAAATGTGAAACCGTCCAATAACTCAGAACTTACCCTAATGCCTTGAAGTTAAGTAACTAGCAGATAGACGCCGTCACTTTCCTCGCTCTTTAATAATTCCGAAGCACGTCTCGAAGTTATTAGTTGTTATTATTACTGAAACATAGAAAACAGAGACCATTTTTGATAATAAAAGCAGGGCCTTTCTGCACTGTATACTTTTCGATTGTAATGACATCTTCAAAGCATCAGTGTTTGTGCACTCTAACTCACATCACACTTCATCTTGTACAGAAAATCCTGTGAAGAGATTAGCATAGCAAAGAAACTTCAGACATCACTGCAGCACGTGCCATAGCTCTCACTACTCTCTCCCCAATACGGTTGTCAATACAGACAGTGCTTTGTAATGAAAATTAGAAGAAATATTTTGACAAAAAAAAAATATTTCTTCAAACCAGTTTTGGCCAAAGATTATTTCAAGCCAAAATAGTAAAGAATAAAAGAAAATACCTGGAGTTGTGTGTTTAAAAACGTAATGCAATTAATTGGTGGCTTTAATCAACAATAAAAACGTTATAGATGTTGTACAGGAGTTACTTACAAACATAGAAATGGTTACTATTGCCATAACGGAGGCGATTTAGACGTTAGCGTGAATGAAAGACTTATTGAGTTACGTAAATTAAGAGAAACAAAGCAGAGCGAAAAAATTAAAAGTACAAAATTTTAATTATGCTAAATAGAAGATATTTTCGTAGTTTGCAAAGAAAAATATATATCAGGACATATTTAAATAGTCTTAGTAATAAAGAAAAAATATATATCAGGATATATTTAAATAGTCTTAGTAATCAAGAAAAAATATATATCAGGATATATTTAAACAGTTTTAGTAATAAATTGTTTTAAGAGAACTGAAAATTATTGGAATAATATTAATAATATTAGCAGATTAAAAAGAAGAAGCAAAAAAGGAGATAGGCTCGACTGAAGAAAGGTTAAAACAAGTAGCGTTGGTACGCTATGTGAAAATTATGCTAAGCAACCAGAAAGAACTATTCCGCATGGTAGGAAGTTGCACATTATATTGCAGATATGATGTTTTTCATACATTTTTAGCCTAAATTATGTTACATAACTGATTGAAGAGAGTATCGTTTGACGCTCATTGAAGATATTAAATAAACAATCATAGCAGTTTTTGAATCGTAAAATAAAGATATCGTAATCTTAGTTTGTTGTGACCGCACTAAAAATTTCTACATAGAAACTCACACAATGAACCGCATCAATACAATGGGGTGAAAATAGTTAAGAACTTCTTTGGAGGAAACCGAACAATATTACTAAAATAAAAAGGTCTGTAGAACTAATAAGGTCAGTAAACAATAGGACATCATAAATAATAGTTGTCAGATTATAAGCATGTGGTGCTATAGGGTTCACCAAAAAATGTTACCCTGTAGTAACTACTTTTTATTGAACACACAGAGATATTTATGCTGACACAGCAGATTATGTATGGAACCTCTTAATACCATATCTTTCTCTCTGGGTATTCCTTAAAAGAAGAAGATTAAGGGATATTTTTTACAGTTTCCTGTGATATTCTGCCGAGTGATTGACGAGACTGGTAGTTATATTTTGCACAGGTGGTGCGATGAAAACTGCTACAGGAGGAAGTAAAGCATCTGTGTTTATGGTTCCAGAGTAATGCTCTTATTTCATCAGATATACGGAAATACACAGAATACAAATTACACAATAGGAGCTACGCTACCCGGAATTAAAAAGCTATCTTAACGTGAAAATAATTATTATAATGTTTAAAAGTTATCATTTAGAATAATATATAATTTTTGACTGTAAATGGGTATTTCTAAAAGATGCAAAACATTTTTCATCATCCTTACGCGTCCTTGCTCTTTTTTAGTGTCATTTCAGGAGATATTACCGCAATTACCCAACTAATGAGAAACATAGTAGGTAAGGCGAATTTAGATGGAACACTGGGCATTGAGAGGTTAAAGAGAAGTTACGAAGCTTCTTATACAGTCTATAACAAATGTATCGCCGTATATTTCGTATGATTAGCATAGATGTTCGCTAACGGATCGCCAGTATGGAGATTTCAAGCAATGACTGGGGTATATAAAGTGAGGGGAGGAAGATTAGTGCAGTTAGCACTCTAATTCCTTTGGCTGCGATTACTCAGAGCAAGGCTTGGTTCTTTAGATCACTTACGGTGATAGTTCAGAACCTTTTCATCCTACACTACAAAGCTTTCACACTCTACTTTTTCGACCACCTGTAGTCGATTCGCCTCCTCTGAGTCAACTAACGCTGTTCAAGCTAGCCTCATAGGATTTGCTTGGGCAGGAGAGTCCTCTACACTAGACGACAGCAGGTTAGATCAAACACATTGAGATAATTTAGTAATTGCAATTTAGAATGATCATAAGTTTTGAAGGTTTTTGAGTAGTTTTTATTCAAACTTCAGAGAGAAAATTTGAGAATTTAAGTTAATATCTTGGAAATGTTTCACAAGAAAATCTGTATGATCATTCTAAATTGAAAAATAAATCTTGTTTGAAATATTGGAATAACTGAATATACAAATTTCACTTATACAATTTTTAATAAATGTTATATAATAGACTCGCACTTCCGTTCATGCAATAAAATGAAGATGTTCCGATTTATTAAGTAATGCAGCGCTGATGCGTCATCAGGAAATTGAGAAACAGGTTCTGGCGATCATTTTTTGCAACAAACTAACTGATTTTTACGCATCTTCAACATTTCCTCACCAACATATTGCGATTTTAATAATTGTACGTAATCTCCACTTTTAGATCAATGAAATTTTATCCTAAAAATCGGTTTAGTATATAAAGAAACGTTTTTAATACTGCTACGATAGTTTCGTCACGTTCTATAAATGAATTCAATAAAAGTGAAAAATTTCTTCAATGTTCTTAATGGCGACAGAATGTTAGCCAGTACTGTTAGAGTAGCGTGACGCAATAGTGCCAGAGGATGAGTAAGGAAAGCTTAATGACGTAACAGAACTATCGCAAGCTCCGCCCCTTCACTCAAAAAGCGTAGTATAGTAACTTACTATGTATCAATGATGATACCTGTAGAATATAAATAACCCGTTAAAATGCGAATTACATATTTTTTCTTATATGACCGAAAATATGGAACCGTTCGATAACTCGTAACTTACCCCAGTAAATATAGGATATATTTAGAAGTAGTGACCATTTGAAATAATTAATCGTTTTATTCGTAGTCAAACGTATTGTGAGGCCACAGAAGATTGTGAGAGAGTACCTCTTCATTTTATACGATCCCATCATAATTCTCTCACTGGGAAATTGATCCACCAGAAATAGTCCAGATGAAGTTTTTCGCAAAGTACATCATTACAGGTCACGGCAGGTACACTGTTCATGTATTTAGAAGTAAGTGATAGCTATAAATTGAAAAAAAACACAGAGTTTAGATCCTATATTCATATCTTCATGTTAATAACCTAAACTACAACCAGTAAAAAATAAAATACACTTCAACCGAGAGAAAAAAAAAGACTAAAACCGAGAGAAAAAAAAAAGACTAAAACCGAGAGAGAAAAAAAAAGATTAAAACTTAAAAAAGTGGACTAAAACCGGAAAAAAAGTAAATTACAACCGAGTAACAGGAACTAGCACTTTCGTATAGTAGTTACATAACTAATAATTTTCGTAAAAGAGTGGAGAAAAAACAACAACATTGCTTGCCTTCATTGAATATTCTATATTTTAATATACATAAATATGCAAAAAAAGTACCATTGCAACAGTATACTGTCCCTTCTAATATGAATGCATAACTACCAATCTGTTCTACTGCAGTGAAGGTATTTAAAGTTAACAATACTCTGCCAAGAAACAAGTGAACAAACGAGATAACGAGCCAACAGCGCACAGAAATGAACTTGAACTGTTGTAAATAACTCTACAACCAATAAACATGTGCATTTGTATCACAGATACCAACATGTACCTGCATCAAAGATAACAACATGTGCATATGAATCACGGATATCAACATGCACCTGTATCACAGATACCTGTAAGTCAATAAGATAGTGTCGTATTTAATTTTGTTCCACTATAATGGAAATACAGCACAAATTATTACAACTGTTAAGTCAATTCTTTCGCCAAATCACCAGACACCAAACTAGTTGCAGATGACTGTTTTACCGCGTCATGGTACTGAATAACTAAAAGAAAAATAACATTGCCGACAGCAGACATGAAATGTTAAGTACAGGGAAGACACTTTTTAGGTAGGAGAGTACCACCTATACCATGATAAGCAGGTTTTTCAAACCATCAAATCTCATGTAATGTACCACATTCTGTTCTCTGCTCTAATGTTAGACTTTAGCGTGTATCTTTCGATAAGACTGAGCAATGCATTTAGCTCCTAGTAACAGGGACTTCTTATCTTGTTTCATTATCATCTCAATGGTATAGCTCACCACGCACCGTATCATCAGGAGAGTCTGGGTGATCGCCATGAGGACGGAGCATGGTATGAGGATGGAGCATGCCATGAGTTATGATAGACAGAGTAGGTACACATACCCACAGAGTATCTAACAGCTCACCACGAGCTGCACTAGCTTCTTGAGAGACTAGGGCATGTGAGAAACACGTGAGCTTTATTTCAAATAACAAGACATTCCAATAGAATCTTCTAGGTAAACACTAGTTACGGTAGCGCTACTCGCAACTCATTGTTAAATAGGGGAAATTGGCGTATTTTTCGATGACTACGCGTAGTTTTTTGTGTGATTACGATGATGAGAAGTAGTTATACTCAGCGTCATTGATACGCGTTGATGACGTCAGTCGCTTAGCTAGATCGCTATTGGGTCGCGCAGACCAGCCCACATTAAGCTCCGCCTCGCACAGGTTATCTATTTATACCAAGTCTTATCCGTCACTTGACCAGAATTCTTCGATACTTGTCGACAATAACATCTAGGGAGCAGCACACTACGTTACAAAATGGAATTGTCTAATCTACAACTTTTGATCTGTTTCTCAGATTGTCAGCGGTTGATTACGTGATGCAGTCATCCTAACTGAAAAGTTTGCCGAAATCTAGTCAACGCACCAAATTAGTTCAACTCTTCAATTTATTCTAAGATGACATCATTCTTCAGCTTCTAAACTCATTAGGATAGAAATAAGCATCGCACTCAATAATTCAATCTTCACTTTACTTCATTCAAACAAGATGGTTTTAGAGGACAAGTACAGCAGCAGTGCCCGGGGTAGGCGGTTTTTGCCCTTCAACAGGAAAGCGGAGAAGACATGGAGTGGAGAATTCACATTCGTCCAAGCAGCCGATACTCAATTCGGAATGCAGGAGAGTTACATCGAGAAAAGAGCGGAAGTTGGTTGGGAGCAAGAAATCACCTGGTCAAGACAAATGGTGAACCAGGTGAATAACATGACCCCAAGACCAAAATTCATGGTCATCTGCGGAGATTTAGTGGACGCATGGCCTGAAACTCAAGGAGAAATGAGGACTAGACAAGAAAAAGACTTCAAAAATGTTTTCAACGATCTGAAGGTTCCACTGGTTTGTGTCTGTGGTAATCATGATATTGGCAACAGCCCTACCCATGACACTGTTGATAGATACAGATCCACTTTCGGAGACGATTTCTTCAGTTTTTGGTGTGGAGGCGTGTATTTCTTAGTCCTGAACACCCAATATTACGAAGACTCTTCACGTGTACCTGATTTAGCAGCTGAACATCAGGCATGGTTTGAGAAGCAGCTCCGAAAAATCAAGAGAGTGAAACCAAAGCATGCAGTCGTTTTCCAACACATTCCATTCTTTCTTAACCATTCCAACGAAGAGAAAGAGTACTTCAACTTCAAGCCCAAGTTGCGTCACCACATGTTAGATCAGCTTCATGATGCTGGTGTTCGCCACGTATTTGCAGGTCACTATCACCGCAATGGAGGTGGCATGTACAAGGATCTGGAGCTGGTAATTACATCTGCTGTGGGAGCACAGCTTGGCGGAGACGAGCAGGGATACAGGTTGGTGACAGTTAAAGACTCTGGCCTCGAACACAAGTACCACACCCTGGAAATGATTGTAACGATCCCGCCCGCCATTGCACTGGGTATTCTCATGGACATGTGGGACAACGGGTCAGCGGACCACCAAGAAGCTCCTATTCAGGGCACATTACAGAGTGTTCCAAGGTTAAAGGCAGCCTAAAATGTTCATTAATGTTGTACTAATTTATTAGCTATTTCTATTTACTTCTATTGTCTTAAACTTCATTCATTTGCTCATTATAATTAAGATTGTTAACTTGTTATTTAGATTTATAAATAATTAAGATTCTCTCAGAATTATTTTTCAAAAAAAAAAAATTATACAATATTGCATGACAATTCCAATGAAGAAATATATATTTACATCACTTTATACAATTTCGTTTTATATCCACAATTAGAAAGATTGTAAATAAATATTCACAAAAATTACCAGCAATTGAAAATAGCTTAACTTTAAAAAGACAAATAGCTATCAACCTCCAATTCCAGTCTGGTTAATTATTTTAATTCAATAAACGTGTTTCTTTAACATTTGAAAACAAATGAAAACAATAAATGTAAATGTTGAACATATATATTGTGTTCAGTCCCTGATTTTATTGAGTAAGTAGCATGAGTGAGATCAGTGAAGAGTAATTCGCTCATTATTGACACAATTATTGCAATTAAAGAATAAGTAATGGGCTAGAAAAACTAGTCGGCATAAAATAATAGGCAGTTAAGCGACATAGTAAAGAACAATAAATTAACTAAAAGTAATTACCTAACGAATTAACTAAAAGTTAAATGAATTACAAGAAAATTTAACATCCTTTAGAAATAATTATAGTCATAGTTGAACGTTCCTAATTTATTAGATAATTTTAGTTTTTACCTGAATATATCTTTTTGTTTTGAATTGAATTATTCTTTGTTTGCTTCAAACATTGTTGGCCACATAGCTAACTGACGTCAAAGTCAAAGTAAATCAAATTAAAATAATTGCAAAGAAGTAGTCAAACAGGAAAAATAAGTTAAACCTACCACCATTAGGCGACAATGCTCATGGATGCAGAAAAGTCAAAAAGACATGCGAGGAAATATGTACAGCATTGTCAGACGGAAGAGGAAAATGAAGAGGTGATAGTAAATTCAATAATAAAGAATATAAACCAAACACTATCCTCTAAAATTTAAAGTAATTAAGTAGCGTTAAAATTGATCTTGAAAACTTAAAAAGGTAAAAGACTTCAAATTACAACAGTTTGGGGGGGGGGGGGGTTCTCCTCTTTCTTTCATCATTTACTACTACAAGACAGTGCTGCTAGCCTAATTGAAAATAATAATTGAAAAATATTCTTTTAGTTCATTTTAGTCGAATTAATTTATATGTTCACTCTTGAGTTGATTTATCCTAGATATCAACTTTGTATTATTTTCATCAACTAATTGCGTGCACAGCACCAAAATAAGTAATGGTGGAATAACTTATCTAGCACTGAAGGTTGAAAAAAGGTCAAACATATTTTTGAAGAGAAAATTGTGATGATGTAATAGATACCACACTTAAATTTGGTCACTGACTTGGAGAAATTTCAAGATAAAATCACAAAATTAAAATTAAAGGATTAAATTTTTCAGGTATCTCAGATAAAACTGGAAATGTTAGGAAATATGTCAAGCAACGGAGAAGTTTCAGTTAAATTATGTTCTAGTGAATATACTAGCCAGTAGGTAAATCTAATTCAATGGATCAGACATTGGTTCAATAGAATATCAAAAATAAAATAAAACACAAGACAATACATATAGTTTACTACTAGTGGGTACCCGTGCAAAATGCACAGTACCATGACTTCGGCTTTAGTGAGAAGATTATATATGTATATTGTATTTACTATATATGTTGCAAAATATTTCTCAAACTAATTAAGTAATCAATGAATACTTTTCAAACTAAATTAGCTTACATTGCATATCATATTAATGAGGAACCAATCATTAAAAAGAGAAACCTTTCAAATTTCAATAATAACATGGATAGTAAAATGCTCTTAATTGCAGTTTAACTATATTAAAACATCTTTATTGAACTAAAACAAATACAAACATACATACAATAAATACAAGCTCTAATTTCAAAATCAAGCCCTTATATAAGTATGTTAATCATTATTTTACTTTCTGCTTTAATTAAAGCAAACTTAGCCAATGAACTGGAGAGATGATAAAGTACGCAATTCAAACTCTTGAAATATGCATAGAGTGCACAACACTTATTAACAATGGTAGTGTCAATGCTGGGCAAAGTCCGTAGCGACAGCCTGAATAATCCAGTTAGAACCAGAATTCGTGTCACCACAGAGGAGGAATCTAACGTACGTACAATGCTGTTACAGTCTTCTCTTTGCGTCATCAAAATTCAGAAACGATATTATGCGGTCAATTTTCAAATATCGAATAGAGAGAATTTCGCTGAAAAGTGAAAACCATTTCAACTAACATAAAATACTTGAAATAGACTGTTCTATTTCATCAAGTGAAATATAACTACTAAGAATAATTGTCTGGAGGTATCAAGAATCCAGATAGAAATATTTCTACAGCTAAAAAGAGGCTGATGAGTGAGTTACGCATGGCGCAACATCAAACACTCACTGAGCAGTCCTAGCCTGCATCACGTGACTTCTTGCAAGGAAATGGACCAATGAGAGGCCAGGGCACGTGGGCAGTGTACCATGTTCAGCCAATAAGAGGAACGAACCACAGACACGCCTCCGAGACAGCCAATAGGAGAGCAGACTGCTATATATTTATTACTTTTTATACCAGTTTGAACTACAACAGTGATTGATATTTACAAATTATAGAGTACAGTTCCTTCGACACAGTATATCAATATTCATTATAGTCTAGAAAAAATCTTACCAATGTTCATTGGTGAAATTTGTGGTAAAATAACACTAATAAATAGGATGCAAATAGTAATGAAATAAATGTACTTTATAAGAGTAAGGCCTTTGTTCCATATAAGGGAGATAAAAAATGAAATAGATTCACTGATGAAAATGTTTATTTGAAGATAGAGTAGATATTAATGACTTGTGTTTCAGGGTAATGTGGTGACAGGTAACGGTATAATATCCCTGAATTCAATTGGTGATAATATTTAGAGATAATCAACTAAGCTGAGAATTCTATGAAGCAACATCATTTCCACCTTTCATCATTTTATGGTGAGACGAAACATAGGAGTTGTGACATGGTCAAAATAGAGAGTTGTAGCGGCGCAATAGAATCCTATTTATTGAGACTATAAGGTATATAGTCTGAGGTCATAGCAGTCTTAGAGTTTTTGCTAGTACATCGCAGGGAAAATCCCTCCTGCTTTGGTCACTAGAACATGCAATTGAAACTCGACTGAAAGACGCACTTCCACGATTGACAAATCAGAAAATAATGACACGAAATTATTAGTTATGTTCTATTAAATAGAGATCTAGAATATTGCTCTGTAATAAAGCAAATATCTCTTAGCTTGGTACTGCATAGAAATGAAGAGGCAAGCTATGTCAAGAAAAACCTATTGAGGTTTTTTGAAGCTTCATTGAACCTTTCAAGCATGACAAGCACTAAGTCGCTAATCTATTGCATGCGTGTGAAGTGTATTAAGTTCTAGTCGTTCTTAACGTATTTACATGATATAAAATGTGATATTATATCATATCAATGGTACAAACAGAGACGGACTTGGGTGGCATAAAATTTCCTAGCGATAAGCTGACGCAATTCTCTTCCATGTAGAGGTACCACATTTCTATCGGTAGATTTACCAGAATTATCCCACTTTACGAATCAAGGAAATTAGTTCAGGAATTTACAAAAAACTAATTGATGTTCTAGAGACAATGAAGGGCGGGTTTGATTACAGTTAGTTCTGTAGAATGTTAGTTTTTAATATTTGAGTACCTTTATGTATATTCAATGATTCAGGAACCAGTATTTTCAAAAATTAAATTATAATGATCATTTTAAATGAAAGATAAGCTTTAAATTTATGATCCAAATTATAAGATCATAGTTTTGCTTATCTATTTAAACTTTAAAACAATGTATAGAGTTAAACAAAATTCGATAAATGTTACTAGTAATTTTCTCAATTTTCCATTTACGAAGGTGTTAAGAAAAATAAAATTGACATTTCAAATATGACCATCATTAACCTTCAAGAATATTGCTCTGATAAATTATCCGGTTTTCCGTTCTGATTTGATTACGTAACACATTGGATGTTTTGAGAATAGCAACGATAGCTGTAAGATTTTTGATATTTCTTACACTAACCTAAAATCTAAAGCTTATGTGTGGAATGAAAAAGAAGTGTTTTTATTTCAGATAATTTTCGGTTATGAAGAGTATTTTTAATTATTCAATATTTGATGTAGTTAGATTTGAATTCATGAGCAATCGAATCGACTAAAACACCATTCTAGCGGTAATTAAAAACTATAGATCCAATTAACTCTGGCAGGAATTTTTGTATATATTCAATTTTCTTTTCAGTTCAATATGCAGTTCAATAATTTTCTCAACTTTGTTGATAGTTCCATGTATAATAATTGATGTGTGATTTATATTAGTCACAATGGTGATATTCATCACCTCAGTCTTTGTGGTGATATTCATCACCTCAGTCCTTGTGGTGATATTCATCACCTCAGTCCTCCTGGTGATATTCATAACCTCAGTCCTTGTGGTGATATTCATCACCTCAGTGATTCATCAGGTTTCATGAAAATATTTTTCATAATTTTAAAATCAGTCTTGACGACAATGTTCATTTTTATATTTACAAAACAGCCCTAATGATTATATTTTTTATATACATATTATTATGTAACATATATGGTAATTCAAGTTTTTGATATTGTTCAATATCTTTCTGAAGTGAGCCTTCGTCAGCTCATCTCACCAAAGGACATTAGGTAATGAAGCAAAGGTGATTGCATGACTTGCATAGACTTCCTGGAACAAAATTTGCATCCAAATAAGGACATCATTCATTACAAACATTGCACCGTGTGAACCTGAACATGATCCTTTACCCTACGTATGCATGTCCAGACAAGACTTTTTGTCTTATCTTCACACGTATGACGCACGACTCTTATCATCGAAAGTCGCAATTGGAAATTAGGCGTAGTAATCATTATCAGTAATGTTGAGTGCATTTCAAAGAAACTAGACGATGTCGAGCTGTAAAGTATACAGAACTAGATGACGGGCATTGTTAGAGCACATACCTTCGCCGCCGCTTATAAAATCACCTTGATCTTTAACCTGTTCGCTCCCAAAATCTAATAAACTGGTTCCAGGATAATGACCAACCGTCCCACCAAATTTCAGCAAATTTGCTTGAATACTTTTAGAGTTATCGAATAACAAGATGATAAATAAATTAATAAATACCGCCTAATATTATAACCTTCCGCAATCTGCGAAGGTAATAATAATTATAAGAAGTTATAAATATAAAATTAACTCTATTTATAAGAATTGTCTGAACTATTTTCATTATGCGACCAGTTTTGACAAAAATTTAGAAATTATTTTCTAAATCAAACAATAAAGCAACTTTTTCCTATTTATATATAATTTAGAAAGGCAATATATATGAGAAATAGTGATTAAGTAGTTAATTTAATTTCTATTCACATAATTTAACACCGAGATCACAAAAAAGAAATTACTTTAATAAATGTTCATTTTGAATTCGAAAAATACTTTTAAATGAGATTTGGAGATGCAAATTTTAAATTATTTTATAGAAACAATATTTATGTTTCGCAATAATTTTTCGCAGTTTGTTATAAACATCATCATACTGTAATATATTGCGCATCAAGTTGTAAGATATAATGCATTATCACCTCTAAATTTAGTTAGTCGCAGGTAATTGCAAGTTAAAGGTACGTTTTGCAAGCAGCGATTGCTACGATAATCGCTTAGCGATGATCGTCCAGCAAAATAAATTATAAATACGTTGAGCTAGTGCTCAGTGATAATCGCTCATCGCAAAACAGCTCCATAGTAATAGCATTGAAATAGTGCTCAGCGATAATTGCTTGGCGTTGATCGTTGATCGTAACAATCGCTGCAAGCAAAACGTACCTTAAGATCCAAACGCTACTGGATGAATTTTCGATTTTTTTTCCAGTGCACTCTAAGCAGGTGTGCAATACGCTACAAAAAGCTCTAAGACACAAAGTTTAAGTTTTTTTATTTAGGTAACTTATCACTACTCTTGAAAATGTATATTTGCGAAAATCTTATGGAAAAAGTTACAATAGGTATGGTTCAATAAGTAGACATTATTTTTCCATTAAAAACAAGAAGAAAAATTACCCATTTATAAAAGTAACATTGTTCTTTGTATTATGTGTGCGTATATTCTTCGTACTGTTTATTAACTTCGCTGAGAAAGTCAATGGTCCAATCCATATTTTATGAAACATTGTTCAAAATCGAACAGATTTTTCAACGTTTGTCAAAATATATATGGCGAGAGTTTCTGTGATTTTTTTTTATAAACCTTAACACTACGAAAATAAACTTTATTTGTTATAATTCTCAATGAAGATTGAAGATGCCACCTTGACAGGCTTCCAATATCCTGAAGTTATCTAACGCATTTTTGTTATACTAAAATATTAAAAAGTAGAACGAGACAAGCAGAGATATGAATCATTGAATATACAAATTCAATATGCCAATATTTAAATGCTATTCAAATTAAGCAATGTCAAAAACGCCACATTATGATTTATGTTCAGTCCTTTAACTCCTTTCCACTTCAACATCACAGCAGAAAAGGTTACGTTAGGTACACTTGAAAATAAGTAGGTATCTAGTTTCTCCACGATTATCTTTATTTTGCATTTACCGGTACTACTAGAGTAACTATACTCACAACTAATACAGTGAAGTTCAAATATTAGGATAAGCTCCCAACCATCGGACTGTTCTATTTCTTCGATCACATAAGAAATAAATGTAAATGTTATTTTTTCTTATATGATCGAAGATTTGGAACCGTCTGATAAGTGGAAACTTCCCTATCAACAATTTAGTTGTGTAAAAATTGTGAGTGGCGGATCTATTATTCTATTACACTTTAAAGTTTGGGTGACAAAAGAATGAGTATCTAATCCGGGCTGTCTAATTTCTAAGTCCAGTGCATCAAAAATAAAATACTTTGAATAGGTAACTAGGACATCTTTCCCTGTGATAAACAGACCAATAAGAAAGTTATCTGAATAGCTAAGATAGACTGCAACCCAGATTTCATAGTGCGGCAAGAATTAGCAATATCTGATTTATAGATATTGTTTGGAGAAAATTTAAAAAAAGAACTTAAACATTGCAGGTTACTATTTCATTAGATATCACTTTAATTCCAGCTAAATATAAAACATGATTTGTTATTTTATATTGGTACCTACATGAACTTTAACATGTTTTTTTCTCAATATGAAATAATATATTGTTAGGTATTTAGGTAAATGTTTTTCTTTTTTATTCTGGCATGTTATAGGTCCATAGGACATTGCTAAATATCCACTCTGCTGAATATGGAACATTAGCTAAGGGAGATTCTGAATATGCTATTGAAAGTCTTGAGAGTAAATTAGTAATTCTATTTCAATATCTGAGACACTGAGAGTCAGGAAACACATTATGCAGAGTGGCTAAATATGAACATTTTCTCTTTAAATTCTCTAGAGACTGGAAGTATTTCTCAATTTCCTTCATGATAAACCATGTTTTAGAGGCTGGGCTGGCTGGCCATTGTAGAACTGTAAATGTAAGCCAATTATGAGCCAAAATCTCAAAAAAATATGAGAGTAGCCAATTTTGCCTTATTTATTTAATTAATTAACATAAGAATTCAAAATTTTAAGCCAATTAGATATAGCTATCTGAGTTTTGACTTTTTGAAATGAAAGCCAACTAGGTTAGGTTAGGTTAATTGACTTTAACTGGCACACTCTGAAATATGGATAATATTACCTAACTAACTTAGTAGGTACTAGGTAGCTAAAATAGCCTATAAGTACGCTACTTTCTTACTATATGCAAAGGCCAAAGAGTGATATTCTTAAGGGTGAAATAGTCTTAAATAGACAATCTCTAACTGCCATACAATACATAGAGGTATCTACCACCTATTACTATATTAAGTATATTTTACTTTCAAATAATGACCCTGATATTGCAATAGCCTATAAATATAATGAATATATATTTTTGATACTTTCAGTTTTAAATCAACATTTGATCATACCTAAAAAGTAATCAATCAATTCAGTTTACTGCGGGTGATCAAACTAAAATATCAAACTTTTGGAAAACTAATGTTCCAATTGGTACCTAGAGACTTGAGCCGTATATACGTCAAGGTAAAGTAGGTAGGTACCATACTAGTTACTACTAGGAACTAGGTCCTTAGAAAACCATCCTACTAACTATACCAACTACCTATTTCAAAATTTATATTGTAAGTAACTAATAGAAGAATTATTCACCATAACATTTAACTCTATATTCAAGTCAATAGCTATTTACCTACTGGCTACTTCTGGCCTCAACACACTCTGAAACTACCCATAGCCAGGTACCTAGTTTCAGTTAGTATCTATTATCTAACTAGGTACCTACTACCTAGCCACGGGTGTAGGTCATAAGCCCCCCCGGTCAAGAGCCCCCCCGGTCATGAGCCCCCCTAGGTCATAAGCCCCCCCGGTCACGAGCCCCCCTGTTTTTAAATCCTTATTTACCTATATTATTTAATCCTTATTGACACTTTTGTAGTTCATTACTGATAAGACATAAAATTTATGTATATCGGGGGGCGTGCCGCCCCCCGAACCCCCCTGCCAGGTCATTAAACAATCATGAAGTGTGCAGTACAACAATCTAGCGGATACAACAAACTGCATTAGCAACTCTCAGTTATTTCTATCTAAGTAGTTCTTCATTTGTTTAACTAGGTGAATAAGGATTAAAAAAACATGGAGGGGGGGGGGGGCTCGTGACCGGGGGGGCTTATGACCTAGGGGGGCTCATGACCGGGGGGGCTCTTGACCGGGGGGGCTCTTGACCGTACCCCCCTAGCCACATAGGTTTATAAGTTGGTAATATCTCTATTCTATTAATTTCTAGGTATAGCCGTATAAGTACCAATACCATCATAATAATATAGAATAGATAACTAAGTTTCAATCTCAGACTTCATACAAAATTTTCATGAAATGTATCTAGTATAAATTAGATGTAACTTACATGCACTTGTTACGTTGTTTGCAAACACTCCATTCAAACTTTCAAAGTCTTGAGTAGATTTTTTTTGTATGTAGGAGCACCGGTTAATACCATATGGCTAGATTTTATCATTTCAGTAGCACTCATACTACCTATTTGTCGGATCTTTTTTTGTGAAAATTAAATAGAGTAAACTTATAGACATTTCAAATGGTCTCTTCACTTATCTCATCCTAGCATAAATTTCCCCAATGTCAGATTTTTTAAAGGAACTGGTCGTTGTTATCATTTTCTTGATAGGACAATTTACGAATTATCGGGTCAGTTTGATAAAATACGATAAATAATAATTATATTGTTATTCGTTAATTAAATACCTCAATTAAAATAATATAATCATTATACAACGTTTTCTATATGAACGATAATTCGTAACTTCGTTAGAGAAAAGTATTTTTTAATTTTTATTTGCGAGAGAAATTGTTGCGCCATCAAATAAAAATATAGAGAGAAACGCCACAGTAATCGGAAAGTGGCATTTGACAAAGGTCATGAGACTCGTGAGCCAATCTAGCCTTTAGAAACATTTAATAGATCTAAGGCTTAAGCTAAAACCCACTTTCCGAGAACTATGAAGTTAGTCTAGTAACTAAAGTTTGTAATCCCTAGATAGTTAATTATAAAATAGTCACGTAATATTCATTGGAAAAGGTGCACATTATGACTAAAAACTGAATAGGAAATTAATTCAGCAAATGAAATTATGTCCAGAACATAGTTATATCCATTTTTGCTTTGAAAAAAATATTTGACCAATTGAGTACTTTGAAAATTAAAATAGGCACAGATGTGTATTCACGAGATTATTCGTATTATTTTTAATGAAAATCCTTTTTTAATATAAGTTACATTTAAGACCTTTGAAATAATTTCAGTATATCCAGCACTCCGCATTGAATGAGATTTCTCATCATTGCTGTTTTTTTTAACATATTTGCTAATTTGTGGAAATTTCTTCTAAAATAAGAGCACAATCTTGGTCTTCACAAGACCATACAATTAGAGAGAAGCCAATTGCTGGTTCGGAAACAGGAATCCGTAGTCCAATTTGGATTGAACCTAGAACCATCACGGAGGTACAAAAGTCCAATACATAGGACCTCAGAGAAACAAACAGATGACAATAAAACAATAGTTAAATAATTATACTTTATCTTTATGGTAAGAATAGTGTGGTATCTCAAGATTTATACAATTGATTGCTTCTTCCCTAAGAAGTTAATTTGTATCGATAACACATGGATCATCTTTGAACCAAAGATCATTCTTTTCTTAGTACCTTTTCACTTACGACATTTACCCTTACCGAAATAATCCCATCTTGTACCAGTCTACGGACCACGTCACTTCAAATGACGTCATGCATTATTCAATTCCAGTCTCCACATGGATAAGATTTTTCATACCAAATTACAATAGTTCTAAATATTTCAGTTTCCTTCATTATATACTTAGCGATCAAAACAAAAATTAAAAAAAAAACATAATCAAAAACAATGAACATAATAATAACTAGCAGTAACCAAGAAGACACTGATTCTCAATTTATTAACTGTAACAACAAAGCAAATTAATAAGGACTTCAAAGTTCTCTTCAAAAGAGGTGAATCAGTAGTATATCTTCAATCCCTTTTCTTTGGCGGGTTTGGGAGCAACGGGAGTGTAGCTCGAGACCTCTTCTTTGTTGAGTCTTTTGTACTCGTCTGACTCAAGTTGATTCTTCTCATTGTCACTGAGTGGTTTCAACATTTCCTTCTTGTCTCTAAAGTAGAGGAGAGCCCCATCGTCTAGAATGCGGTATGGATCGTCCTCAAGACTTCCCCCCTTGTACTCCCAACTGAGTTCAGTGTTCACAGTTAGTACTGACATATCGCAAGGGAAAGCCCCTTTGCCTTTCGCAAACTCTATATCCTCTTCCGGTATCTCCGACAGAAGAGAAAGGCGTTGGCGTAGACACTCTGCAGATGGTTCAGGTAAGAGGATTTCTTCGATAGGATGTACTTTGTATTCTGAAGGACTCCACTTCCGAACAAACAGCAACACTTCATCTACTGTTGCACCAGTTTTTAACTCAGGTACCTTGCGAAAACTGACGAACAGTTCCCAGTGTTTGTACAAACTGATATCTTCACCAAACACTTGGTGGTCTAAATAAACTGTCTGGGGATTCTTCCAGCATTTCTTCCTCAATCTCAGGTTATCTAAATCATATTGTAAACCAAATTCTTTACGTACGTGTTCAATCATTTCTTTCTTTGCTTCACCAACGGTTTGTCCATTACGCAACACCCACTCAGATAAGAATTTAGAAGGTTCATCAAGGTTATCAATGGTGAGTAGGTGTATCTTACCCTTAAATTCACCTTCCAACAATGCCCTATCTAGCTTAACCGACAATTTACAATCCTCACCTAAATTCTTAACCGAATCACTGATTGTACACTCGTACTCTTTGATGTACTTCTTATAGAGTTTGAAATGGTCTGACTTGACATGAATTATAGGCTGGAGACTCTGCTTCAGCTCATCAATAGTCATTCTCTTGTCAACCCGCAGAGCCAAAGTCATTTCTTCGTTTGCAGGGTCGGAAGGAACGACAGAACATTTGAAGTACCTCTTAGATGGAAAATCGTCAGCATCATTCACAGCCCAGATGTCAGCCACTCCGAGGTCCTCACTGTCGTCCTCTTTTCTCCTATCTACGAAATAATCTGCTGTGTTGGGAGTAGAGAGCCATTTAGAGGTCACAGGAGAGGAGACAGCGTCGTTATTATCTTCAGGAGAAGACACGTTGTGGTAGTCAGGGGACTGCCTATCAGACAGTCTGTCATCCATATCCTCAGGGGGATCACCCACCAGCGTCCTGTCAGAATCACTTGTCAGGGAGGAGTCCTCACTGGTGCTTTGGTCAGTTGCTGACGAATTGTGCCAGCTGTTAGTGGCCTCATCCTCGCCATCACTGAGGTTGGGACTGTTACCCTGAAAATCTATCCCCTCTTTCTGGGGCGTGGGGGTGCTTTTTCCCTCTTTCTGGGGCGTGGGGGTACCTTTCCTGGGGTTACTTTGGGGGACATTAAGAGAAGGCACAGGTAGTGTAAGATTCATTTTGCTAGGGTTGCTAAGATTGTTAACGGTTGTTACGGTAGCGGTGTATGTTGTGGGTACCTCTGCAGGATTTGATTGGTTGGAGAGAGGTAGTCGTTCCTAGGAAAGAAATAAAAGGAGATTAGAAAAAAATTAGATTATAGGAGCCTGTCATTGACACTAGCAACAATTATACAACTACTCTCAATCTAACAATTAATTTTGTTAATTGATTGATACAATTTGTTAGATTGTAGATACAATTCATTTTGTTTGAACAATAAACCACACTAAAATAAAAGATTGATAAAAATCCTTTCACTTTCTCGCTTATCTATTTTATAAATTCAATGGTTAAATAAACCCTAATCAGCTCTTCAGATGAGGTAAAGTTTCCCATTTTTACAGGTTAGAGACACACTAAGCAAAATAAACAGAATACATCTCAGAAGACAATATGAATAGTCAGCAAAGAAGAGACATTTAGTAGAGGCTCAACTTCTCAAGGAATGAAATAGACAATAGAAGTAAATCACTAGATAAGTTTTATGTAGCTAGCTACTAAATTCATTAATAGTTTAACTAACATCATCTGAGGTAGAAGAGTCTACAAAGCTAGTAGTGAAGCTAGTTAAAGTTTCTATGGGGCTAGAAGAGGGGGGTATTGACCCCTTGTCTGCTAGAGGGGGACAGCTGGAAACGCTCTCATCAGCCTGAGCAAAATAATAAAAAAAAAATTAGAAAAAAGAAAGAAAACATAAAATTATAAGCAAAACAAGAAAAATAGTAATTGAGTGAAATTTGATGCAAATTAAAAAAATATGGAGAGAAGAAATAAAAATGTTTAAAAAATATATAACTAAAATCCCCACTATTTTATCATTTAGAGTTACCTATATAGTCAACTTTAAATAGTTTCTTCAAATATAAGTTTTTTAATTCATTAAAACTGTCGAAGAATTAATAACTTTACTTTAGTTGAATCAACATCTGGGGTCAAATGGTCTTCTAATAGGTTACATACAAGACCCTTGGCGGAGGAATGACTGTAACTATTGCACCTCCTTACCTCGGATTTACTCTCAGAGCCTAAATAAGGAGGGATGTTCAACTCCTTCAGCATTTCTGAAAAAGAAACATAACTTAATATAGGCAGTCAACTGCACGAAGGTGAATAACAAAACACAGTCTTGTATTGAGCAGCAGTTGAGATGGTATTAATATCTCTTTAAATTATTGCGCAGTCATAACTATTCTCCAAATCACAGATTTGTCCCTGGGACTCCTTTCCTAAATAACTCACCAGCAGTTATCTTAGGCACAGAACAAGAGAGTTTGATGGTGTTATGGTACATAGATATCACACTCTCCATTTGAGAGTTCTTGTATTGATCCGTACTTTCATTGCCAGACGCCTCAACGAAAATCTGAAATAAATACATATAATTAGATATAATTTTATAAGTTGAAAATGTGCAAAATATTAGAAAAAGTTTTGAATTCTTTTTCAAAAGTATCTAACAAAATGTATTTATCATTTTCTCACCCTATAGGAAGCAACTTCAGTCTTCAACACTTCTGACGGGTTTTCCAATAGCTTCATGTCTTGCCACATGTTCTCCACCACAACTCGCATGTTGGTTGGATTCAAACCATGCTTGGCACCAAACAAACTCTTGAACTCAGACACAGTCATGGACTGATTACCCCGCATGGATAGAGGCCCCTCCACATCCCCCTCCAGATGAACGATGTGAACCTTCAAGGTGAACCCACCAGCTTCATACGCCTCAAAATGCGCACCCTCTTCTCGTATCTCCATCAACAAGTCTACAGTCTGCTGCGAATTCTTAACATCGTGCAGCAACTCTCCCACAGGGGTGTTATCCATTTTCTCGAATGACTTCTCAATAGATTTATCGAGTTCATTGTACTTGACGAGTCTGCACCTTTCAATGGGCACTACATTCTTCAATTCAAGTTTGTCGTACGCCTGTTTGGTGGCTTGACTGAGGGTGTCCTCTTTTAACACCCTCAAGCGAGTGTCTGTAAGGTGGGCAGTGAGAGGATGATTGCAGAACAACTGCACAGGCACAGTCACCCTCTCTAACTCTCTGGCCTGCTTCTCACTCTCCTCTTCGTGAGTGAGTCTAGTGCGTAACTCTTTGATGTGTTTGGGGAAGGTGGCGTCAGTGAAAGGCAGAACATTGAGCTTGTCGTCGCACTGTCTGTACATCAGCATGTATGCATTAGCACTGCCTGACCACCTGTTGCTGCCTGACGATCCACTGCCGTATGTTCTGCGAATGTCTTCATCACTAATCTTGCTCACAGTTTGGTCATTGAAGCAGAACCAGTTACTTGTAGCCAAGTCCTTTATGTAGGCGTAATAATGACCTCCTGTTGCACTACCAGAGTGTATCATAATTGAGAAGAGCTGGAAAGTTTTACCGCTAGACGAACTACTTCCAGCGTCTTCTTTGTTAGTTACATTAGTTACATTAGTTTCAATTTTAACAGGTCCATTTTCTAGGTTTTTGTTGATTTTTAATGGAGATGAGTTTTTAGTTTGTTTAGTATAGAAGAAATCATATTCCTTTTTCTTGGTAGTTGCTGCAGAGTTTCTGTCACTGTCCGAGTTATTGAGATCGATACCTTCATCGTCATCCTGGTTAGAGTGTTGAGGTGGAGTCAGATCATTCAGACTGCTATCGTCATTGTCCAAAGCAGAGCCTGAGTCGTCTGTAGCTGCATCGTCAAAATGATTAGGTGCAGACTCTGCCTTAGTCGCCTCCTCATCGTCTGTACTCTCATCTAGAAAATCAGACAAGTCGAGGTGGTCAGGAAAAGTCACCCTATCATTTAACTTTATCCTATGGAAAGTTTGGTAGTCAAAATCGAATCTTTTGAGATGAATAGTGAGTAAATAGGGATATTTAGTGAATTTGAGGCCCTTGTGAGCATCTCGTTTGGTGTTGCAGTTATCACATTGGTACTGGTTGTTGCCATCTAGCACTTCAGGAGCTACAAATGCTCCCAGAGCTTCTTCTAGCGACCGGTAAGCAGTTGAAGACCCAAACGGTCTTATAGGCAAAGGAATGTCTAAGAAAGAGTCCATCCTGGCGTTCTCTTTGCTGCAACTGAGGCACTTGACGTAATCCTTCATGTTGCCTTGGTACAGTCTGTCTATGAGGTTAGCTTGGTCTGTTTTAGAGAAGGACTGTTCCAGGGCATCAAACATGACTCTGCACAGCTCCTGAATGTCATGCTGTTGCCAGGCCTCACTACTGTCCCATCCAAAGCTTTTCGTGAGTTTAGTTGTTTCGACAGCACTTCTGTCAGTGGTTTGGAGCAGTAGGAAGAGTCGCTGCAGTTGGAATGGAATGCTCTTCTCTCCTTCGGAGGGGGTGCCTTTGAATTCCCACCGGTAGAGGGCGTTACGGAACTCTGGCGTCATGTAAAGCGTCTGCAGGAGACTGTTGAGGTAGCAAGTCATGGCTTGATTTACTAGACCTACATAGTTAGTCTTGCACTTGTAGGACTGATTGTTACCAGCGCCATAGTGTAGCAGTCTGCTATTGTCTTTTACACTGGTTGTATCTTCACTGTACTTAGATGCTGAGGAGGAAGAACTGGAGCTAGTAGGTACGAAAAACGAGCAGCCAGAAGCCTTACTCGACACTGTTGGTAGAAAAGACACTTTTAAAAGACACATGGCAACAACTTACTCAAAGTTACCATAAATTAGTCATTACTATAGGTCATGAACCCATGTGACAGTTAGAAATTTACGATTGATCTACCGTGATCTATATTAACATCCAGTTCCCTAGCACTGTAAGTCTAATTAAAAATGGGCCACGCCAGGCAAGTGGCCTACTGATGCCAACATGTTCTTCCACAAGCCTGCACCTCAAAGAAGTGCGTGATGCCCTGTGCCAAAGCTGGTGAAGACTGGTCAAGTTTTAAGTGACCGTGTACTGCGACGCTTACCTAATTACTGCTCTTTAGAAATGAAACTAGTTATAAGGTAAACTTCCAAGAGAAAAGGTTCCCTTTTTTATCACTTCCTCTATCGGCCTATATAGCTACACTATATACACTTATCAAGTTTTGCATTTAAATGGTTAAATGTTTGTCAACAAGAAGGTTTGGTATCCTTACCTCCTTCAGGAGTGGCTGCAGTCTCCTCGTGTAGGCGGACAGGACAAGCAGACCCCAAATCAGTCACCATGACGCTGTTGCGCACTGTGCCATCGTTACCGTCATCAATCATCAGCCCTGCATCCAGTAGAGACATCTCAGGTGGTAGAGAGTGCAACTCCACTTCCTGTGGTGAAAGAATATAGTCATTATATAGCTACCTAAAGCAAACTCCACTAAACTAATTCTTTTCAGATATTGAGAATCAGCAAGGCAGAGTGGTTCAAAAGAATGTGCACTGTAAATTATGTTTAGCTATTTTAAGCATTTAGGATATAGTCAGTAGCATTGAATTTGTTATGAATGGTGAACGTTATATAGCACCGTATATTAGATGAGTCTATATATAATTTACTACGCATTAATAGAAATTACGTGTTGAATAATTTCATGTAGCTACATAGCTACCTGACAAATTTAGAGTAAGATAATATATAGCTATATATATAGTTGAAACCTTGAAATTGAGAGTTTTCAAATAGAAAGTATTTAATACATCTAGCTACCTTCAGTTTCATTACTACGACACATCTTTGTGATACGTTAAATCTGTTATATAATATTTTATTTATAATTTAAGCATATTTTACTTTACTGGTGTAAATAGATAGTATTATCTTTTCTTATCTTCTCATGTGAACGTTTCAGTACCAGAGGCTGAATTTTCATTGGCTGGGTGCAAACTTTTTTGGATGACGTCATCATCAGTAAACAATATGGCGATAAAGTAGAGTTTATTCTACTCTTTCTATATATTATTGCTTCGGTAGTATAGTCTCAAGTTTGAAACCTAATTTATTCAGCTTGATTAGACAATAGACTCTCACATGTGGTTCAGACTAATGAAATAGACTCTCACATGTGGTTCAGACTAACGCAATAGACTCTCACATGTGGTTCAGACTAATGAAATAGACTCTCACATGTGGTTCAGACTAACGAAATAGACTCTCACATGTGGTTCAGACTAATGAAATAGACTCTCACATGTGGTTCAGACTAACGCAATAGACTCTCACATGTGGTTCAGACTAACGCAATAGACTCTCACATGTGGTTCAGACTAACGCAATAGACTCTCACATGTGGTTCAGACTAATGAAATAGACTCTCACATGTGGTTCAGACTAACGAAATAGACTCTCACATGTGGTTCAGACTAATGAAATAGACTCTCACATGTGGTTCAGACTAACGCAATAGAGTGTCACGTTTGGTTCAGACTAACGCAATAGACTCACGAGTGGTTCATACTAACGCAATAGACTCACGAGTGGTTCAGACTAACGCAATAGACTCTCACGTTTGGTTCAGACTAATGAAATAGACTCTCACATGTGGTTCAGACTAACGCAATAGAGTGTCACGTTTGGTTCAGACTAACGCAATAGACTCACGAGTGGTTCATACTAACGCAATAGACTCTCACGTTTGGTTCAGACTAACGCAATAGACTCTCACGTTTGGTTCAGACTAACGCAATAGACTCTCACGTTTGGTTCAGACTAACGCAATAGACTCTCACGTTTGGTTCAGACTAACGCAATAGACTCACGAGTGGTTCAGACTAACGCAATAGACTCACGAGTGGTTCAGACTAACGCAATAGACTCACGAGTGGTTCAGACTAACGCAATAGACTCACGAGTGGTTCAGACTAACGCAATAGACTCACGAGTGGTTCAGACTAACGCAATAGACTCACGAGTGGTTCAGACTAACGCAATAGACTCTCACGTTTGGTTCAGACTAACGCAATAGACTCTCACGTTTGGTTCAGACTAACGCAATAGACTCACGAGTGGTTCAGACTAACGCAATAGACTCACGTGTGGTTCAGACTAACGCAATAGAGTGTCACGTTTGGTTCAGACTAACGCAATAGAGTGTCACGTTTGGTTCAGACTAACGCAATAGACTCACGTGTGGTTCAGACTATCACAATAGACTCACGTGTGGTTCAGACTATCACAATAGACTCACGAGTGGTTCAGACATATCACAATAGACTCACGTGTGGTTCAGGCAGACTAAGATTGTAGGCGAGAGAAAAGGTACCAATGACGTAATGCACCAGACTTGACACTTTTGATAGCAAGTGCCCCACCGTGTCTCCTTTGCTCATGTAGAGTGTGGTGCGGCTAGAGGTAGCGCTCAGGCTTGAAAAGTCTCTTAGAATTATCATGAAGTTAGGTGACGGATCTGAAAAAAAAAATATCTAATAAGACTAACAGTTTATTACATTAGTTAAATATCAGGCTATTATTGTAAATAGAATGTGCAGAATATGATTCACTTTCATGAAGCATAGAGTTTAGTGATTACTTACCGACAGTAGGCAGTGCACATGCTGAAGCAGTAGATTGGGACTCTACAGTTGTACTGACAGGAGTTGATACCGTACCAACGGTAGAAATGGTTGTGGAGGTAGATGCTGAACAGAGGTTAGAACTCACAACGGAGGAAGTGGTGGAAGGGGGAGAGCACGATAAGTCTGATAAGGAGGTGGAAATGGTGTCAGAGGAGGTGGTAAGGCTGCTGACCGAAGAGGAGGTGGTGAGTGAACTAACAGGGGGAGAGGATTTCTCTCTATTCAGTGACTCCATTTCAATGTCCGAGACTTTATCACTTATAGAAGTAGTATCCATCTTACTTTCTTGTGGAGCGATCTTCACTGAAGATGTTATCATTTGTGTTGTTCCATCGTCTTTAGTGTCATTTTCTACTTTAGAGTCGTTTGGTTTAATAGTCACTTCTTTTGCAGCAGTGATCTCCTTGTTACTGATTGTCTTATCAAGAGATTTCTCTTTCTTTAAGGGCGAAGGTGACTTTCTCTTGATGTTAATAGAGATGGTCTTTGGTTCTTTCGATGGACTTAGTTCTCCATCTATTTTTGAATTATCCTCTACTTTAATATTAGAGTTCTTATTAGTAACCTTTTCTTTGAGGTCACCTTTCTCTTCTTTCTTTTGTTTCAGTTTATTCTCTTTAGTTAACTGGGAAATGTCAACAGGAATGGTTCTTACTTTTGGTTTAGTTTTCACTGTTTCTGTATCAATAGCGATTTCCCTCGTCTGCTTATCAATGTTATAATTTGTAGCCAAATTTTCCTTAGTCTTCTCTACTGAAGTTCTTCCTTCAGTCGAGTTGTTGATTATCTCAACTGATTCAGGTATAACTATATTTTCTTTAATCTTTTTCTTTTTTATTGAACTTTCAGTCGATTTCTTATCTGTACTATTAGCAGATTTTTTAACAGTACTATCTGAAATTTTCTTGGATGTTACTTCGGTAGTTTTCTTGTGTTTCTTTGAGACGGTGGGTGAAACACTCACGTTAGTTTCAGAGATGGTCGGTATATCGCTTACTTTGATAGTGACGCATCTAGAAAGTGCATTGCTGGAAGATGCAGCGTCGGGTGAAGGCTCTGATATTTCTGTTCCATTTACCTCAGCTGACTTTAATGAATCGTCAGATATTGAACTAGATGAAGTGTAACTAGTAGTTTCAACCGTTACGTTAGTAGTATCGTCTTTATTAGAAGTTACTCTCGTAGTTGACGTGTCACGGGACTTGGAGATAACACCTTTGCATCTATCGATTAACACTGATTGTTTTGCTTTGAAATTAGTTTTGAGAGAATTCTCTGCATGGTCGGTTTGAGTTCTTTCAACTGTGGATTCTTCAGATCCCGCCTTATCTTTGGAGTCGAATTTGGAAACTCTCTTGAGCTTCACTGTAGTCAGCTCAGATTTGGGGGATGCCGCTCCCCTGAAGAAAGGGTTTGCATCCACAGTTCTTCGAGAGGATTGTAATGCTGCAGTTCTAGTTTGGGTGGAGGATATGAAGTTCCCGACTTTCTGGAATACCGGAGGCGTAGCTTCAAACCTAGATGCCAAAAGGCTAAGATTAGAACTCCTCCCTCGCGAACCAGAAGGTCTTCTATTGAGCAGTGAAGGGGGATTTGTTTCGGTAGGTGAATCCTTGTTGGAATTCTGAAAGACAACATATTTTTAGTCGAGATCAACTAATATAAAGAGGAATGAAATGTTAACGGGATATTGTAAAAGGAAAAACACAAAATCTACTCCTTTAATTGCTTAAAAGCGCATTCCAGAATTTGGTTGACACTATTTTGCGCAGTATATAACGATCAAAGAGCTTTACTTACATTTAATCATTATTCCAAGCAATATTTCATCTTATCTAGATTAAATACAATTCTGTTAGTAGGAGGTTTAACGTTTGCTTAGGAACCAATGACCATATGGCAGATGTCGAAGGAAAATGAATTACAAGGAATTGGAAGCAGAACAGTGGTACCGTGAACAGAATCATCAACTAGCTACCAGTAGGTACAATACTCATGGATACAGAAAAGTTATTCCGTGAATGTAGTATCTAAAAAAGTAACAAAAAGGTAATACAAACACCGGTGGCTGCACTCACGGATAGAAAAAGAAAATGAAGAGATGATATGTAGTAAATGAATGAAAACAACGAGCCAACCTAAAACAAAAATCTAAAATCTCGTAGTTTAAGAGCATAACCGCAGCGCTTTCCTATAAAACTGCACGTAGTGTTAATGAAGAATGATAAACATGAAAAATGACGATCCATAATCCAAATTACAACAGTTCAGGGCCAAGGTCCTCTTCTCTTCTATTCACCATAGACAGCTTAATGATAGAGTCCCTGGGGTCATATTCACCATAGACAGCTAGCCTATTGCGAGATTAAATACCAACTAGGCGCAGTTATAAGATGCATTGATTTTTAGTCAATAGGCTATAATGAAATAAAAATATAAATCATTTCTAATTATAGAATTGGAAACACATCCGAAAGTAGTTCTCTTCATAAGCTATTTCATCAGAAAAAATAGGCTAAAGACCAAATTGAATATATATTGTAGCAAACTCACAAAACACATAGAATTTGCAACATAATGGTTAGTGCAATCACATTAAATTCAAAGTAAATGTTGAAAAAGTTAGAAAACCTATCAACGAAATGCACACTTTGTTTGAGACTAGCTACAGTTTTGTGATTAGAATGTTTGATCAAAAACAAAGTTTCAGAAAACAGACGTACATTTTGTTTCAAAAGAGAAGTTTTAAAAGGGAACGTGAGTGTCCATGGTGATAAATTTTAAATCATGCAGACTATTTTGTTTGGATATTCAAACTGTGGAAAAAGGGAGAATAAATAAAAATTAAGTTTAAAATCATACAATTTAACAATCACAAACCTTCAACAAAAATTAATCTAATTAGCCAATTTAAATATCAACGCACACTAGAAAACTGAATATTATTTATATTCATTTTGGGAATACTTGCAGAAACTCTGTGTCAAAATCCAAATATATGAATAATTGTAACCTTCGAATATAAGAAGAATCTGCTGCGGATATTCTTAGACGATCTCCCAGATCTGAGGCGATAGCAACTTCGTCTTGAAATTTCAGTTGAACAACCACCAGAAGCTGAAACCTTGCGTCTTTGCGACACTAGTCCCAATCTACTTCTTGATTTACATATTCTGCTGTTAGTTTTAGCGACTAACAGACCTGATCTTGAGTGACATACTGGCAAGTAGTTTTTTCTGTAGCCGACAAGAGGTTCGAGAGAAAGAGTTAATGGCTTCTTCTTGTTAATAGTTCGAGCGAAAGAGTTAGCTAATTTGACAGCTTCTTTCAAAGTTTTAGGATTACGGCCTCTGACGAGATTTTCAATATTTTCAGGTAATGAAGATATGAACTGATCAAGAATTATGAAATATTTTAAGTCTTCAAAAGTTTTAGGAACAGAGTTGAATTCCAGCCAGAGGAGGAAATTCCTGTAGATGTAGCATAAGTGACTGTTGAACTTGACAGTTGCGGGGGATGGTTTAGCATTTTTAAATTTAAGTCTGCACGTTTCTGCGGAAGGTACGGAGTAGTTTTGAGTGATATGCATTAGCCAAATTTTCGAAAGGTTGTAGTTTTCCTTTACGTGATGAGGTAGGTTGTTATAGTAGTAGAGTGCCCTGCCAGTTAGGACATTTTCTAGATAGGCAGAGTAACATCTAGGGGGTATTTGAAGAATTTCAGCAGACTTTTCATATTTAGTGAAAAACGCACAGATATCTTCCTCATCTTTATAAACAGGGAGTTCAAATCCAAGTATTTGAGCCGGTGATTTCCCGACCAAACTTTGTTCATTGTGACTATTATTATGGAAATTTGAATTCACGATTACAGGACTTTCCATTTCAGATTTTCATTTTCAAAAGAAGTAATTAGGGAGATTGTTCCTTTTTCTTCATTATATTTAGCCAATTAAAAATTGAATCCTTTTATAAAATAGAGTTAAAGAACTGCACAGCATAACATAACGCATCGGCCGTTAGTTGGGACACACTAATTATTATTTAGCTCAAACGTTTCTCGGTCAAACTGAAATAGAGATGAGGTTACTAAATAAACAAAAGTAATGAGAATGAGTGTCAAGATCGAAGTGCGAGATGAACTGAAACTTATGACCCGAATCTAATACTTTAACATTGAATCAAGGCTAAATAATTTAATAAATACGTACGGGTTCATTTAAATTACATTAAAAAAAGGGGATGAATAAAATGAGGCAAAGAAACATAGTAATGAAATATAAAAAAGTTTAGAGGTATGAATAAGAAGACAATGACAAGCTATATTGAAATTCAACTAATTATTTACGATTAACTATGCAAATAATTATTTCAATTCTGCATACATAATGTACGAGGTTGGTCAATAGTCTACAAGGTCATACAAAATACAAGAGAGGCAAATCAAGAGTCTACACAGTCATACAAAATGCACGAGACAGTTCAAGGGTTTACATGGTCATACAAAATGCACGAGAGACAGTTCAAGGGTTTACACAGTCGTACAGAATAAAGGAGACAGTTTAAATATCCACACAGTCATACAATACACACAGCTACAGAAACTACACGGTCGTACAAAATATACGAGACTAGTTAACAGTTTACACGGTCATACAAAATGCACGAGACAGATCAAGGGTTTACATGGTCGTACATACTACACGAGACATTTAAAAGGTTTACACGATCAGACATTTCCGGCGTGTGAGAGACAAACTCTGCACCACTTTCCACCGTATAATGCTCTAATGTGATGCAGCGCATGTAGTTCATTTGGCAGCCTATCAATGATTGGTCTGAGAGTGAGTTTGTACGTGGTAGAGGCGTCACACTATGGCTAAAACATGTACTTCTATCGCTAGAAAGGGACCTTAACTAGTGGATTATAGGTTCAATAAACCCTCAATTGATGCAGTTAAAGATTAGGGGGGAAATACTGATGCCCTTATTACATTAACAAAGGAAGTTCCAGGGCATCTAGTTAGTAAGGTATAACAAAGTTAATGTCAACGAAATTAATACATTCACACGAGGTTGGAGTAACACAACAACTAATATATTATGCATTAGTACACTACTAGTTAGGAGTTTGAACATTAGTAGGAGACTGTTACGATTAGTCACTCAGAACAAAATTTGAGACTCACTTGCTGAGTACAGTCACCGACAGTCATTTTGGTAGGACTTATTCTAAACAACCACAGCTAGAGAAACTGAAGTAATAAACGCTTCTGACTAATTCAAAAACATAGTAGCCAATCCTGAAACACTGTAATACGAGCTGAAGATTAAACATTTGCATGTATTCATTGCGGTATTTCCATAAATTTTACAACCGTATGAATATTACATTTTAAAATTAGATAAGTTATAATATCAAATATGTTGCGTTGGTGAAATATTAACTTGAGAGGAATCCAGGTAAATTGAATGGGTATGATTTAGATGCAAACATGGGAAGCGACACGGCGTGACACAACTTCACTCCCTGCCATTTCAAACTAACCTGCACTGGTTAAGAACTGATAGAGTGAGGGCTTGGCCTGATCACTACCCACCACATTAATTGACTACAGAATACAACATCCTCAAATGAATGCAGATTCGCATGTTAACTGGTCACACAGAAAATACTAAGCCCCTTTTCGTGGGTTAGATTCCTGTTAAACTCTGTAACAGTTATCCTGTTTTCGATGGCAGTATAGGGTAAAAGAGCGAATGGTACAGATCAAGTGAAGGGGAATGGAGGTCTAGAAGCGTGCCAACTAACACAGATGGGGGAGGGGAATAGTGTCAGACTATGGGGAAAATGCGAGGGTGAATAATGTGAACCACCTCCTCATTTAGGGGATATGGCAAATCATTGGGGAGATGAGTGAAAAACAGTCCATTAATTCAGAACGCACCACAGTATCTGCTGAAGAGAATTATTTCTTGGATGGAATGATTGGAAATACCTGTTTAGTAACTTATTAAAATTGTTTATCTGCAAGAAGCTTATCTTGAAGTGCAAGAAGTTTATTTGATTATTCAGATCTAATAAAATATATCCGATGTGACTATCATCTTTAAATAACCTATGATTGAACACTAAATATAGAAAGTCTGTATACTTTCGGTACAAAATGAACATAGGACTGTTGGTACAAAATGAACAGATAGACTAGACTGTTGATACATAATGAACAGATAGACTAGACTGTTGATAGATAATGAACAGATAGACTAGACTGTTGATACATAATGAACAGATAGACTAGACTGTTGATAGATAATGAACAGATAGACTAGACTGTTGGTACAAAATGAACAGATAGACTAGACTGTTGATACATAATGAACAGATAGACTAGACTGTTGATACATAATGAACAGATAGACTAGACTGTTGATAGATAATGAACAGATAGACTAGACTGTTGGTACAAAATGAACAGATAGACTAGACTGTTGGTACAAAATGAACAGATAGACTAGACTGTTGGTACAAAGTGAACATAGGACTGTTGATACAAAGTGAACATAGGACTGTTGATACAAAGTGAGCATAGGACTGTTGATACAGAATGAACAGATAGACTAGACTGTTGGTACAAAATGAACAGATAGACTAGACTGTTGGTACAAAATGAACAGATAGACTAGACTGTTGGTACAAAATGAACAGATAGACTAGACTGTTGGTACAAAATGAACAGATAGACTAGACTGTTGGTACAAAATGAACAGATAGACTGTTGGTACAAAATGAACAGAGGACTGTTGGTACAAAATGAACAGAGGACTGTTGGTACAAAATGAACAGAGGACTGTTGGTACAAAATGAACAGAGGACTGTTGGTACAAAATGAACAGAGGACTGTTGGTACAAAATGAACAGAGGACTGTTGGTACAAAATGAACAGATAGACTGTTGGTACAAAATGAACAGGGGACTGTTGGTACAAAATGAACAGGGGACTGTTGGTACAAAATGAACAGATAGACTGTTGGTACAAAATGAACAGAGGACTGTTGGTACAAAATGAACAGAGGACTGTTGGTACAAAATGAACAGAGGACTGTTGGTACAAAATGAACAGAGGACTGTTGGTATAGAATGAACAGAGACTGTTGGAATAAGACTCTAGATACATGAATAAGTTACATACCTAGGCAAACAATAGCGAGTACAGATGGCAATTACATTGATACTTGAAATTATATATTAATAACCATTATCTTGTTTTCATAATTAAGAAATTACTTCTAAAATGATTAAAAGGAAGGATGATTAATTCATCATAAATATTATATAAATAGAAAATAATCAAGACATCTAAGTAATTTGACTCACCTTTACTTGATACTTTAGGGAAGTAATCCAATGTCATCCATTTACACTTTATTGCCAGTGAATATGTTGATTATTTAAAGAGTACCACTTGGGAAACTTTAGAATTGGGAGGGGTGAATATATTGGGAGATGAGTAAATAATAAGGTAATTCACCTAATAATTAAAAGACAGATTGTATTAATAAGCCTCAATGAAGTGTAAAACTATAATTTATAGTCTTTTCAGCCACAGCATCACAGGCTACCAAATATTACCAAAGTATTTGATTATCTTAGTTGAAGTTTGTAATATTGTGTTGCAAGGATAGAAAATATTCTATTCTTCAGTGAAATAATTCATTAATGTTACAATAAAAAGAATGCATCTATTTTGTCTGAATTGCATTCTAACATCACTAAATTTTGGTAATCCTCGTCAGGTAAATTGATGGTAACATAGGAGTTAATTCAAAATTTGTCTCAAAATACTCTTGACTGAATTTTAATTTTGAGTCATCCTATTGGAGAGTTATATCTAATTTTCTTTTTAATGTCTCACGCTTTCAATTTAGCTATATGGAATTTTTTTATCAATTTGGAGAGGGAAAGCTATACTATACCATGTTATAGTTATACTTTACTTATACTTTTCTACTGTGTTGTATCCAATAATTACATGTAAACATAGAATGTAAAGATATCTTTTTCCTCAAAAACAACTCCAAAGATCTTTAGTAACATGGAAGCGCTTTGCAGGCAATAGCCTCACTGGAATCTTTGGTAGGTTCTGCACACGAGGGCTATTCTAGCTCACATTCATCAATCACAAGACTATTTGAATTGCATGCCTACATTTTTAATCAATTCAAGTCATCAGTTAACTAATAGCAGAACGTCATTAACGTAATAACACTGGCAAAATTAACTTCACAATGACAGACAAATAACGGGTTAAAAAGTTATCTCCCGCCACCTTTTCCTAAGTAGAATGTAAACAAGGCAAACTATTAATGAGGCAGGACAGTTTGGGACTTAAACCACACATGCTCAGTATTCAACTAGAAAATTGGTCAACATAAGTTTTTTTTCGACCTAGTGTGAGAATACTATTTAGAGTAGCTACATAAATGAAACATACATGATTCAATAGGCCCACTTTTTGCTCTCCTAAAACAATTTTATTTTATATTCATAATTTATGTGAAATAAGGCGTATAAATCTGTAGGTTTTACCTTTATAAGGAAAACTCGTGCCAATTTATCTATATATGAAAAAAGTTACTGCTTTGTGATCTTCAATGTAAAAAATACAAGGGGAATCCAATGGTCTCCACATTTTTCCTGTATGATGAAAAATAAGAAACTTACCGACTATTTTTGAGGAAAAAATAAACTAATTCAAATTTACATCCATTTATTCATAAGTTGAATGCTTTATTTTCTTTTTCTTCCACTAAAAACAACAAAAAGAGATATGTTTGAAAATAAAACAATTTCCTAAATTTTAACAGAAAGACTTTTTTCCCTGTAGCTACAGCGAAAAAAGAAAAAGTTACATAACATATTTTGTTTGAAGAGAGAGATATACTGAAAACTTAGACTGCGAGCGGACCACTGAGCATGCACCCTACCACCACTCACATGGACTACCTGGCACCTGCTCAGGCAGGCAGTCCATGTGAATTACTCACCTCTATTTCGCTCCACAAATTGAAGGGTGGTCGGATATTTCAGTCTCGGAATATTTGGTCTTGAAATTTCGGTCTCTGAATTAAAAAAGGCTGTTATGTAGTTTGTTGTATCCACTATTTCGTTGTACTGCACACTTCAAGAATGTTTAATGACCTACCAGAGGGGTTTGGGGTGACACGCCTCTCTATACATCTAATTCATAAGTTTATTTTTACATCAGACTGAAAATTCTGGGACCGAATTTTCTGTTAAAATTTCATGTTCAATGAATGCCAGTCTGCAGAAACTGGTAATGTTCCTAGTGATCTCTTCTCCTGATCATAGTAAAATTAATGTAATTTTAGGAATTAATTCAGAAGTGTTTGTAGCGTAATTAATGAAAACATAGGAACAGAAGCGGGCAGTGCAATTTTCGAAAGCAGCGGCGCTCCCGCTACAGCAAAATGTAGGGGCAGCGCTACTGCACTACTTTTCAGAAAAATTATCATATATGCTGTAAAATTGAATTTATCATATTCACAGCCACGTAATGTAAAAAGATTAATTGCTGATCCCTTGAAGAAGATTACCCGTAAAGATAAGAGCAAATATAAAATAGCTAAAAGACATAACTTGTGCTTGATCAGAAGAGAACCCATTGTGAAACCCAAGAGAAAATCCAGTGATGCAGTTTTTTGAAGTGTTGTTGAGGAAAACTTCTTAAAAATCACCTACTGTAGCCAGACTGCAGGAACTGGTGAACTGTTTTCCAAGAAACCCTCCATTTTGGCTTCTGTTCTCAGTAATATAATATAGGAGTAGATTAAGGATTATTCACACAGAAAATGTTAAAAATGTCATATTCTGCAGGCTGGCACTGTAGATGTAGAATAAATACTAAAACTACATAACCAGCCCTCTTTGGAAGGAAACACATAAGGTTACTATGTGCAGGGAAGTATCTGAAAACTGATTACGAAACAGTACTCCTCAGACAAAATGTGGGTCTTTTTTGACAGTCCTGACTGATGGGACCCTCATGGCTCACCACATCACCAACGAATTAGACATCACATATGGGCAGAGACTTTTGGAAATTAACTGGTCGGATCTTCAAGGATTCCAGAAGGAGTGTAGACTAATTCTGTTACAAGGTATATTAACTTTTCAAAGGGTGGATTTGTTCATTAGCTGAAAAAGGAAACCTGCTGCGTTAAAAAAACATAATTTTCAAACATGACCAGGTTACAACTCTTCTTCTCACTCTGCTAAGGCAACTGTGAATTTCCTGAGAAGTAGTAAGTTTGTCAATGACAAGTTGATTGTATGGCCAATGGCTCCAAGATTTAAACCCAATTGAAAACCTTCAATCCATCCTGAAGCAGAATGTGAATGTGAGAGGACATCAGTTCTCGTCAAAATATGATCTTTGGAACTTTGGAAGGAAACTTGAAGACTTATAAAACAATATCGTCTGAATTCCAGGGTGGAAAAATAACTTCTGATTGACTAGTAACTCTGTTAGAGATTCAAAATTAACTATATGAGAACTCATTCTAAAGAAAACTCTACAAAAACTACACATTATTTCATTCAACTATGTAAAAATCAGTTATATATTTGAAAAATTGAGCTCTGCATGCTATACATGTTATGCTAATACTAAGCAGGGTTAATCATTAATAAACTACACAATTAACTATTCATGAGTAACTATCAGAATTTGAGTTTTACACTCTTGCGTCTGATACAATTTAGAAATTGATCAGTCTGTATTTGGTGGACAAAAACCCACTGACTTATTCAAAATCTGAAAAAATTCTCTAACATATTGGCTGATTCACCAACAATTTACTCATATAGCCACCAAAAATTAATGGTAACATAGGAATAAATAGCTAAAAATCCACTGACTTTGCTAGAATATTATTTTCAAAGGGGAAAATTCTGCCAACAAGTCTGGAATTTATCATGAAATACAGTCTGGCTCTGCATAAAGCATCTCTTCTTCAGAAGAGATTTTAATTTGAGAGACAGTTACTCTCCAACTCTTAACAGATTCAGAATTTACCTAGGCTAAATTAATGGTTACATAGGAATTAATTCAAGATCTCTCACAGAGATATTCAATTTCTAAAGTTGGGCTCAGATTTGTCACAGAGAGTCTTGGGAAAATGTTCCATATTCTGCTGTCTGGCCCGCAGCTAAATTAAAGGTTACATAAGAATTATTTCAATATCTCCTGCAGCTAAATTGGAGCAAGTAAAGTTAATGGACCAGAAATCAGAAATGAAGCTGCTGAAGAATAAAGATAAAGGACCAGAAATTAAGCTAGTATAGTTAACGACCAAGAAACTGCATTTTTTATTTTATCAAATATTTGCTTCAGTATTTTATAAATGTACAACATTATAAATGATAATATTAATGATTATACATTAATTTTTTATATTTTGTTAATTGAAAGAATTGATGAAAGAAAAAATGTGACCCATTATGAAGTTGTGAAGAACGAGTAGTAAAAAAAAAGGAAAATACTTCTGCTATATTATATGATGTTAGGTAGTATAGAGGCGGGCGAGTATACGCGCTGCAAATAACTCTTAAACGAAAAAGCTAATCCAAATTTGGATGGCACTATCGAAAAGAGCAGGTTTCGAACTATTAGAAACATTGTGAGAAGTTAGTCTGTAGCGAAAATAGGAGACGCACCATACACTCAAATAAATACCTTGGTAAACTGTATGTCCCGAAAATTGTAGTACACTAAAGTTTAAATCGCGCATGATTGATCATTACTTTCAAAGTTATCATCCGATTTTAGTTAAATTTTGCAGAAATATTAAACATATATTCTATTTCATTTTTATAAATAGATATTTTAATTTTCTGCTGTGAGAATTGTGTAAGAAGATGTTATGTTGGTGAGTAAACTTGCCTGCGATATTTTAGAATCTGCGAGCGAGTTTACCCCTCTTTTCTCATGATATTTAAAGCAATAACATTCCAATATGGTGACTATTATAACATAAAATATCTATGTAGTATGTATGTAGTATACGTTATCACTATCACTACTTCAAACTGACTTCTCAAATTTTTTAATTCACTGTTTAGCTAATCATAAACAAAATTATTAATTATTCAATTTATTACCCATAACATATGTTCCTAATCATGTCAAGTTTACTTTTCCAGAGAATTTATCACTAACTAATAATTTCTATCAAATATAGCTAATCGGTATAATGGTATAGAAATATAAGAGGAAGAGGCAGGGGGAGAAAATGGATGAGGCAAAGAGGAGGAAAGTTTTGCATTAGATTGCAACTCGTTCCCTCAGCATAAGGAAGGCTGCCAAAGGATTGAAGGTATCTGAAAGGATGATATACAATATAGAATAAAGAATGACAAACATTCCATCAAGTTATCAGGAGGGCAACCTAGTTTGCCCCGAGAAAGTGAATGTGAGCTTTTACACCTCTTAGAACTCAAAGCTGAATGGGGATTTGCAGCAGATAAGGCAGAGCTTGTTTCACTAGTTCACGATTATGTCCAGACAAACAAAGATGGAGACAACGAAGTAGGGGAGCATATTCACAAATACTGCCAATTTAAGGTGAGAATTAAATAAGCTATAGACATCTTACTTTAGCTAGCCGATTCACCAGTTAGTAGACTTCAGCTGTTTTCTTGTCTTTCTTTTTGTATCCTAAATCTCTATTCGCTTACAAGACAAACCACCTGGCAAAGATTGGGTTATGAATTTCATGAAGCGGCGTAACCTTTCCCAGAAGATTCCCTCTACATTGGAGAAGGCTAGAATGATAGCAACATGTGACCCTGAGAAAATATATGGATTCTATGATGCACTAGAGCAGCAGGTGCAAGCATTTGGGATAGCTGACCGTCCAGAATGCATATGGAATATAGATTAATCTAATTTGTATCTTGATGCACAACATACAAAGGTAATTGCACCTAGAGGGAAGAAAGCTAGTAGAGCTTCGGCTACCAGTGGCAGAGAAGCCGTGACTATTATGGCAGCCATCTCAGCTACCAAAAAAGCACTTCCTCCATTCATCGTATTCAAGGGCCAATATTTGATGACAAATTGGTACATTCCTCAAGTCCAACCAGACACCACCATCACTGTCACAGAGAATGGTTGGATGACCTCACAAGCTTTTTACAATTGGTTCAAAAAGTTTTGTGAGACTCAGACACAATGTCCATTACTTCTAGTAATGGACGGTCACAGCACTCCTATCAGTTATGTCATTAAGTTGGCCAGAGAACAAGATGCAACTCTGTTGAAGCTTCCACCTCACACCACGGATCATCTGCAGCCTCTTGATGTCTGCTGTTTTAAAGCACTCAAGTCTAAGTGGGACCAGGACATTGCCAAATGGACTCAAGGCAAGAAGGCCAGGCGAATTTCTCGTCCAGAAATCATCAAACTAACAGGTGAAGTGTGGCAAGAATCATTCACAGAGGCAAACATTGAGTCAGCTTTTAGAAAGACAGGGATTTTCCCTGTTGATCGTTTTGCCTATCCCACTGACGTGTTCAACCCTGATTGGTATGAGAGCTACTTAGACAAACAGCTCGTGGAGAGGAAAATTCATTTTCATAAGCCAGCAAATGCTTTGCCAGCACCCACCAGTACACCTGCGAAGGTAAGCTAGTATATTTAAGTACGATTATATTATGGAAATATCGACTACCTTAGCAGATGAATAACTAACAGGTAATTTATTACAGACATGTGCTGAAGCAGTTACTGCGGCAGTTCTACTAGATGAAGCAGGCCCCTGTGATGCAAATATGACTCAAGAAGAGCATAGTAGCTAAAATTGCCAGAATACATTGAGCTCTACACCATCTGTTTCCTTCATTGGAATTGAAAAAGACACCCCATCACGGAGATCAGATTCACGTGTGAATATGAGTTTTGGACAATTGCTTGCGAGGTCCTTTGCTACCAATCACGCAAATAGACGCTCCATGTCTCCAAATGCCCGACTAATGAAGGACTCTCCCTGCCTCACAGCTGATGAAATGTTCTACGCTATTGAGAAAAAGAAGTTTGAAAAGGAAAAGAAGGAACAAGAGAAGAAGCTAAGGAAAGAACGCAGTGAGACCAAAGCTATCACCACCAAAAGCAAAGCAAAGAAGACTCCTGACTTAGAGGAAGGCAGATCTGACACTGACGAACTGACAGAGCTTGACAATGTTCTTTACCTTGGACAGCCATCTGCAGCCAGTACCAGTGACGAAGACTAATTAGATTCTGACGAGGACACTGTATTGTCAACATCAGTGGCCTTTAACTCTAGACAGTACAGTAACATACCGAAGACACTGGGCACTGACAAATACTATGTTGTTAGTTATGGTAAGGAGTTAGGTTATGTAGGAAAGATTATTAAGGTAGGTTAAGTAGATGTGAGACGTGTGACCCTAGAAAATGTTCGATTGGCCAGTGAAGGACGTGACAGAGAATGTAAAGGTAGAACAGCTCATTTGTGGACCTCTGAAACTACAGTCAGGGTTGCCTTTCTACATTCCACAGGTTCAGCAAGCTTTAAAACAATTCCATAACCATAAAAAGAATTGCTGAGTCGTAATTAATACGACTGATTTATGAATAGTATCAAAGGACTCGCAGACAGATTGACATATAAAGGGTTCATGTGTTGTGATAGTACGTTGTGATAGAGGAACAAGATTATTTTCATTTATCTCTGTTTCAAACTATTTTCGTTTTTTCTCTTTTTGAATAACATAAGCTATTTGATTTCACCTCTGTATTTCCATTATTTTCTCATAATTGCTAATGACACAGGAGCAGAGATACAATGGTGTCACTGTAAAGGAATGAGAGCACTCCTTTGGTCTCCTAGCTCATAAATAGTCACGGTAGTATAACATAAGTTTACCATTCGTAAAATATAATCGCAACACTCGCAGGTGAGGTTTCCCAATGGTAAAACAGTCCCACCTGTGAACTAGGCGAGTTTACACCCCTTTAAAATATGCCCGTCTGTGATGCGGGTGAGTTTACCCCCCTGGTAAACTCGCCCCCCTTTGTGAGTAAACTCGCACGCAATATTGAGGATCGTGATAACTAAAAAATCATCAATGAAGTTTTTTAGAAGTATACAACTGCCATCATTACTTTACGATATCTAGCCCTCAACGTAATTGATATACACAGGAAAGTATGATTCTGTGCTGTTTTAGTATAGTCGTTATCCAAATTTGCGTGCAAAGTGCGTATAATAGCCTGCCTCGACGCTATATCCTTTAATGTGGTACCTATCCAAGTAAAATAGCATGTCTCATAAACTCTCAATTTGTCTTTCCAAAATTCACCAATTTCTCTCCAAAATGTTTAAATTATCATAAATTATCTCCAAAATAACATTGTAGCATAGGAAAAAATTAGATATTTCTTGCCATTTGCAATTGAAAGGCTCAGAATAACTGTCACAAACACGCCATTAAAATGGCGAGTTTGGACATGTTCTATTAGGGTCATGCAGGTATATTGCGGCCCTCTCATTCTCAAGATAGTCTCTATAACATTCTGAACCGAAATTACATTAAAATGTTGCATAGCTATCAAAAGAAGCGCAGTGCTAGTCTGCAGAATGCGTCTCTTCTCCTGCAGAGATTATAATTTGAGAAACAGTTACTCTCCGACTCTCAGTAGCAGATTCAGAATCTCCCGCATCTAAATTAATGGTAACATAGGAATTAATTCAAGATCTCCCGCAGGGATCTCAAATTTCTAAAAATTCGATAAAAAACTCCCGCAGAGAGTCATGGAAAAATGTTCCATATTCTGCAGACTGGTAATATAGGAGTTAATAGCTAAATATCCTTCGACCGTCGACATTGCAGGAATTTTTTATTAGAGAAATCCAAGTAAAATAGTATGTCTCATAAACTCGCCATTTGTCTCTCCAGCTCTCTCCAAATTTCAACAAAATCTCTCCAAAATGATCAAATTTTCATAAATTCTCTCCAAAATGATCAAATTTTCATAAATTCTCTCCAAAATGATCAAATTTTCATAAATTCTCTCCAAAATAACATTGAAGCATAGGAGAAAAATAGATATATCTCGCCATTTGCAATTAAAGGTCTCAAAATAACTGTCACAAACTCGCCATTAAAATGGCGAGTTTGGACATGCTTTATTACTTGGAGAGAAATTGAATATCTCCCGATAGGGTCACGCAGGTAAATTGCGGCCCTTTAATTTTTAATTGCGGCCCTCTCAAGAGAGTCTCTAAAACATTCTGAACTGAAATTACATTAAGATGTTGCATAGCTATCAAAATAAGCGCACTGCGTGCTATAATTTTTTACTTTATGTTTTTAACGAGTGTTTTGAAGCTATGACTTTTCTGTTGTTAGAGGCCGCAATTAGTTGGTGGGCCGAAATTGAATTTATCTGCTTGACCCTATATCATTGGAATTTACCACCAAATACAATCTGGTATATAGCTATGTATAGGCAGTATAGCCTCAGTACCAGACTGGAAAACATAAATTCTAACAGAGTTACTCCTAACTTCATGCATTCCCATTAGTGATGTTTATCATCACAACAAGCCCAATTGTGAAGCTTAAATCATTAAATGACTTATTTTACATTAGTTTTCACTGCGGAGTTCAAATTTTTTTAAATAATTTACTGATTTCTGCATTTTTTAGGGTTAAAATGAGTAATTTTTGTTCATTCTAAATTCCTAACAGAGTTACTAGTCAATCTGAAATGAGTTATTATTCCACTCTGGCAGGCTCAGTATAGGACCAGTCTGTATTTGATGTAAAAAATTCCACTGACTTTTTCAAAAAGCTGAAAAAAATCCACCATAAATTTCCAGTAATTTGGCTGATCCACCAACATTTTACCCATTTTTCCACCGAAAATTAATGGTAACATAGGAATAAATCCAGTCTGCAGAATATGGAACATTTTTCCAAGACTCTCTGCGGGAGTTTTTGATTGAATTTTTAGAAATTGGAGATCTCTGCGGGAGATTTTGAATTAATTCCTATGTTACCATTAATTTAGCTGCGGGAGATTTTTAATTAATTCCTATGTTACCATTAATTTAGCTGCGGGAGATTCTGAATCTGATACTGAGAGACTGAGAGTCAGAGAGTAAAGTAACAGTCTCTCAAATTAAAATCTCTGCGGGAGAAGAGTCACATTCTGCAGACTGGGAATAAATAGCTAAAAATCCACCGACTTTACTAGAAGTAGAATATTATTTTTAATGGGAAAAAATTCCACTGACATGTCGGTGGAATTTACCATGAAATACAGACTGAGTATAGGATTATAATAGGAAATTGGAATTAATTCAAGATCTCCCACAGAGATATAAAATATCTAAAATTAGGCTCAGATTGGTCACAGAGAATCTTGGAAAGATGCTGATGCATATTCTGCAGACCCAGACTGGAAAACATAAATTCTAACAGAGTTACTCCTAACTTCATGCATTCCTATCAGTAATGTTTATCATCACAACAAGTCCAATTGTGAAGCTTAAATGACTTATTTTACATTAGTTTTCACTGCGGAGTTGAAATTTATAAAACAATTTACTGATTTCTGCATTTTTTAGGGCTAAAATGAGTAATTTTTGTTCATTCTAAATTCCTAACAGAGTTACTAGTCAATCTGAAATGAGTTATTATTCCACTCTGGCTGCAGACTGGCACTGCAGTCTGGGAAATTGACAGATTTGTTGGATAAGCTTGTTTTGAAAGTGGTCAGTGCCAGTTGTGGAAAAGAGGGAAATCCAACTGGATAATAACCTGAATTCATCAGTTAAACTACCCATGAAAAATTGAAAATGAGTAGGGTCACGCAGGTAAATTGCGGCCCTTTTATTTTTAATTGCGGCCCTATCAAGAGAGTCTCTAAAACATTCTGAACCGAAATTAAATTAAAATGGGATAGTAGCTATCTCAAGAAGTGCAGGCATGCTATAATTTATTAATTTAAATTTTTAACTTGTGTTTTGAAGCCATGATGTTTCTGTTGTAGAGGCCGCAGTTAGTTAGTGTGCCGCAATTTACCTGCTTGACCCTAACTAAGAACACTCAACTCTGGACCCATACGGCATACGCCATACAGTCATACCGGGCATAACTCAAACTCATAACTCATAAGCACCTTTTCACTTTTCTGTTCAGCCTTTTTTACCTCATATTTCGGTGTTCTTAACTTGTTAAGCAGAGTTAGCTAATGCACCCCTAAAAATCAACGAACTTTGATCGTTTGTACTTTGCTGGAACATCAATTTCATGTCTGACTGGTTTCATGATTTCAAAGGTACACGGATCTGACAAGTGACAGGCAAACTACAATATAAAGTCATTTTTGATAGATAATAGATATAGGAAGAAACTGAAAAATGATCTCGGTCAACAGGCAAGTACAAAAATTATGATCTCAATATTGCAAAGTAAGAACTATAGATAAAAAAGGATGGTAACTGATAAGATTCCTAGATAAAAGTAAAATTTCAGTGACTGATAATCGTGTTCTGTTCCTAGAATAGAAATCACTGTGATCATCAAAATAGATCAAAGAAATCATGTTGCTTTGGTTAAATTCAACTTGTTTTGAAATGAAGTACATGATTTTATTCCTTGAATTTTCATACATATTTCAATTTTATTTCAAATCCAAGTACCCAGGTAAGAAATGAAAGTTAATATTACTGTATTTATTTTCAGACCATGGATATTGACTCTGACGACTTTACATTTTCACATATAGAGAATTGAAGTTTAAAATTAGTTTTACTGAGTAAAAAAGGTTTTTATTACTAATTATTTGTTTATCGTGATGCCTTCAATCCAATATGTTTGAAAAAACATGAAAAAATTATAATTATTACTATTATTATCATAATAATTTTTATCAATTATGCTGACCAATAAATTTTCGAATTTCGATCTCAATCTGTGAGGAAGTATAATGAGATAGTATATAAAAAAATAAAGTTTTTTAAAAAAGAATGGAAAATATTCTTTTACAATTTTTCTTAAACAAATTTGAAAAATAGCTCTGTAACTTTGTGGACAACTAAATTCTGAACAAGATCTAGCTCAAAAACTGTACGAATTGATGCCTTTAGAAAGTACTCACATATTTTTTTTTTCGGGGGGTGGGGGCAAAAATACTCACTTAATATTAATTTCAAATAAAGTGTCTTATTGAAGTTATTTTCTTCTTTTTTTCGATCTATATATTAACATATTTCCATCCAATTTTAATTAAAATTGTCTTTATTACTGCTGGAAAAAAAATGAAAAGCAGCGCCTTTAACTTTATTTGTATACATTTTCAGCCGTTAGCTGAAGAAAATTATTTTGGTGAAGGGGGCAAAGCTGTAAAAAAAATACTCCATTTGAATAGTTGCATTAACCTTTAAAATCTAAAATTTGTATATTAGTTAATAAACTTTTTTTTCTTCAGGAGACGGTTCCCTTAAATTTTTAAAGGTTGTCGGAAATTTCGGTCTGAAAAGTTCTGTCTAGGAAATTTTGGTCTCGGCATTAAAAATGACCTCTTAACATAAATGGTCATTATTAAGTTTATTGTATCCGCTAGTTTGTTGTATGACACACTTCATGGATGTTTAATTGTCTTGTCAAGGGTTTTTTTGGGGGGCAGCTGATAAGTTTTAATGTATACCTCAGACCGAAAGTTCCGAGACTGAATCTCATGTTAAAATGTCAGAAAATTTCAAAATTACAAGCGGTTAATGATGTTATTCTCTTAATAAAACAGCAGAAGAGGAAGTTTACCTTCGACGATCTTAGCCGTTAAATGCACCGTTACCCTTAAATTTTCTTGTGATTACTCTTAGCTAAAGGTAATTGATAAACCTATTAATATTTAGAATATATTTTGTAAATTCAAATAAACTTAAAAAAAATATATATATAAAATACAGCAAAGCTCAATTATTGAAATTCACGATCTTAAATGGAAGCAGATCAAAAAAATAATCTTCATGACAGGAATTTTTTTCTAGTTAAAGAAAATATAAAATATAAATAATTATTCAAAGAGAGCGTGCGAGTTAAATCTATGTCATGCAAGATAACTTTTTATTTAAGTATAGACATTTTAAATCAGGTAAAAAAACTTTTAAAATATATACAATCTATACGCATACAGGATTATTAAGTAGTTCAGCTAAAATTCTACATGCAGTAGGAGAGAATTTCCGTGCGTAACTAAAATTCAAACCATACCACAATATTCTCTGAACATTTTCTATCAGATTAAAAGGGGCAGTACGTTTATATAAAATATTGGCATTTTTTTGTAAAAATATGTTGTTAGTAATTAGTAATATACTTGTGTACATTTTTTAATCTGAAATAGAACTAACTTACAGAAAAAATGTATATATGCTTGTAAGTGTAAGTTTCACCGCATCGGTAGAAATGGCGCTACAATCCGCCGTCTTTTAACGAAATTTGAACATTATTGTACTCGAATATACGTCAATATAATGAAAATTTAATTTAATATCAAATAAACTAGATCGCGAATAAAAACATACTAACAAACAGGGCAAAGTTAGCGATATCGTGCGGATGCGCTCAATCAGTTTGTGCTAACTGTGAATTTCCTCAGAAGATGGCACTGCTGTTGAGAATTAATTTTACTCTTTTTTTTATATGAACTGACAACATTTCCTTCTATCGATTTATCGACAATAGAGAAAAAGTTTGCCCAAAGTTTTACTGCCTCCTTAACGTTTCTTAACAAATAAATATAACATATTCACATTATTACAAAGATAGTTACAGTTTGAAGAAACGCATTATCTTTTATTTGATGAAGTAACTTTAGATAATTTGAATGCCAGGTAGCACGATAATATAGAGAGAAGAGCCACAATGGAGAGAAGAGTCAGTCCGGCGATTAGGATTGACTGAGACAGGCGACAGAAAGGAGTAGAGGCTTCGGTAGTCGACTTGTCTGTAACTTGAAGAAAACAGGTTGTTAATATCGTAGTTATTTTCTCTGATATTTAATTTTCTGAGTAATTAGGTTCTTGTACTTGTGTTTCCTCTGTTTCACAACATCTTTCCTTTGTATTTAGTAGGAGAAATTCAACTATTGTGATTAAAATTGATTTATTATATACCAATATTTCTCCTCGATAACACTGACTTCTGTCGAAGGTATTATTTTAAGAAAATGGGAAATTCATCCACTGATTATTTGTTTATGGAATGTTGAATGACAATAGAAAATAATATACTAGAGAATAGAAAGCACAACCTCCCTGAATATACACCAATATTATGATATGGATAAGCTCAGATGAAAAGTTATTGTGGGGCCACAAAAGAAAATAAAGGGTCTCACCTAATCTTCTATGGCCCCACCTTAAAGGTCCCCTCCAAGCAAATATTTTAATTGCCTTATTCAACGAGGCTAATGTTTCTTATCATTTTGCTGCAAACCGCATCGAATTTGATAGCATATTTTTAATTTTATATGCTTTTAAAGATTTTTATAATCAAAACTCGACAAAACCTATTTTACTTCTGACTTACTAATTTAAGAAATTTTCAGCCTGAAGAAAAATAATGTACACCATTTGTTTTGATTTTCAACTAGGAATTAGGTTTAATAAATCCATTTAATATTCGTGTAAAGATATAAAATTGAATGAACTTATAATAGAAACGTTTATATACTTTAGGAAACAATTAATATCTAAAATAATGGCCGAAAACGCATAGTTTGTTTATAAAATTCAAATCTTCTTCTTGAGCGTCAGATTAGTGATTCGCTCAATTGTTGCTCACTGAGTACTAAAAAACTTTAAAAACAAATTATAAAATATATATTGAACCGAATTGTATGTGGTTTGCAGAATAATGATCGTAGACCTTAGTTGTATAATATTATTTAATAAACTCATTTTTTCCCGGAGCCTGGAGTGGACCTTTAACTTTCTCTCCGTGAAGGAACCTTTCCTGTTTTGATTTTATTACAGAAAATGAATAATGATATTTCTATATCTTACAGAGTTGTTCTCTTTCGATGACTAGAATGGGATGGTCCATTTGATGCTCATTGTCAAATTCTAAGTTGTCTTGGAGTGACCTGCGCTTTCTTTTGCCAGAGTACACGGGCCCATTGACACATGGAATGACACATTCTCCTTTGCATAACTGGAGCTGACAACTTAGTTGAAATTTACTGTCAGTTGGAAGACCCTAAAAAAGAAACATATTAGTCAAATTAACACGAAATTATCAAATCGCATGCTTGAAAGTAGATGTAAAATATTGTCACGATATTAATAAAACAATTAATATTTGTAGTTAAACAGAATAAAATGAACTATAGCTACATTATATCTATTACAGTTAGTTAGGTATATTCACAAATTAACGTATCAATTTCTGGCTAAAAACAAAGTTCAGAGATAGAGTATTTGTGACCATACTTTGATATAGGAGTAGAGCATCAAATCTGCCTGCACGCCATTGGAAGTTCTGCTCTTGCCGAAGAATGACATGACATCAGGTCTGTTGATGCAGCCAAACTGATCTACCAGTTGCTCCCTCCTTCCACTCTCCATAGCAATGGAACAGTTAAGAACATTGGCATCCATCTCCTTATCTGCAATAAAGAACACTTCATGAGCTTTTACCAGTTCATTTCAGGCGAAGCTACAGGTAACATGAAATCCTGAAACTATCCTCCAGAAAACATGAAACTTTTAAGGAAAACTGAAACTAAATCCTCAAATCAGCTACTTGAGGACCAAAGGGAAAACGTTACTCTTTGGCATCTTTACCGTGAACATAGAAGACGGCAGAAGTTTCTTCTCCTTGGTATATGTAGCCAGTTACCGGTTGGTCCAAGATACTCTTTCCTTTTCTTTGGACTGTCATTAGAGTGTTAACAGACTCTTCAGTTAACAGAACATCAACCTGAAAAATACGAATTTTATTCATTTATGTACAATAACAATTACCATATTCCATCAAGGTTTCTTTTTGCAATTTAGATGAGCTAGAGAATACTAACTGTAATAAAAAATAAATACTTTCAATTTCATTTAAAGATGATGTGTCTTGCATCAAAAGTGTTTAAAATTAGAATAGTTAAGTGGTTTTCAATTTATTATTCAAATAATGTACTCACGAATTGAGGATCCACGACTTTTATTGGTTTGAAGTCTATTTTCTTCATGAAAGAATAAGGCCAAATACACTTCATGGAAAAAGCTTCGTCCCAAATCTCAGTGATGAGTGGATCTAACTGTTAATGTAAATTGCGAACGGAAATAATTAGTTAGTATAATAATAATCAAAATATTATAAACTATACAAAGTATGATTAACAATTTGAAAAATTAAAAGGACATTTTTATTTTCTAATTTCCGTGAAAACTTATACCAATATTTAATTCATTTTGATATATGCTCTGATAAACAAAAACAATCTCAATCTGAGACACTCGATGTATTTCAAGTTTATCAAATAAGTTTTTTCTCTATATCGAGACACTTAAGTTCAGCAACTATAATTTTGATAAACTTATGTGTTTGAAGATCTTGAAAGTGTTTTCATGCGATGCAATTCAACGAAGAATGATTAAATGAAGTGAAACACTACAGGGTGGGGCGTAAGTTTGGAAGCAATTTTTCAAACATTAATATAATTCTTAAAAATAAGTTCCTAAGTAGGTGATAGGGTTTGAACTATAGTAGAGACACTACATTATGACGTGGCAGTGTTATTTTTTACAAAAATTTAGTCAATTCAAAAATGTCAGATAAAAGAGAAGCCATTATTGCTCTACACCGTGCCGGGAAGTCAGATTCCGTCATTTCAAAGACTCTCTCAATAGCGAGATCGACTGTTTGGAAGTGTGTGAAGCGTTTTAATGAGAGAGGAGACTTGACTGATCGTCCAAAAAGAAGTAGACCATGCTCACAACGCACCAAACAACTGATAAAATGTGCCCGAGAGAAGATCAGGAGGAACCCGAAAAGGTCGATACGATTGTTAGCCAAAACAGCTAATGTGAGTCCCAGAACAATGAGAAGAGTAGTCAAAGAAGACCTAAAGATGTCCTCTTTCACCCTCCAAAAGAGATAGACTCTGTCAGAAGCTGTAAAGAAAAAGAGATTGGAGAGAAGCAAAGCACTTCTGAGAGAATTGAAGTCTGGCACTGCTGGTGAAATTGTTTGGTCTGACGAAAAAAATTTCACAGTGGTAATGGCTCACAACCGGAGGAATGTCAGAATAATTGGAAAAAGTGCAAAAGACATCCCATACAACCAAAAAACTGTCCACAGAACCATGAAACCTGCTTCAGAAATGGTCTGGGCCGCCGTTTACGAAACTTGGAGATCTCCTTTGATTTTTGTGGAACAAGGCGCCAAAATCAATGCTAAATGTTATATTGAGAATATTTTGACGCCAATGTTGGAGTCAGCTAAGGATCACTTCGGTAATGACACTCTATGGACATTTCAGCAAGGGCGCGACTTCACATACTGCAAATGTCACTCAAAACTGGTGTCATGACCATCTTCCACGGTTTTGGTCCAAAGAAATGTGGCCTCCCTGCTCCCCAGATGTTAATCCTATGGACTTTTCGGTATGGTCCATTCTTGAATCAAAGGCCTGTGGTAAATTCCATCGCAGTGTGGATGATTTAAAGCGTTCGCTCAGGAGATCTTGGAAGGAAATTTCACAAGAACAGTTGCGTGCCGCAGTAGGAGGAGTTCGGAGGAGATTTGAGGCTGTTATTAAAAACGAGGGGGGACATTTTGAATAAATTTATGATTTTTGAATTCTTAAAACCCTTATGTAATAATACATAACTGTAAATTATTAAATATATTTTTCGTTGAATTATAATATGCACTTTCATTTGCTTCCAAACTTACGCCCCACCCTGTATAAAGCTTCTGAAACACATAAGTTTAAAAAAATAAAAGTTATTGCATTTTAGTGTCTTGCTTTAGAGACAAAACTTGAAAGACTTCACATCAACATTACCTGTATGATGATAGTATTTTGGTAGTACATGTCCTCATCAACTGTAGGATCTTCTAATCGACCATCAGTACCACATTTATTGATAGGAATGAGGAATCTAGAACAAAAACAAATAAATAATATTTTACCATTTACCATAATTTTTTTAACACAAATAAATCATATTATATTGCTAATTCTATGAATATTTTTGCCGATTTATATTCACTGAAAATAATTTCTTAATTTTCCTTTAAATATTTTGATGAGAAATCATATTTTATCACATAGTTTTTAAATATTTAAAAAGCTTTCGAGTTTCGACATGTTAAATGTTAGTATTTTTATGAAAAAATTTAACCCACTGCGTCATTTCTTGAAATTTCTATAAACATTCAAGATAGCAATACCGATGTAACGTACGACACAAGTACAAGTCCACTTTTATTCTATTTATATTTTAATGATGTTTTAAAGTGGCCCCTATAAATAGTTTAGATTGTACTCTTTGTACAGACGATGCTGTGTTTTATTGTAGGAATATGTGTTTTCTTATTTTTTTAATTGCATAATTTTATTTGCTAATTTTATTTAACAATGGCTGGTTTTTAATAAACTCATCCAAATATTTCCAGAATAATGCTTTTTAACTCTCATAAAATAGTGATAGTAATTCACACTATTCATTTTAATAACAGAGTTCTAAAAAGAGTAAGTAAGTAGTTTTAAATATTTAGGAATTATTATCGTCGATTAACTTTGAGTGAATATTTGAAATATTTATGTAGTAAACTTAGTAAACGAAAAGGTATTTTAAAAGCATTTTCAAACTTATTTTAATAGAAAAACAATTGTTCTTACAGTATGTATAACTCATTAACCTACTTTGTTTTCATTCAATCTATTGTCATTTACGGAGAGACTTTTACCAATTTACCCCAGTTATTAGGAAACATTTCAAAAAGTATCTTAATAATTATAGTGAATGTAAGGAGGGATTTTTTAAGGGTAGATTTTCAATAACAAATAATTAAATGAATAAGAAATTAAATTTAACAAAGTGTTACGATTAAATAATATACTCAATTTTTTGCACAATACTATTCATTCCAGTCGGGATGTTTTAAACACTTGATTATATTAGAGTATATCTTCCAACACTCTTTTGCCTAATAATTTATCATTTTCTCTACTCACGTATAGTTCGTATTGCCGGTATTTTTCTCGGTGACATAATGGCACTCCTTATTAGAATAGTGACCCTTGGAATAAATCACACCAGAAAACGGCTGATCAAAGAAAACGTGAACTGTCATTCCAGATCTACCGCATTTGGCGTCTAGATTCTGTACTGTGGGCATATTCATCATGACACTCTGGTGGGCAACTTTGGCACTTGTTACAGCCAACAGCGACATCTGTTGAGTAAAATTAATATTAGCTTGCTGATCTGTAGTTGACAAGTTATTAATAACTATACATTCAAAGGAGTTAATATTGTTTATGAAGATATTTGTTGTATTCTTTTGAGCTACAATTTTTGTAGCTTTTTACCAATGTAAGTAATGGGGCAGTATTTACCGATGTAAGTACTGCCCCGTGCAAGCAGTTGCCAGTACTCTCACCTTAATCATAAAAATGGTCGCCATTGGAAGAGTAGACCTTGAGAACATGATTAGCCTCAGTCTTCTATCTGCAAAAGAAAATAACGATAGACTGTCCTGATAGTTACTTGGGCAAATGATGTCATTACTATTAAAAAGAAAATAACGATAGACTGTCCTGGCAATCAAAAGGTAGTTGATGTCATTATTAATAAAAAGAAAATATAAAATTATTAAAATGATTAACAACATAAATCTCTCATCGACGTTATACTAGGCCGGTATAAGGAAAGTTCCGAATTATCAGATGGTTCCACATCTTCGATCATATAAAAAAAGATATATTTGTATAATTACTAACTAAAATAACAGTTCAATAATCGTTATTATATTTTTTTCTTATCGGATGGTACCGTCCAATAATTTGAAAACTTGCACAGTATTTTTTATTTTTATTTTTAGATTGTCTTTTCACATTTGTTAGAAACCAAATGTGGTAAATGAAATTTGTAACACAAAAATACAGAAACTGAAAGAAAATAACAATTAAATTTCAGCGTACGTAAATGTTTCACTTTCTTCAAACCCCTGGTCCCTGTGGTTCACTTTTTTCGGTAGGAATAAGCAAGAAGTGGTGCCTTTACAGTTCGAAATGGAGGTCTACCATAGAGAGAATATGAAAAGTCATGTAAGACAAGAGCACCAAAATACTTTTACTCTTCACCATACAAAGTCACGTTAAATGTAACTCTACACTTCGCACTCAAATATACAAAGGTTAAACCAATATATGTGAAGTAAGTATAATACACGTACATAGTTCAGTATATCCATAAGAAGTGATGGAAACTAATCATGAGACTTATTTAGAGGTTTATCCTTGTTGGCCTTTCTAAACACACTAAGTAGGTATTGTTTGTCTATTCCATTCAGTTTAATAAGACCTAGAATTGTTTGTCTATTCCATTCAGTCTAAAAAGACTTGTCATTCTTTGTCTATTCCATTCAGTCTAATAGACCATGTATTGTTTATCTATTCCATTCAGTCTAATAAGACTTAGTATTCTTTGTCTATTTCATTCAGTGTAAAAAGACTTAGCATTGTTTGTCTATTTCATTCAGCCTAATAAGACTTATCATTGTTTGTCTATTCCATACAGTCTAATAAGACTTAGTATTCTTTGTCTATTTCATTCAGTGTAAAAAGACTTAGCATTCTTTGTCTATTCCATTCAGTCTAATAAGACTTATCATTGTTTGTCTATTTAAGACAAGACTTAGCATTCTTTGTCTATTCCATTCAGTCTAATAAGACTAAGTATTCTTTGTCTATTCCATTCAGTCTAATAAGACTTAGCATTGTTTGTCTATTCCATTCAGTCTAATAAGACTTAGTTTTCTTTGTCTAATAATAAGGATTAGTATTTTGTGACCGGAGGAATCAAATCCATTCCATGCAATCTTCCCTAGCATAGTTTATCACCACACCGCTACATCAGAGTGCCAGTGCAATGTCCTCTAACTGGTGAACTATGGCATTCTTCAGTAAATAAAGGGTAGAAAAATCAAGGAAGGGTAGTTATAAGTGAGTGTAAATAAATACTTTTAGCGAAGAGTGTTAAAAATACGCACTGAAAAGTATATTGAATATTCTTGAAAGTTTGCCATGTCTCTGCCACTCTACTACCGTTGCTATTCTTTTAACAGATTAATTATTAAAGGATAATGAATTCCTAGTTATAGAATTAAAATTTCGCCTCATAATTTCAAGTTATCGGACGGTTTCACATTTTCGATCATATAAGAAAAAAACTATTATTTAACTCGTTGTTTTGCTTGGTATCCATGATACCTACAGGTATCATGGATACTTCCATGATATTATCCATGATACCTGCAGGTATCATGGATACCAATCAAAAAACGAGTTAAGCAATGATTTATTATCTCGTATGATCGAAAATGTGGAACCGTCCAATAACTCAGGACTTACCCTTACTTATGTTAAGAGTACGTAGTAAATGAAGTTCAGTCTTTAATCTTCTCACTCAGGCTAAAGGTTAAATCCTCTTCTTAACACCAGACAACAGGAACTGTTTCGACTAGTTCCTCCTGACTGGATTTGCTAGCAAGGTTAGCCACTGTGGTGACACTACTCAGACCTAGTGTCCTTCTATTGCAAAATACTCACCAAAGTTAATTTACTAAAACATTGCCTTAAATTTGATTGCATTTTGTGTAATATTTGTTTTAAGTTATCGGTTGTCAGTATCCATTATTTAGTTGATAATTATAACATCATAAGGTATTTCTCAATACTCTCTTCTATCATGAAGCTGTCTGTGGTGAATGGAAGAGAAGCAGAGTTGCGTCCCTTTGGCTCCGAACTGTTGTAATTTGAGTGACCGGTAAGAAGCCTACAGGAAAAATGACCACCCTTTTCGTAAGTTTCCTTGGTAAATGACTGCATTTACGGATTAGCTTTTCTGCATCCATGAGCTTTGTCACTGACGGAGGTAGATGATTTCATCCATGGAGCTACATTCCTTTCTAACTGCTTCTTCCAGTATTTTTTTTTTTGACGTTGGCGATATTTTGACGTTAAACCCCTACTATATAATCAATCAAAATCAATTTTATTTTAGAATATTTTAAGCGGGAAGAGTTTGTAATTATTATTGAATATAATTTTACCTACTATTCTGAACCCATTTTGCTCCATAATACTGAAGCAAATTTAGTAATTCATATTATTATTAATGTGGGCTTTTTTCCTTGTGGGCATTTTTTCTAGAGTGCATTTTTCCTTGTGGGTATTTATCCCTGTAGGCATTTTTTCCCTCTGGGCATTTTTCCCTCTGGGCATTTTTCCTGTGGCCTCTTTTCGGGAACCATAATTTGATTATACATATTATCTTATTTTTCATTTTTACCATGTTTATCATTTTTTAACGTTATTTGCAGTTCTAGAGGACAGCGCTAGGGTTATGCTCTTCAACTACGAGGTCTTAGATTTTGTGTTAGGTAGACTCGTAGGCTTCATTTACTATCACCTCTTCATTTTCCTCTTCCTTCCGTGAGTGCAGCAACCGGTGCTTGTGTCCCTTTTCATCACATTCCTTGGTAAGTGACTGCATTCACGGAGTAGCTTTTCTGCATCCATGAGCATTGTCACCAACTGTGGCAAGTGACAATACTCATGTAGCCACTTTTCTTTCTGACTGCTTCTTTCATTCATTTGTACTTAATTTACTTTTGACGTCAGCGATATAGTTGACGTTAAACACCTAATAAAATGACTAATTATGCTCTTCTGAACAGTGCTAAAACCAAACGGCAAACAGTAGCCAGAGAAATTATGGTGGGATTATCGTAAAATATGGTGGGATTATCGAAAAATTATGGTGTGACTATCGAAAATTAGGAGGGGCCCCACTCAATCTTCTACGGGCATCTTTCTCGCAAGGTAGGATTATTTCATATGTTTAAGTTATTTTATAACTTAACAATATAATTATTGGATATTTTCTGAGAGCATTAGGGTAAGTTCCAAGTTATTGCACGGCTTAACATTTTCGATCTTACTAAATAAACTAGAGTGAAACTCCTGAGTTATGAAGTATTGGTTTCGTCATAACTCAGAGACACTTCATAACTCAAGGACACTGATAGTTTTCTATGGTCAAAATCTTGGAGAAAACTATGCTCTTCGGGGGGTAACTAGGACTGAATTCATGACGTATATAGTTTTCTGTAATGTAAACATAGAAAATACTTCATAACTCATGTCCTTCATTACTTGAGTGCTTCATAACTCAGGAGTTTTACTGTACATAATTTTTATTATTTAATTAGTAATTTTAATTGGATTCCATTATATTAAAAAAAAATAGAGTTCAATTATTATATTATCACATAATTCATTATATGATCGAAAATGTGAAACCGTCCGTCAACTTGAAACATACCCTAATAAAAAAAAATTTATTATCTTATATCTTGATGATTTTTTTCAATAAATAACAGCTATTAAGTTAATTATATTAATGCCATTGAAAAAGTAACTAACTTCTTGTTTTCTATCAAACAATTGTTGTTATTTTCATCTGTTGTTTTGCCGCAGTGCCGCTAAATAGGTGAAGGTTCCTAACTCGAAATGTTCATTACCAAAATTCACAAAGAATATAAGGAGAAATGCTCGTGTCTATTATCCCGAGGAAGCTTCAGTAAACAATAATTACTAGTACTTCCTTCACACATCTATAAATATCAATTTAGATAATTATTTTTATAAGAGAAAAACATTCTACCTTGCAGTTAAAAATGGTGAAGGAATTTACGGATTATCCCATTGATTTTTAAGTTATTTTTACCTAATAATATATGTTAATATTCCGTGGTGATCTTTAAAGTCTCTTTTATATTAATATATTCTTTGTATATTTTACCATTGGAAATATCAGTCTCTTTTATACCAATTTTTGGGCAAGTCCTGAGTTATAGGACATGGTACACATTGTCGATCGTATAGAATATTATAATAAGTTAAAATATAATTTTTTTGTGTGTGATCGAAAATGTGGAACAGAGAGATAACTCGGAACTTACCCTATAGATTCTTGGGAACAAACTCTATACATTAACTCTATCCTTTATGCTATAATAAAAAATACTATAATTAGATCTTAAAAATAGAATCGACAATATTACAAAAAAAAACGTCGAATGTGAACGACCTTTAGTATGAAATTTTGACATGGCGGATCAATATTAAAAATGAAAACAGACTAAACTAAATATTGAATTACCTTCCAAATGTTTTCCGAACCACGTGTTTTATACCTTAAAAGGTTCTGCTTAACCACTAGAAAAAGAAAGCAAGCAAGGGTTAAGGCACGCATGCGCAATGCTAAATAATATTCGCTATTTCCCACTCACGTTTGAGATGCTGGAGGTCATTCAGCTTTTTTCAGGTAGGTTCATTTTATAATTTCCAGTGAATGATTCATTTGGCAAATAAACTTTCACTTCTTTATTTTACCTTTTATTCGATTTATTGAAAGTTCTGTAACTTGTTTTGGAAAGCATCTCTATAATCAAAACTAAGGTAAGATTTACATATTTGTATAGGCAGTATAGGTTAAAGACCGGTGATTGGGCAGTGTCCGGTGATTGGGTAGTGTCCGGTGATTGGGTAGTGTCCGGTGATTGGGTAGTGTCCGGTGATTGGGTAGTGTCCGGTGATTGGGTAGTGTCCGGTGATTGGGTAGTGTCCGGTGATTGGGTAGTGTCCAGTGATTGGGTATAGTGTACGGTGATTGGGTATAGTGTCCGGTGATTGGGTAGTGTCCTGTGATTGGGTAGTGTCCAGTGATTGGGTATAGTGTCCGGTGATTGGTATAAGTAATGTAATTGTGAAGTAAGGTTAATTTCATCCTGTCTATCATCAGTGTGCTAAGTATCAAGCAACTTTACAGAGTATTTTAAATATTGTATGTATACATAATAACACTTTTTGACTTTCAGTTTTTAATAGACTATTAGGAGTTTTAAAATTATTATATTTGAAAGGTTACAAACCTCAAATTACTGCCATTATTCTAATAAAATAAAGCAGTTAGATTCCTTTAAGTTGAAAGTGAAAGTGAAATAATTCAAAGAAAAATAAGAATGAATATAATTTGGGCAACATGGAACAATGAAAAAATTGAACAGTAGTTTAATTTTTTTCATCAATTTAATTAATCATATTCAAATTTTATTTTCAAAGTGAAATAAATAATTTTTTTATTAGATAATTAGGTAAATTCCTAGTTCACGTTCCTAATTAGTTTAGGGACGTGAACTACAAAGAGGGCAAACGTCCTATTTTAATTTGTATGTTAATAAATAATAAAATATGTAGTAATCTTCTGAATCTGTATTAATTTTCTGAATAACAATTTTCAATATTCCTTTCTAGTACATATCATTAGTATATGTAGTCAAGATTCCAGAATTTCTGTCAAATAATATTTTTATTGCAATATATTTTAATCAGATAGATGGTAATAAAATTTAAGAAATATTAATCTAAAAATACCCCCTTCCTAGTTTGCGTCTCTAAATCAATTAGGGATTCGATCTTAGAATTTACCGATAATTTAATTGAAATCAATTAAAAAAAAAACATCAAAATCACACCACCCTATATGTAGGATTGTGTAGATAGGTATATATACCTATCTACAGGTATATATACCTATCTACAGGTGTATATACCTATATGCAGGTGTATATACCTATATGCAGGTGTATATACCTATCTGCAGGTGTATATACCTATCTAAAGGTGTATATACCTATATGCAGGTGTATATACCTATCTGCAGGTGTATATACCTATCTGCAGGTGTATATACCTATCTGCAGGTGTATATACCTATCTGCAGGTGTATTTACCTATCTGCAGGTGTATATACCTATCTGCAGGTGTATATACCTATCTGCAGGTGTATATACCTATCAGCAGGTATATATACCTATCTGCAGGTATATATACCTATCTGCAGGTATATATACCTATCTGCAGGTATATATACCTATCTGCAGGTATATATACCTATCAGCAGGTATATATACCTATCAGCAGGTATATATACCTATCAGCAGGTATATATACCTATCAGCAGGTATATATACCTATCAGCAGGTATATATACCTATCTGCAGGTATATATACCTATCAGCAGGTATATATACCTATCAGCAGGTATATATACCTATCAGCAGGTATATATACCTATCAGCAGGTATATATACCTATCAGCAGGTATATATACCTATCTGCAGGTATATATACCTATCAGCAGGAATGTATACCTATCTGCAGGTATATATACCTATCTATAGGTATATATACCTATCAGCAGGTGTATATACCTATCTGCAGGTGTATATACCTATCTACAGGTAATTAAACCTAATTAGGTTATTTCTCCACAAGGTCAAAGTATGAAAGGAGGGGTAATTAATGGTACTTAAGTTAGTATGTGTCATGAATACATTACCAAATATAAATACTTTGTTATTAGTTAGTAACTACAAAGGAGAATATTAAATAACGTACAGTTGATGCGGTGGAATGAACGGTTTGGATGAAGTAGGAAATGGAACAAGAGTTAATTTTTATGTAATTAGTGAGTAAATAAAGCAATTAGTATTATGAATGCTTTGAATTACGATTAGGGGTTTTAACTGTTAAATAATTATTATATGATTGGTGATATGAATTTGTAATGTGCATTTCTGTCCTTTTTTCGTATTGTTGATAAATCAAGACTTAATTCACTTAAAAATGTCAAAAACTATTGTGTTAGGATATAATATTTTCTATCAGTGGCAGTAAAAACAATCATGGGTACCTTATTGTTATTGAGCGACTTCTAACGTAGAAAAATAAAGCTAGAAATAAGAATATCCTGCAATGAACGATACGTAAGTCTGGTTATTATAAAAAGAATTATGTAAATGAAACCAGTTTGAACTTAGATTTTGCCTTCTAAAATTTGCAAATCTAAGAGAAGCTCAGCTACTATTTATTATATATCGTACATATACATATATCTAAATAATTCTCCTCGATAATAAGTTGGTTTAGAATTCACTATCTAATTATAATGTATTTAGCTACCCCAATATGTGTTAATAAATATACGACTCATGGATGAGTCAAAGGTCTTTAAACCCTGGAACAAAAGCAAAGAACCAAGTTAGGTGCACCCGAACACTCCCACACTGCTACAGAAAAGGGATAACCTAAAGCAGTTATATGGTTAGTGTTGGGAAAAGAGCTTAGTGATATCATAATCAATGTCAGTCATTATTAGAACGCAGGAAAGAAATAATTAATAAATGACAGTCATTTGACAAAATTCTGAAGTCAAAGAATTAGAATACAAACGAGAAATAAGTATTAATTGAAAATGACTATCAATAAAAAAATATATGGAACTATATAAAAGTGTAATTTTCTGTTTATTAAATGTCACTAAAATGTATGCTAAATTACTAATTCACATACTTTACTTGTCTTTGAATAATTATAGATAAACTATGAATTATAAATGTTGATATATTTATATACTCATCTTCAAATTGAATTCGCATGAGTTTGTTTGATATAATTTTATCATTACTAAAAACATCATTTAGATACTTCTTCTTATATTTCAGTTCAAAAAATTGGTACACAAGAGAAGGACTAATAGTAAATTAAAAGAAAATAGCAAAAAGTATAAATGATATTCTCCGATCGTTGAATTTATTTGTCATGAACCACAGCTCATCCCATTTGTGATGAGTAACATTGACCTTGAAGGTAAATACCCAGGTAGGTACAACTGACAGACATTAACGCTAAGGATGGTTTGAATGTCCTTAATATTTCATAAAGTTAATCATACAACATACCTTCTTCAGGTAAGTATTTGTTTTATCTTGGAGGTTAGTTAGTGGATCTGCTCACATCCACACACCGTGCTTTCTTCCTCACAACTGCACGGTCATTGGCAAACGAACTGCAGCAACATCTAGCAAAGCATTCGGCACTGCAAACTGGAAAGGAGACATGAACCCTGGGAAATATTTTGGCCCTTTAGGCATTGCTTTTATGGAAAAAAAATTACGTTCTAAAATTGTAGATAGGAAATAAGCCTCCCTTGCACTTGTTCCTGAGGGTAAATTGTTATAAGTTTTTGAGAGTTCACTATCTAACCTAAATGGAGAGAGGTTGTTTTGCAAAAAATTGTTAGGGGAGAACCGGGAGCATTCGGACATAGGGATGGTTCGGACAGCTCGGTTATACATTTTCATAATTGTTGGATTCACCGCTTATTGTAATTGAATGTGTGCAACGTACTAACCGTTATTGATTTGAAAGATACAATGCGTAGAGCTAGCATGTCGCCCACGAGGTGTAATTAACCGCTTTCTTCAATGTTGATGTAATTTTTCGTGATTCAATTGGATCGTGTGTGGACTATATGAATACGAAACTGATTCTCAATCTTAAAGGTATGAATTATAGAGATATTTTATGTTATGTTTGGTGTGTTGAAATAATAATACGAATGAAATAAAAAAAGGTGTTTTTAATTTTGAAGTGTCATATGGGATGAATCAGACACTTCTGTTGAGGTTGGTTCGGACGGTGTCCAAGCTTTCCTTCTGTGTCTTTCGTGTCTTTATTTTACAGATTGACGTTCATAATCATGCTTTTTCATTATAAAAGGAAAACTGATGGAGCCCGTAATTAAGAATTTATTCGAAAAACATTTGATGGATTCCAAAAAGGTTTATCTGTCAGAAAAGCTGCTGAAATTTGAGGTGTAGCAAGATCTACATTTATGGACTATACTTTAAACATTCGAAGAAATATTTAAAATGTATTTTAATAACTTTAGTATAATTCCAAGAAAAAGAAAATAGGTATTACCCATAGTATATGGAAATAGTTATACCATTTGTTTTTGATATTTAGCTATTAAATATAAAGACAATGTCACAGTGATTACTCATGAGATATCTATAATTTGTTGGAGAAAATGTTCTATCATTACAATTATGATAACATTTCAAATACAATTATTTTTATTACTGTGAATAACTGATCATGGTTTATTTCACTTAAATTCATTGATCCATATTCAATCCTATCGTTTAATTACCCAAATTTCCATTGTTTTAACCATTTTTATGGTGTCCGAATCATCCTCACAGCTTGTCCGAAGTCTCACTCTAGGAAGGAGCATTCGGACACTTGAATTCCTCTTACATTTTGTCTTATAACTTTCGAATGAAGGTTTAAACTGTAAAGCAGTCTCAATAAGAATGAAAGTAAAATGCTTTATCTGCCCACAGAAATCTTTAAATAGTAAAATTCGAATTGGTTTACGAATTATTGTACTTTTAACAAAAATTGTTCGAATACTCCCGGTTCTCCCCTATAATAATTTTATTTGCATAATATCTAAGGTAATATATTTTCTTGTACACTTATTTCGGTTCAAGGAATCATGCACACATTTCAAATCTTCATATCATGCTGCATAACGATTGCTAGTAAAAATGAGAATGGTTAGCATTTTCCCAGAAACATACCTAAAAGCAAAAATTACTCACAAAGAAAAATACCTACAGGGAAAAAACCCACAGGTATAAAAGCCCAAAAGGAAAAAGTCCACAATAAAAGTTAATCTTAAATTATTCAATTTGTTACAGACAAACTTAAACCTACCCCCCCCCCCCCCCCCCTCCCCCTGACAGGCCAGTTATACAGTACAACTTCTCTATAATGAACTTCTGTATATTGAACCATCCTGATTAATAGAGTCCTTAGTGAAAATATTTAGTTTAGTCTGTCATAAACTTTCTTATCAGTTTTCTATGCATCTCTATATTGTTATCTAGCTATAGTTCATTATAGAGGTGCTCTACCAGTACAACTCTTCTATGAAGAAGTTTTGACCCGCTCTTTAGAGTCATCAGAAATGAAGTACCATGAAAAAAAAATTATAAAAAAAAACATATATATCTTGAGTACATTGTCATAAAAGGGTCACTTTTCTGTGAATTTCTTAAATCTTCTTAGTGAAGTAAACTCTGTATAGTGAACTAGTTGGAGTTCACTATAGAGGAGGTCTACTGTACATCAATAAACAAATCGGGTCCGATGATATTTTAAGGAGGGATTTTTTCCGGTGGATTTTTCCGAATTTCAGTTGATTTTCAGACAAAATAAAGATTTCAAAATTTATAATTTTTGTTTACATTTCACCTGAAATACATTTTATTTATGTTTGGCGGTCATTGTTTTGGATGAATAAATTTAGATCGTTTTATACAACATTTCCAAGGTTACTTTTGCAAATGCTAATGGTTTCTGTTTTCAGCTCATTAATATCCCTGGATTGAGTGTAATAAACTTTAGTCTTCATGAATTGCCATAGAAAGAAATCACAAGGTGTAATAGCAGGTGATCTTGATGGCCACTTTATGTTCATGATGTCGCCATCTAAACCTCTGCCTATCCACCTGTATGGAAACTTTCCTGTAGCCATCTCTATATAATAAATAGTAAATAAATATCTATCTATTTACTATTCCTGTAGCCAATGTCCGAAAAATTTTGCCAATTAGGAGGACTCCAACTGACATAAAAAAAATTTGAATTTGATAAAATGAAAAAGTATGTCAGAAGTCAGACTGGAGTCATGGAGATAATTATCACCACTAGGATTTGTATCAATGAAAATGGTGTTGAAAATTACCCCCATCCTATATTTTCGCCAACATTCTAACATTTCTTCAGCAAAAGCTGCTCTTGCTACATAATTAGATATGGATATAAGAATAAAAAGTCTAGATTGTTATAACAAAACTAATTCTAATCGAACAAAAATTAAGGAACTTATTAAGTTTAGAATGTGGGACACTACGATGATACACTGTACAACCGCTCAATGGTATCACTGTGCATAGATAGAGGAGTTCATATAGCTGCCACTGGACCATAAAGTTTCTCGTTAATATAACATTAATTATTGAATTTATTCGTGATTTTAGGATTCCACCAATGGGAATATCATATTAAACCCAATAATTTACCAACATCTACCGGGTTCCATGCCCATTTATATTTGACATGGCTCATTCTGGGTTCAAATGGATGGCTAAAATGGACGCTCGTCGATCCTACATTTTAATATTACTTGGAGTTGGGTAGACGAAAGCTTCTTGATACATCCGTTTTCATTTTAAACTTTAATTATTTGAACAGCAAAGAGTAATAATTGATTATCATGTGATATTTATCAATTGTTACTTCTAGTGTTTGCAATAGAATGATTGTTTGTATGAGTATTGCATAGGTACGGAAATACATTGTTGTGAAAAATATGATAGTTACTCTGAATAAATTTTAGATTAGTTTTCTATGAATAAATGTGAATAGAAAACTTTTGAAAGGTGACTAAAATAAAAATTGTAATAATAAATTTAAACGTAATAAAGGTTGATATTCTACAATTAAATCAGTAATGACATATAAAAAAGAAAGGTAATGCAAGGAAGATCTTCATACCTTGATAACAATTTGAAGTTACAGTAATTATGAGAAAATACTATTTAATCTGCCTGCTAAAGAAAATCGTGGATGAAAATTTAATTAGGGTCAGTTTCAGGATATCGGACAGTTTTTCAAAAGTATATAATATTATATTATAAAAAATAAGAGTTAACTAATTGTAATTATTATACTATCTAATAACATAATATTATACAATCGAAAATGTGGAAGGAACGCAACTCACAAGAAGGAATACAAGCACCGATAGTTGCAATCACGGATGGAAGAAGGAAAAATGAAGAGGAATAGTAAATGAAGCCTACGAGCTAACACCTAGTATAAAAATCTAGGTCCTCGTAGTTGAAGAGCATTATTGCAAGTAGCGTTAAAAAGGTATTTTTGGCGGAAAGATAAAAGGTAAATATGGTAAGAAGATAATTATTTTTGAATAATTCCATGAATCGATTATGTTTTATTTATTAATTAAATATATAATTTCGAACATAAAATTATTTATTGAGCTAAACAGATCATATATAGGTCTTTATTATAGCGGAATGACTTTAAAAATGAAAGGCAGTTTCAAACAAATACTTTTAACCAAGCTGGTTATTCCAGTTTGCCTGAAAACACCGATTAATAAATCTTAATAGTAAATTAACCTAAATATATAGCTATATATTGCATGACATAGAAGCAGCGTGGTGCATTTTGGCGCGAAACTGTTCCTATTCGTATTCTACACGGTAAGCGTTAAACTGTTCGAATTTGTCGAAATGACTTAGTCTTCACTCTTTAGTGCCGTAAGTTTCCATAGAAACTATATTGTTATACAGTACTGGATATGTTATATTACTTTATGCATTTATATCATAACTACAGTATTCTATCATGATGTCATTCAGTAGTAGCTTCCATTTGTAGAGCCAAACAACTAAAACATCAACTGTGATTGTCTTTGACTGCAATGACTGTAGTGTATTTGTTATCCTTTACTAGTGTGACCTTGATGCTGACTTTACAGACCTGAAGGTACATGCACAGACTGAAATAAGCTGTCTTTAAAATAAGATTGCTATGTATATTTGCATAGAACTTGTTTTTATGCCATATTTAGAATTCTAAATAAAAAATATGTGAATTTGTTTGGTAACTAGATAGTTTAATGGTAATATATTTTTGACTATGTAGGTAGTACGAATTATGGTCTACGAGTTTGCACTTAAACGATCTTCTAGATGATTTTTATATTTGCTCTTAAATCATATTTACTCTGTTATTAAGCATGAAAAAATCATTGAACGAGTACCTGTGAGTGAAAAATGATGGGAGATAAATTTAGGCATTAGTATTAGTAAATTATTGAGATTAATTTCTCTATTCCTTAAAAGATATTATTTTCCATTTTAATGGCGATGGAAAACCAATAAAGTATTAACATTATTTGTTATATTCTTATTAATTACATACAACCAAAAATGAAATGATTAAAATAAACATAAGTATGTTCTAGCCTAGTTTCCAATCACAACTCTCAGTAACTTAGCAATTAGCTATTGTTTAGGCTACCAGAATTGTATTAATTAAAAATTAAATTAGGTACCTAATATATTTATTGTGACTAGCAATGTAGTGTGAGTGTATTTCATGCTAGTTTGTATATGGAAATGAAATGATATTTATCAATGTTATTTAAATTAAATTTTTCTAAATTATTATTTCACTGGTGATTTGAGGGGAGGGAGAAATTAAAAATAAATTTTCATAAAGGCAGGTCACTTTTTTGGAGAACTAAATATTTGAGAGGCCATTTTTCCGAGAAAATGGATATTTTCTCAAAAAATTACATTAACTATAAAGACTGGAAGATTGTTACCGTTAAGATTACTGTACCGTTACCCTGGAGTTACCCTGCCATTCAGTTGACCGTTACTGTGTAAGGTCAGGGTCAATGTAGTCACACCGTTACTTAGTAACAGCTCTCGGTAACACTTTCTAATCCATATTACTATCTTCACTTTCTAATTTTGTGACTATGAATCCTCGTCAAACCTATGGACTGAACATCTGAAAGTAACTTGTGATTTAATAACATGTGAAAGGCAGGAAATGACACTAGGAACGGTGTGGCAAATGCTTACACCTACATGAAGAATGCATACCTACCTACCTCCATACCACCACACCAACCTAATCTCATACCTACCGTACCACCACACCAACCAAATATCATACCTACCATACCACAACACCAACCTAATCTCATACCTACCATACCCCACCATCACACCAACCTATTTCTTATACCTATCCTACCACAACACCAACCTAATCTAATACCTACCCTATCACCACACCAACCTAATCTCATACCTACCCTATCTAACCTTTTCTAAAACCTACCCTACCACCACACCAACCTATATCACACCTACCCTATCACCACACCAACCTAATCTCATACCTACCCTACCCTACCATCACACCAACCTATTTTTTATACCTATCCTACCACAACACCAACCTATCTCATACCTATCTTACCACCACACCAACCTAGTTCACATCTACCTTACCACCACACCAACCTAGTTCATACCTACCTTACCACCACACCAACCTAGTTCATACCTACCTTACCACCACTCCTAACTTTTCTCATACCTACCTAACTTCTGAACGACAGTATCACACTATACTACGTTGCATAATGTTGATAATAAATCAATCACCTTCTAAGGTACAAAAATATGCACTCTTGTACTAGATAGAGGTGATGTATAGTAGATACACAGGACTGTGTAGTGTACATTGTGTGGTGTGTATCCTAGATATGCAGGCTTGTATAGTGTACATTGTGTGGTGTGTATCCTAGATACAATTAAAAGGCTGTCTAGTGTAGCTACACTGTGTGGTGTACCCTAGATACGAGAGGCTGTATCAGTGTGTATCACATGTTAAATGCTATTGATGCGAAGATTCAAATTAATTCATGTTTGTAAAGGCTTAACGTCTTCTCCGGAACTTAAGGCCATATCGCTGACGTCTAAATGAAATTAAGTACAAGGGACTATATTGATGAGGCAGTCAGTAAGGAAAGTGGCTCCATGAACAAAGTCACCTACCACCAGTTGGTGAAGCCCATGGGTGCTGAAAAGCTACTTCGTGAATGCAGTCACTTACCAAGGAATGTGACGAAAAGGGACACAAGCACCGGTGGCTGCACTCACAAATGGAAGAAGAAAATGAAGAGGTGATAGTAAATGAAGCCTACGAGCCTACCTAACACAAAATTTAAGACCTTATAGTTGAAGAGCATAACTCTAATCCAATCATAAATTGGATTATCCTCAAAAACTGTTACTATTCAGTAGTCCGGCCTCATTAGTCCGACGCCCCACTAGTCCGACGCCCAATTAGTCCGACACTTTTGTAGTTTATTACTGATTTAACATAAAATATATGTATATCGGGGGCATGCCGCCCCCCGAACCCCCTTGCCAGGTTATTAAACAATCATGAAGTGTGCTATACATCAAACTAGCGGATACAACAAACTACATTAAATGATGAAATCAAGTGAGGGATTGCATCATAAATTACTATTAGAAATAAAGTAAAATAAAAAAGTTATATAAAATTTTAAAAATTAAAGAAATGAAAAATTATTTCATTATTTAGATTAATTATTAATTTATTCATATTTTTTATTTTAATCAAAAAATAAAAATAACACAGAAAGATGGAACTATTGGGGCGTTGGACTAGTGGGGCATCGGGCTAATGGGGCGTCTGACTATTGAGAAGTCCCACTCAAAAACTGCGAGTAGCGTTAAACAAAATGATAAACATGGTTAAGATAAAATAAATTTATATAATCCAAATTAATAAAATTCGGAGCCCAAAGCCACTCCCCTTCTCTTCCATTCAAGGTTTCATTTGGAAATATCTTAAAACTCCCTTAACAAAAACTTGGTAACATTTTATTTTCTTTGAATTAAACGGTGTGCAGTATTTTGGATATATAATAATTATAACAATAAGAGGTTACTTTTTCAACATATATCTGATAGGGTACGTTAACGAGTTAAATTGAAATTGTTTATGACCTAGGGGGGCTCATGACCGTGGGGGCTCGTGACCGGGGGAGGGGGGGTTCATGACCGGGGGGGGGGGCTCATGACCGTACCCCCTCCTATTTACAGGTTCGAGAACCGATAAAAAAATTTTTAGAAAAAAAATGAAATCATGGTGTGTTTATAATGCAATTACCTATAAATTACCTTCTCAATTACCATTACCTTTAACCTCATTATCTACATTGAATGCATCTTTGATGAATAAATAATGAAGAAAATGAAACCTAATAATGGTAGTAATTTATGAAATCGTAAATAGCTATCCTTTCTTAGAAGGAATATGTTCCGTATTCACGACCAATACAGTCATTTGCAACAATTTTACGGTCACTTAATAATTAAATTGTAGAAAGATACTCTTTGGATTTCAAAATTTTAAACTTATTCAGGAATCTGAAGCGAATGAAAAATCTGACTTTAGCTTGAGTTTTTTTACACTAATGGTCTAGCTGTGGCTGAAAGCTTAGTGTGAAAACTACTGAAATGGAAGACTTGAAAGATTAGGGCTATAATCTTTAAAATATTATCATTAATTAAATAATTCTGCTTCGCATCAAACATTAGTACTATTAGTTATTTAATAATAACTACGTAACCCGATCTTTATTGCCTTCGTGAATTTTGTGAATGTTATTATGTTTTTGTGAGGGTTTGTTTGTTGATTTGCTACCACACACTGATTGTAAGGAGTTACTAAATTATTTAGTAATTCATTATTCATTAAAGGGTAAAATTTACTTTACAAATAATTTTAGCATATCAGCGACCTTAATAGAAAAAGGTTTAAAATCTCTGTCAGGGTAATATTCGTGTTATCAGACAGTTCCACATTTTCGATCATGTAAGAAAATATAGTTAATTTAACGCTCTAACTCGCTATTTAAATCTTCATTTTTTTATATAATCGTAATTGTAGAACTGTCCGACAACTCGAAACTTACCCTAGGCAACTCGAAGCTATTTTTCAGAAGTCACAGCGAGGTGATTATGTAATTCTAAGAATGGAGAATGGAGGAAGAGAGAATAGAGAAATGGAGAATAGAGAAAGAGAGAATAGAGAAATGGAGAATATAGGAATGGAGAATAGAGAAATGGAGAAAAGAGGAAGAGAGAATAGAGAAATGGAGAATAGAGAAAGAGAGAATAGAGAAATGGAGAATAGAGGAAGAGAGAATAGAGAAATGGAGAAAAGAGGAAGAGAGAATAGAGAAATGGAGAAAAGAGGAAGAGAGAATAGAGAAATGGAGAAAAGAGGAAGAGAGAAATGGAGATTAGAGGTAGAAAGAATTGTGGAATGGAGAATAGAGGAATGGGGATTAGAGGAATGGAGAATAGAGGAATTGCGAATAGAGGAATGGAGAATAGAGGAATGGAGAATAGAGGAAGAGGGAATAGAGGAATTGCGAATAGAGGAATGGGGATTGGAGGAATGGAGAATAGAGGAATGGAGAATAGAGGAATGGAGAATAGAGGAAGAGGGAATAGAGGAAGATACAATATCAATAACTGTTACATTTTTTGCTGACAAACTCACGAATAGAAGAAACATGAAATGATAAGTAAATAACTAATTATTTGTACTTTGTGTATAATGAAAAAGAACAATCTAATTGATACTTTTTGGACACAACATCTAGGAAGGAAGTTATAGTGGGCCATAGAAGATTAAGTAGAAAACTACCTCTTCTATGGCCCCACCATAGCTAACATCATTACAACAAACAAAGTTCCCTAATATTCTAAATATCGGCACAACACAATAACAAGAAGGATGAGCTCGGTAACTAAGCATCAATCAAGTAAACTGTAGCTAGGTTAGTTCAATAAAATAATGTTTGTACACAAAGACCTTTGGTTGTATATTTTATTTTATAACACTTTTGTAGTTCATTACTGATTAGACATAAAATATATGTATATCGGGGGGCGTGCCGCCCCCCGAACCCTCTGCCAGGTCATTAAACAATCATGAAGTGTGCAGTACAATAATCTAGCGGATACAACAAACTACATTAGCAACTCTCAGTTATTTCTATCTAAGTAGTTCTTCATTTGTTTAACTAGGTAAATAAGGATTAAAAAAACATGGAGGGGGGGCTCGTGACCGGGGGGGCTTATGACCTAGGGGGGCTCATGACCGGGGGGGCTCGTGACCGGGGGGGCTCATGACCGGGGGGGGGGGGGGCTCTTGACCGGGGGGGCTCTTGACCGTACCCCATAGCGGGGGGCGTACTGCCCCCTAAACCACCCTGCCAAGTCATTAAACAATCATGAATTGTGCAGTACAACAAACTAGTGGGTACAACAAACTACATTAGCAACACTCAGTTATTTCTATCTAAGTAGTTCTTCATTTTTTTAACTAGGTAGATAAGGTTTAAAAAACAGGGAGGGGGGGAGGGGCTCGTGACCCGGGGGGAGGGCTCTTGACCGTATCCCATTTTATGATGAAAGGACTTGTCAATAGTCCGACATCCTTTTTGCTCGACATATCCTATTGGTCAGACATCCCATTGGACTGACACTCTTAAATTTTAAAATGTAATATGAAAGTTTGTTGTATCCGCTAGTTTGCTGTGCTGCACACTTCATGATTTTTTAATCACCTGGCAGAGGAGGGGGGGGGGTTCCGGAGGTGGCACGCTCCCTATATACATATATTCAATGATATATCAGAAATAAACTGCAAAAGTTTCGGATTAATAGTGTTTGTACCATTGGGGGTCGAACCAATGAATAGTAACCGCAAAGATTTGAATCCATTCGACTTTTGTCACTGGAGCAAATTATCAAAATCAGTAACAAAATTCCAATGTTTTATTTAGATACCATTGCCTATTTATTTATCTTATTAATTGCTACCTATTTAAATTAAAGTTTCCCGATGTAGGAATTTTCCTGTTATTTCATTCATCAAAAAGGTACCTAAAGTAATGGCCAGATCTACCATCGATTACATAGTTTCTACCGGCCACTATTAGTGAGATGAGACACTGTGTCATAAGTAATGTCCAAACTCCCCATTGAATACATACCTGCTAACGGCCATCTCTTTTGCAACACTTAAAGTGTCCTACAGTTGACCTTGGAATATTGGTGGCGCCATCTACCTCCCCCTTCTTCCTCCCCCTCCCCCCTTCCTCTTCGTATGCATGTGTATACTCAATACACTCTGTATGCATTTATGCACATAGACTGTCTATATTGAGAGGCAAATGCACCTTGTAATAGCATGCATGTAAAGCCTTAATTATCTAGTGTAATTATTATCAATTAACTAAATCATCATTTTTAATTTTATTTTAAGGCTAAAATAAATAATTGTTTACTGTAAATAGGAAATGGCTATGATTCAGTTTTCATTATCTGAAATATTATTATCAATTAATTCAGTTTATATATTAGGGTATTAAATATATTAATGCGTACATAGTGCATGATGCTGTAATTTACCGCGTTGCAATTATTGCCTCCAAAAATTGAACAACATTGAATGCTAGCGCCACCTTGCGGGGAGTCATAAGGTTATTATGAGCAATTTCATTCTTCAATCATACTATTTAATAATTTTATGAAAACAAATACTTTATTGGTTCTTCTACACAGTTTGAATTGAAAGGATATTAGGAAATATTTTATTTAGCAATAATAACTTATAATATTAATAATTACTAGTGACGGTGAATGGCGTCATACCTTCTGTTAGGAATGAACCCCCATTTTTTATACCTAGATTTTTTTACCTAGTGTTTTACTCTTAACTATAAACACTACTCATAGTAAAATTATAACACATACATAAGTACACTTGTTCCTATAGTTATATACTTTAAATATTAACAATTTATTTAAATTACTTAATTGAATGGTATCTTTGCAGTTTAGTGATATATATTTCAATTTATTTACACTTGAATTCTTAATTACGATAAATATAGAAACGTAGATTGAGTTATTTTAGGATAAGGGGGTTAGAACGAACAGTTTATTATCTGGGCGTGAATTTAATGAGTAATTTAATATATTTTGCTGGTACAGTCATTATAAATAGTGACCATCCAAAACTAATAGTATGGAGGAACTACAGTGAGTGATGGTACATCTGAAGTATTATTGTGTGACTGACTGTACTAGTGAAGGAGATTCCAAGGTGAGTAAAGCCTTGTACAGCCAGGTAACGAAGTAAAGCTAACTGGTGTACAGCCAGGTAACGAAGTAAAGGTAACTGGTGTACAGCCAGGTAACGAAGTAAAGGTAACTGGTGTACAGCCACGTAACGAAGTAAAGGTAACTGGTGTACAGCCAGGTAACGAAGTAAAGCTAACTGGTGTACAGCCAGGTAACGAAGTAAAGGTAACTGGTGTACAGCCAGGTAACGAAGTAAAGGTAACTGGTGTACAGCCAGGTAACAAAATATAGGTAACTGGTGTACAGCCAGGTAACGAAGTAAAGGTAACTGGTGTACAGCCAGGTAACAAAATAAAGGTAACTGGTGTACAGCCAGGTAACGAAGTAAAGGTAACTGGTGTACAGCCAGGTAACAAAATAAAGGTAACTGGTGTACAGCCAGGTAACAAAGTAAAGGTAAGTGGTGTACAGCCAGGTAACAAAGTAAAGTTAACTGGTGTACAGCCAGGTAACAAAGTAAAGGTAACTGGTGTACAGCCAGGTAACAAAGTAAAGGTAACTTAGCTCTATAACTCCACACTGTTGTTTGTTATTAACGTGTTTTTTGTTGTTTTGTGGTCAGTTTGTTTTGAACTGTAAAGCCATTTCATTAAGTCGTAGGAAACCGATTGGTATACATTTTAGAAATGAATTACTTTTCAAATCGTTTGATACTCTATCACACTCATAAACTGCGTATTTGATAATTAAGAAAATTAGAAATTGGAAACTATTTGTTGATTGTGTTGGATGGTTGGATGTGTAACCCCGTCCACACCGAGTAGTTTGTAATTAGAATTCCTAGAAAAGTCATCCGGAGAAAAGCAACACTTGACGAAACATATTGCATTGGTGTCACCTAACTTATTTGTCACAAGTTATTTATCATCAAAAGTTATACTGCCATTGAATGGAAGTTCTAACTTATTAAATTTTCAGTATATGCGTGTTGTAATAATGAAATGTGTAGTAATCTTATTAACATTATAAATGTCGTACGCAATATACAGATTTTCTCTATTAAATTGATACATTTTACTATTTGTTATTCCCCTACAACACACGTACAAGTGTGTAAAATACACAATGTAAATATTAGACATAGCTGGTCTGTAGCGCTTACAGTAGGGGGTGAAATTTGGGAACTCCAACACCCTGCAGGAGGTGTGGAGTTGATTTTTGGGATTATTTGCAGAAAAACCAACCACCCCTGCCTTCTAGGCTACAAGAAGTAATCAGAACCGCACTTAATTTTGCATGAGGAGCATGTGTCGCTATTTATTCTAGAGCGAGGTGTTCTGATGTTACAGGTGTTTAGTCTCTCCTGAAACATAACTAGTATATCTAAGAACCTTTATTGTTACTATTCAAACTATAGTGTATCGGACATAGCAAATGGTATGGGGTACCAAGCCTGAAATTACCGAACTAATGTATCAAGTACCTGGTAACATTTGACGAGTGTAACTAAGTACCTTACTTGTAACTATCATACTAGTGTATCTAGGTACCAAACTTGCAATTACCAAACTATAGTATGTTGATACCTAGTTTGTAACAACTCAACTAGTGTATCTAGGTACCATAGATACTCTAAATATGTTATTTCCCTCCGTTTCCTCAAGCAAAGCTCGTTTTCCTCATCAAATGGGTATTTCCCTCACCAGAATCAGCACTGCTTCATACTTTTAAGTGCCATGCTCAATAGCACCATCCTAAAAACGCTCAGCCAAATCGGTAAATTGCGCAGAAAATATCTGTAAATTACGCATAGCATATAAATCAAATGTAATTGATAGTCAATTGAAGGTTTTTGTATGTAAATTTCCTGATTATTTATCAGAAAAGCATTACAAATTTCACCTGTTTTTGGGAATGGTGTTAAATAGGATCATTTTAATTTTGAATACAATAGCCTAAAATTACAATGCACTGCTATGAATAATATACATAAAGTAGTACTTATTATTTAGTAAATGCTTTATATTTAATTGCTTAACATGCAAGTTAACATGCGAACTGCTATACACTGATATTGTTGCTAGGTAACTGTGTAAGGTGACTAAGGTAAGTTGAGAATTATCGGACTGTTCCACATTGTCTATCGTATAAAAAGTTTATAATAATTAAACTAGGGTAAGTTCTTAATTATCGGTCAGTTCAACATTTTCGGACACGTAAGAAAAAAATAGATAATAATTATTATCTAACTTTAATATTAATTGGTATCCATGGATACCAACTAATGGTCGTGTCCGAAAATGTTGAACTGACCGATAATTAAGAACTTACCTAACAGTTATATTATAATTATATTTTATCTGATCGGAAATGTAGAACAAACCGATTTGTTCATTTAAAGACAATATTAAAGGTTTTCTTCAGACTGGAATAGACTCATTGTGTACTTATTTAGACTGTAATAGTGTAGACTGATATAGACTAATAATCTCTAAACAATGTGTTACATCTTTTTACTCTCTATTATGAACTGAAATAACTTTTACCATATATTGAACTTATTTACCCCATTCTGTCTCCCTTTACCCCATTCTGTACCCCTTTACCCCATTCTGCCTCCCTTTACCCCATTCTGTACCCCTTTACCCCATTATGTCTCCCTTTACCCCATTCTGTACCCCTTTACCCCATTCAGTCTCCCTTTACCCAATTCTGTACCCCTTCACCCATTCTGCCCCCCTTAACCCCATTCTGTACCCCTTTACCCCATTCTGTACCCCTTAACCCCATTCTGTACCCCTTTACCCCATTCTGTACCCCTTTACCCCATTCTGTACCCCTTTACCCCATTATGTCTCCCTTTACCCCATTATGTCTCCCTTAACCCCATTCTGTACCCCTTTACCCCATTATGTCTCCCTTTACCCCATTCTGTACCCCTTTACCCCATTCTGCCTCCCTTTACCCCATTCTGTACCCCTTTACCCCATTATGTTCCTCCCTTTACCCCATTCTGTACCCCTTTACCCCATTATGTCTCCCTTTACCCCATTCTGTACCCCTTTACCCCATTCTGCCTCCCTTTACCCATTCTGTACCCCTTTACACCCATTATGTCCCCTTTACCCCATTCTGTACCCCTTTACCCCATTCTGCCTTAGTACCCTGTACCCCATTCTGTACCCCTTTCACCCATTCTGCGTCCCCTGACCCCCATTCTGTACCCCTTTACCCCATTCTGTACCCCGTTACCCCATTCTGTTCCCTTTACCCCATTATGTCTCCCTTAACCATTAGTCCCCCTTTACCCATTCTGTACCCCTTTACCCCATTATGTCTCCCTTTACCCCATTCTGTACCCCTTTACCTCCATTCTGCCTCCTTTAACCCCATTCTGTACCCCTTTTACCCCATTATGTCTCCCTTTACCCCATTCTGTACCCCTTTACCCATTCAGTCTCCCTTTACCCCCATTCTGTACCCCTTCACCCATTCTGGCCCCCTTAACCCCATTCTGTACCCCTTTACCCCATTCTGTACCTCTTAAACCCCAGTCTGTACCCCTTTACCCCATTCTGTACCCCTTTACCCCATTCTGTACCCCTTTACCCCATTATTCTCCCTTTACCCCATTCTGTACCCCTTACCCCATTCAGTCTCCCTTTACCCCATTCTGTACCCCTTCACCCATTCTGCCCCCCTTAACCCCATTCTGTACCCCTTCACCCATTCTGCCCCCCATAACCCCATTCTGTACCCCTTTACCCCATTCTGTACCCCTCAACCCCATTATGTCTCCCTTTACCCCATTTTGTACCCCTCTACTCCATTCTGTACCCCTTTACCCCATTTTGTACCCCTTTACCCCATTATGTCTCCCTTTACCCCATTCTGTACCCCTTTACCCCATTATGTACCCATTTACCCCATTCTGTACCCCTTTACCCCATTATGTACCCATTTACCCCCATTCTGTACCCCTTTTACCCATTAAGTTGTTGTTCCATTTGCTAATGTGTGTTTTTTTAAGTTGTTGTTTTTCACAACATGTTTGTTTTCATCTCAGTTATTTACCCTAATGAACCAATGGTATCACCCTAAGCGTGACCTTTAAACCCTCACTACTGGCACCCAATTTAAGGGCATTTTACGCACCAGAGTCCTCTTACGTCTTCAACGTACAAGCATTTATTGTAAATACTTTGCGAAAATAATAAAATGTGTTGAAACTCTTGGTACCTATTATGAAAATATTGGAAAATATTATACAAAAAACTGGAGAGAAATATATGTACTATGTACTAAGTATTATAATTATGTTGCTTGTTTCTAAGAGAAGTGCATTGCTGAGTGCACGCTAGAACTGACAGAGTGCACGCTAGAACGGACAGTGTGCACGCTAGAACTGACAGAGTGCACGCTAGAACTGACAGTGTGCACGCTAGAACTGACAGTGTGCACGCTAGAACGGACAGTGTGCACGCTAGAACGGACAGTGTGCACGCTAGAACTGACAGAGTGCACGCTAGAACGGACAGTGTGCACGCTAGAAATGACAGTGTGCACGCTAGAACTGACAGTGTGCACGCTAGAACTGACAGTGTGCACGCTAGAAATGACAGTGTGCACGCTAGAACTGACAGAGTGCACGCTAGAACTTTTCACGCGGTTGTCGGAAACGGTTCTCATGCCGCCATCGTGTTTCCTTTTTCCCGCCAAGTTCTCTGGTGACGTCACAGGGAACCGTATTTCCTCCCTATTTCCCTGAAAGGTATTTCCTCACCGCGCTAACTAGCGTAACTAACGAATTATCGGTCACATTCACATCTTCGGTCATATGAGGAAGAAAAAAGATATAATAATAATTACTTAATTTTAATGGAAATTCATGATACCTGCATATCAATTAATAGAGTATAAATTGAATAATAATTATTATATAGTTTTTCTAATATGACTGAAGATGTGGAACTGACCGATAATTCGTAACTTAGCCTATATATTAAATAATAAAGAGCACATAGAGTAAGTAAAAGAATTGGTTTGACTCAGAGGAAAAGTGAATTAAAAGACCTTATATTTAATCGATTATCTTTTACATTAACTTAAAAATTCCATTAGTAACATTTTAAATTATCTAACTAATAATTAAAGAATTAAATCACAATTAGGAGCAATAAATGCTGTAGCGAGGTTGATATAAAGTTCCAACAGTGAATGGTAGAATTAGCAAGGGGTCTAAATTATGGTTAGGGTTGTCACTTCTACCCTATTTATGAGAGAAAAGGCAACCCAACCTTAGGGGCAGAGTCTGGTGTACCATCTGTAATGAAAGAAAGGTAACCAAGTACCATCTGCATATAAAGAGTGGTGCATATGTACCAACACTCCTAGGATTCTGTTAAAGCTTAAATAGCATGGTACACTATTGCACAACTAGTGGTACACTATTGCATAACTAGTGGTACACTATTGCACAACTAGTGGTACACTATTGTACAACTAGTGGTACACTATTGCACAACTAGTGATACACTATTGCACAACTAGTGGTACACTATTGCACAACTAGTGGTACACTATTGCACAACTAGTGGTACACTATTGCACAACTAGTGGTACATTATTGCACAACTAGTGGTACACTATTGCACAACTAGACAACTAGTGGTACACTATTGCACAACTAGTGGTACACTACTGCACAACTAGTGGTACACTATTGCACAACTAGTGGTACACTATTGCACAACTAGTGGTACACTATTGCACAACTAGTGGTACACTATTGCACAACTAGTGGTACACTATTGCACAACTAGTGGTACACTATTGCACAACTAGTGGTACATTATTGCACAACTAGTGGTACACTATTGCACAACTAGTGGTACACTACTGCACAACTAGTGGTACACTATTGCACAACTAGTGGTACACTATTGCAAAACTAGTGGTACACTATTGCACAACTAGTGGTACACTATTGTACAACTAGTGGTACACTATTGCACAACTAGTGGTACACTATTGCACAACTAGTGGTACACTATTGCACAACTAGTGGTACACTATTGCACAACTAGTGGTACACTATTGCACAACTAGTGGTACATTATTGCACAACTAGTGGTACACTATTGCACAACTAGTGGTACACTACTGCACAACTAGTGGTACACTATTGCACAACTAGTGGTACACTATTGCACAACTAGTGGTACACTATTGCACAACTAGTGGTACACTATTGCACAACTAGTGGTACACTATTGCACAACTAGTGGTACACTATTGCACAACTAGTGGTACATTATTGCACAACTAGTGGTACACTATTGCACAACTAGTGGTACACTACTGCACAACTAGTGGTACACTATTGCACAACTAGTGGTACACTATTGCAAAACTAGTGGTACACTATTGCACAATTAGTGGTACACTACTGCACAACTAGTGGTACACTATTGCACAACTAGTGGTACACTATTGCACAACTAGTGGTACACTACTGCGCAACTAGTGGTACACTATTGCACAACTAGTGGTACACTACTGCACAACTAGTGGTACACTATTGCACAACTAGTGGTACACTATTGCACAACTAGTGGTACACTATTGCACAACTAGTGGTACACTATTGCACAACTAGTGGTACACTATTGCACAACTAGTGGTACACTACTGCACAACTAGTGGTACACTATTGCACAACTAGTGGTACACCATTACACAACTAGTGGTACACTATTTCAGAACTAGTGGTACACTATTGCACAACATATAACATATAGTAGAAAATCAGGGGAACTCTCTACTGTTAATCATTTCACCTAGTAACACTCTATAGTTAACCATTTCACCTAGTAACACTCTATTGTTAACCATTTCACCTAGTAACACTCTATTGTTAACCATTTCACCTAGTAACACTCTATTGTTAACCATTTCACCTAGTAACACTCTATTGTTAACCATTTCACCTAGTAACACTCTATTGTTAACCATTTCACCTAGTAACACTCTATTGTTAATCATTTCACCTAGTAACACCCTATTGTTAACCATTTCACCTAGTAACACTCTATTGTTAACCAGTTCAACTAGTAACACTCTATTGTTAACCATTTCACCTAGTAACACCCTATTGTTAACCAGTTCAACTAGTAACACTCTATTGTTAACCATTTCACCTAGTAACACTCTATTGTTAATCATTTCACCTAGTAACACTCTATTGTTAACCATTTCACCTAGTAACATTCTATTGTTAACCATTTCACCTAGTAACACTCTATTGTTAACCATTTCACCTAGTAACACTCTATTGTTAACCATTTCACCTAGTAACACTCTTTTCAATCTCTAATATTCCATTTCAAACCCTATTTCTCTATAGGAAATAGTCGCTAAGTCCCTAAGTAGAATAGCAATGAAAGTAATGAAGCTGTGGTATATTATTGGCAATGATTTAAGATGCTCTGCCCCTTCACTGTTGGTGCAGCTTTCATTTTCTGTGACCTCCTCTCTTATCACACTTCTTATATAACCTCTCTTGCTCTCTCTGTGTGTCCTTTCTACACCTCCACTCTTATTACACTTCTTATATAACCTCTCTTGCTCTCTCTGTGTGTCCTTTCTACACCTCCTCTCTTATCACACCTCTTATATAACCTCTCTTGCTCTCTCTGTGTGTCCTTTCTACACCTCCTCTCTTATCACACCTCTTATATAACCTCTCTTGCTCTCTCTGTGTGTCCTTTCTACACCTCCTCTCTTATCACACCTCATATATAACCTCTCTTACTCTCTCTGTGTGTCCTTTCTTCACCTCCTCTCTTATCACACCTCTTATATAACCTCTCTTGCTCTCTCTGTGTCATTTCTACACCTCCTCTCTTATCACACCTCTACAATACCTACACCTCTACAATACCTACACCTCTGCAATACCTACACCTTTGCAATACCTACACTTTTGCAATACATACACTTCGTGACTTCTGCAATACCTAAACCTCTGCAATACCTAAACCTCTGCTAAGCTTCCTATCACACCTTTCAAAGAGGGAGCAAATATGAAGACTTTCTTAAGTAGATTTATTTATACTATTTAGCCCCTGTCTCTTTTTATTAAATAGTCCATTTTTCTATTGTTTATTCGTACTCTCCCCATCAATGTGCGGAAAAATGACTGGTTATTATTAAGTAATTGCAGAGATAGACTGCCTAGAGTTATCATCCGCTATTAATGAATATTTAAACGCACTATTGTCACATGGTAACAGTTATTATACCTAACCTACCATACCTACACCTAATATACCTACACCTACTGTGATAGCCACACCTACACCTACAATCCTCTTTGTTTGTAGGTAGAATATCAGCTAGTCACCCAACTCATGGTAATTAATGAGGTGTGATTTAATTTGGTAAATCTACAAACTAGTTATACTCTTTTTATTGTACTTTTTGTATTGAGTTGTAACCTAGTGGATACCTTCCTGAGTGATGTACAGTGGTATACTGTATCCACTCTAGTGGTGACTGTATCCACTCTAGTGGTGACTGTATCCACTCTAGTGGTGATTGTATCCACTCTAGTGGTGACTGTATCCACTCTAGTGGTGATTGTATCCACTCTAGTGGTGACTGTATCCACTCTAGTGGTGATTGTATCCACTCTAGTGGTGACTGTATCCACTCTAGTGGTGACTGTATCCACTCTAGTGGTGACTGTATCCACTCTAGTGGTGACTGTATCCACTCTAGTGGTGACAGTATCCACTCCAGTGGTAACTGTATCCACTCTAGTGGTGACTGTATCCACTCTAGTGGTGACTGTATCCACTCTAGTGGTGATTGTATCCACTCTAGTGGTGACTGTATCCACTCTAGTGGTGACTGTATCCACTCTAGTGGTGACTGTATCCACTCTAGTGGTGACTGTATCCACTCTAGTGGTGACTGTATCCACTCTAGTGGTGACTGTATCCACTCTAGTGGTGACTGTATCCACTCTAGTGGTGACTGTATCCACTCTAGTGGTGACTGTATCCCTAATCTACCTTTCACTTAGTCTCTTAACTGTGTAGACACACGATGGTGAATTTAGTGAAGGTATCAACAGACTGTGTATCAGTTGGTACCATTCATTGGTCCGACTCCCATTTGTTCGACGCCCCATTAGTATGCGCACTTTGCGCAGTCTTTAGACAGAATGAAAACATTATAATTTTAGTGCGTCTACATTCTACAGTCTACACGGTGCCATGAAGTCTTATTCTCATCGTCATGAAGGAGGTAATACTTTTTTCAATCTTGATATTTTGTGTTGTGAAAAAAAGATTGGAACGTCTTTTAGAAGTACTCGGCGTTCAAAGTGGTCGCTGAAGTTTCTTCTAAAGAGGCACAACTTCTCCCAAATAGATTACCACGTGAATTACGTGATGAAGCTAATAATTGGCGGATTTGTTTGCGAATAGACTTAGACACGTGTATTTATTCATTGGAAATAGTGACACCTGCTGAATTAAAAACCGAACAAAATGAAACGGAACATGGCGCTACCGTCTACACGTTACGACTTGTTTGCACAGTTCACGGATATATCTGCTCTCCTAGCTCTGTCATCTCGCTGCAGATGTATACTGTATATTCTTGCACTGGAGTAGTTTTCACGTCTACACACAACGTTTTATCTGCAACATCTTGAACAGTGCAGACAAAAGGGTTATTATTGAAAATGTAATGAAATTCTTATAGGAGATGTAAAGAATTTCTTATACAAATTATAAAAAAATTCTTGTGTTATATATATTAATGGACTATTTATAATACTATGTATAATTTTGATGGAAATTTTTTTGCTTTAGCCATGCTTGGATAAATGTTGTGAATTTGACATTTGTATTTACATCTATTTTTGAATAGCATTGCTGCCAGAGATGTTTGGTCCATCCTGCACACGTGCCGTAGGACACAGATGCATCACAAGTGTCTGGTGTTTGTTCCACAGCTGTTACTACCCTCTGGCCAATATCCGGTGGGATGGCATTTTGCAAAGACAGATGTGCACAAAATGATCAACCGTTAATTAACTAGTTTGCAGCCATTAAAATCTCAACTGCTTTTTACTGACCATCATCATTAGCTTATAATTCACTATTCTATGTAATCAGATAAACTCTTTCTACTTCTCTATTCCAGTCCTACCATATCCTGTCTGTGACGTCAAAATATCGTACTCAGTCAGTAGTCTAATACTTTATTCACTCATATCGAAAGAAAACTAACCAATGGTAACAGTTGAACAATGTTTATCTATTTGGAATTAGTAATAGATAGTACTCGCATAAATCATTGGAACGAGCATTTATTTATGATGCTGGCTATTTGGTAGGTGAAAATTCAATTTTTGTGAAGGTTCTAGAAGCAACTGTTTACGGAAATTAAAGTTTTCTCTTTCCTTGGTTATGTTTACATGTTTGATGCAAGCGCTTTATATCACTAGACATCTACTGATAACGTATCTAAGATAAGGGTTGCTTTGAGGAACCAAGTAGCGGTGCCTGTTTGACGACACCATGGCGTGGTAAGTGTGCAGCCAATAAATCGAACTGGAGGTAAAATTTGTATAGCAATATTCTCAGCCGCTTGTATTACGACTTTCAGACTCTAATAAACCGTATCTATAAATATTCAAATATCAGATTGCTATAAATAAACTTCATCGAAATCAGTAGTTCTTCCTAACTTTACTTTCATTTTCTAACTAATGTTCTGGTTAAATCCTCCAGGACTAAAAATTATTGATAGAGTTCTAATGTAACTCTTAACTACTGAATGACAACTTTGAATATTTTGAATGAAACTCAGTTCAATTTTTTAGTCCTTTTATAAATCCTATTTTAGTGTGGGAAATATTTGTATCTGTTACATCAAATTTCACCTGGCCAGACACTAGTTGCAATAGTTTCACCTGGTTGACAACCTTATCACTCGGCTACTTCACAACTGTCAGGGCCGATAGGGTTAACATACTCCCTAGTGTCATATGGGACATTCATTTAAAGTTTATCCACATATGTTATACTCTATGAATCAAAATGAATTGTAATTGAATATTCCTGATAAATTGTATAGTCTTCCGTACTTTTCATAGAAAATTGATAATTGTTGGAAAGAAAATGTAGCCTAGAAATTCAATGGGAAACTGAAATAATTGTATTAGCCCTAAAAATGAGTAATTGAACATTGATTGCAATGTCGAAATCCATGAATATAGTATGTTATAAACATATTAAAGTAGTACGTTGTACTATAAGGAGTTTGTGAGTTTTTACATCATGGATAGTTTACAACGATTGTGACTCACAACTTGGTTGTATTTTGAAACAGTCGATTAAGGTTGCTGTAATTAGTAGTTTTAGTACTTTATTTACAGTTGAAATTGAAAGCTTATCTCTAACACTATCAGTAGGCTGTTATCTTTCAAAACTTTAGATGCGGAGAAAAATAGTAATTAATTTGTATGTCTCCATAACATTATCAATAGCATCATTGTCAATAGTACAACGAGCCTTTGTTTTAATAGATATTATTTTCCTTCAGTGAAGTGCAACCTTTTCTATGATTGTATGAGTATTTCTTTATATCCTTATCAGTTTCTTTCACTGATAAGATTCTTATCTCTTTACTAACAAGGACTCCAATGAGTCGGGTTCTTTCTTTTTATTCACCCCTTCCAAGAGAAACCTTAGTAACAACAATATTAATTCAGAAACTTAACCAGGGAAGTAATTCTTCATTTCCATTCCAATTTTCTTCCGATCAGATATCTTAAATAATTTATAAAAATCCGTCTTCTTTTCTCGTTTCCATGACAACTCGTGCAATCTGATGAGATTTTGTAACTTGATAACAATTAAATTTGTGTAGAGTCTTTCGAAACTTCTTCAACAATAATTGGTATGGCTTTAATCGGCCATTACTGTGAGCATATCCGGGAAATTGGGAGGAAAAAACGGAACATGTACAGGAGTGAATACGGAAAATATACAGGAGTAAATACGGACATGTACAGGAGTGAATATGGAACATATACAGGAGTAAATACGGAACATTTTCAGGAGTGAATACGTAACATATACAGGAGTAAATACGGAACATGTACAGGAGTGAATATGGAACATTTACAGGAGTGAATATGGACTATTTTCAGGGGTAAAGGATGAAATAGTCTTTTTCTTTTTAATATATAAGTTCTTTTAACTGCTGATACGCAGTCGTATGATTTAGTAATAACTATATCTTAAATTTACTATGGGTGTAAGAAGGCAAACAAGTTAATTCAGAAACGTTTTAATTTTCCATTAAAATACATCTATATAGATTGTTAATAAAAGAAACTGGATATATTGATGGTAAATTATATAGTTTTCTTGGCTTTTAATAGAAAAAAGATAAATCTAAGAAAGAAAACGTAGCCTACAATTCCAATGGAAGACTGCGATAATTGTGTTGATTCCTTTTAAAACTGAACAAGAAATACGAAAACATTGATTAGTGAACGATAATTTGTGACAAATTATATAGGTGTATATAATATATACGATAAATAACGGAAAGTTTGAATAAATAATACACTGAATATAAAAAAATGCCTGAAAAGCATTCCATGGAAAACCACACATTTGAACCTTTAGAAATTAGAAGCTGCTTATTTTTTAACGACATGTCAATTTCATGATTAAGAGGAATAGTTAGTGGAATCGAGTACTTCATGAAATGACATGGAAAAGTAGGGTGAGTTCTGAGTTATCGAGCAGTTCCACATTTTCGACCATACAGGGAAAATATAGCATTATTATTTAACATTTATTACATGGTCGAAAACGTGGAAACGTCCGATAACTAGGAACTATTCCTAATGATTGGAAGAAGAAACATAAGTCAGGAAGACTCATCTAGATATATTATTCTACTATATACAAAATATTATAGATCATTTATTTATAAATATAATGCTGAAATTGACTAAATAGGGCAGCAAGGGTAAGTCCCTCATTTAATATCAAAGGAATTAAGGGATAGAAGCTGCATTGAAAATACCAAACAATTGAAATTAATTGTAAAAAACTGAAAAAATTATCTTAGGGTAAGTTGCGAATTATCGGTCAGTACTACATCTTCGGACACATAAAGAAAAAAACATAAAAATTAATAATTTTTATTTTGTTTTTCTCAAGTGACCGAAGATGCAGCACTGACCGATAATTCGTAACTTATATTAGTAATATCTCAGAAAATATACCTTATCAGGTAGATATTGTGAAATAATTCTTCCAATTTATTGAGTAACATATATCCTTAAATTAACAGCTCAATTTAAAATACATTTTCAAATTGGGTTTAATAGTAGTGTAGTATTTTGTATAAAAAATAGTTGCGCTGCTAGAAAAATACAAAAATATTGATTATTTCATTACTACATTGAGAGGACACTTCCAAGTGCACTTTATTCAGTTCGAAAATATAGAAACTTCTAAATGAAGTATTTTAGGTAGTAAGACCAAAATAAGATGGAGATAAATAACTAGAAAAGTAGTTTATCTACCATGTCAATTTCGCAGTGGGGATAAATTTATCTACTTTGATAATATCTAATGGGAGTATAATCTTAATATATATATATATATCGCAAATATTTTTTTATATACAATAAATATTTAAATAGACATCTCTCAAAGTAATATATATATATAAAATAAAACATTAAGCACATATATCATAGAAAGTAGCTACATATCCTATTCTACTTTAAATTCATCAGCATTTTATAGCAAGACCTTTGCCAGTTATTGCATCACTGGTGTACACACAATGAATTACGTACAAAACAATTATTACTCAATTTGTGAGGTAAATGTTGGACCCAGAGTTAGCTGAATAAATTGGTACATATCCTATAGCTACAAAGAACACGTAACGCTAGTAATGATTAAATATGAGAGAGACGGCGAGATAGGTGTTACTCGCGCAACAGCAATTGCAATACTGAACGCTTTGCGCTCCCCAGCCCTGAAATCACTTTGAAACAAAGACAACAAAAAATTTACGTCCGATTCCACAATTCCAAACTAGATACTTAAGTGCTAGTATACTATAGGTACTATATATTTTTGTTCATTTGATGTCCGAGGACAAAATTGTAACTAGGATTAGTCTAAATTTAAAAAGAAAACCGTTCGAATCAATCGGATATAAACCATTCAAGAACAATTTTTCAAGTTAATCAAATTATAAATTTAAAACACTAGCTAACTAATGTAATTGAAATAAAAATAGGTATTATTTTCACTGCACTTGGTTAAGACTCTGGAAAATGGGGAGTCTTATGGGGGGTAAGAGAGAGGGGCTATCATCTCTGGGGGAGTTGGATCCCCCGCTCGAGGAAAATGAAGTTGGGGAGATGGAAGAAGAATCTGGTGGACTTGCAGGGGGAGTGTCGAATGTGGAGGAAGACAGGAGTGTTCCGTCACGAATCATGTCAACAAATTGAGTTTTGTTGTTATTGATTATGTGATTGTTGAGCTGAAAAGACAATGAACATATTGAAGTTATGGTAAAATGAAGTATTTTCAAAATATATCATTTATACGCATCTACACATGGATGTTATGAGTTTACTCACCTGCTTAGAATTTAGCTGCAGAGAGTTGGTGAGTGTCTCAGCCAGACTCTCCATGAGTCTGTTAGAGTTGAGGAGAGCAGAGAAGGAGGCATCTTGGTCCAGGAGAAGGTTTGGTGAATTTGGAGAGCTGTGCAGTGAAAGAGCTGGAGAGTACTGCTGCTTCTCGTAGATAGGACTCATGCCCAGAGACTGTGAGACAGATAAGGACATGTGGTTTGGTGAGATAAGAGCGGGAGGAGGAGAACAACCCATGCCCATGCTGTTCATGGTGGAGTTTGACGCCATGGCAGGTGAGAGAACTCTACTCTCCTCCGCATTGTGGATAAAGTGACACCGTGGACCGTATGGGCAAATGCCGATGGTGTGGAAGGTTCTGCAGAGTTCTGTCTTGTACTTAGGATGTCTGTTGAGAGTTCTTAGTTCTGCTTCTCCGTGAGCAAACTGACATTTGTTTCCGTATTTGCAGAAGCCGTTCTCTTCGTATGGTCTGCACAGCTCAGTTTTGTATCTTGAGGAATTTGTCTTCGCTTCCTGTCATGGAAAGGAAGATGAAAATAGTGAAAGTGAATTTACAGTATTGTATTTATGAGCAATACTGAAAGAGCAGTAATTCTTTATCTTCAAATTTATATATATATAATCAGCAATGAATAATTTGATAATAATGAGAACTTACGGGTTGAATTTGCTCCTGTTGCCACACGGGTTCAGATTGTGACCGGTCCAACTTCTTGTGAAGGGACACCATCAAACCTACTGGGAAACCGTTGCTGTCCAAACCATTTCCGAGATTGTTGTTGGAGGTATGGTCGGGTGAACTGTTGACTGATGTCAACATATTATCATTGTACATTTGTGGCATGATATTTTGATTGAGCGAGTGGTGGGGGCTTTTTCCTCCACCATAGTGTAGCTGATGGAACTGCTGTTCCTCAGGAGTGGAGTTTCTCTTGGAGATCATTAAATGTCCTCCGACTATCTTGTTCGAAGAGGCTTCAATCAACATCTCATCAGACAGGGAAGCACTCAGGTTGTTGTGGTTATTTTCTTCTTCGCAATCTCCGTTAGTGAGAGTGTCGCAGTGAATTCGAAGCGCTGCCTGTAGAAGAGACAAGAGGAGAGATTAGCATTCAACGTCGTATAGAGTACAGTACATCTAAGTAAACATTGTAATTTTATAAAACATAAATAAAAGTTAGTTACAAGTGAATATATATTTGGCTAGCTACCGAGGTTTCAAAAGCTTGAGTGTGTTCTAAGTAGAGCCAATATGGTGAGTGTTGTAGCTACAGGTTAGTTAGGTAAATACCTTTCACTTGCACTGGCTAACTGCCGCTAGAAAGGCAACATTAGGAGGAACAGGTAAGAAAAAGAGACTTGCAGCTGAGAACATAGAGCTAACAACGTAGGAGTGAAGAAATAAAAGGGAAAAGATAACTTAGAAACGAGATGATAACAAATTTAGAGGTTAATGAATAATGATTGATATTCTCTAAGCTTTGTGTAGGGCATTCCAGGTTTATTATTTAAGAGATGCACAATTGTGTTTACCACTTCCCTTCATGATGAATGAAATTACCATACACATTATACGCTAATGTTAACGGACACCCCCCTCCCCTCCAAAAAAAGGGTGATGAACATTCATAACTGGGGCTGTTTTAGAGGTTTTACAGTGTACCTGCCTTTTGAATTACAGAACTGATTTTGCTTCAAATGCTAAGTCAAGTTTTGAGTTATCGAACGATTCCACATTTACGATGGTAAGTCAATTAATATTATATCAAATCGTGCAATGACTTTGTCCCCTCGCCCTCTCATTTAAAAGAGGAAATATAATAAATTAAGGTAGTAGCTGCACTAATACTCTAATAAATATCATAAAGCATTGAAATCTTTAGCAGTGACTACTAGCTTGTAAATGTACCCTTTCCAATAAGCAATTTAATTCAACAACCAATCCAAAAAATTTATACCATCAATATTTAGTAATAACAGTATAATTATATAGATGAACAACGTTTCAGGTCTTTACTTCAATAATATACTGTAAAATCAATCAAATTAAATTTCAAAGTTTTACGCGTTTTCCTACATTTTTAATAATTGATGTTAGATAAATACTGTTCAGAAATGACTGTTCATCAAGTATTATAATTAATATAAATAATATAGATATTTTGCGTTTTTGTACGGACCAACACAATGAGAGATCAATGTGTTCAAATTGATGCGAAATAGTGGAATGTAGATGTTTTTGAGAACAGAACCGTTATTTACAATGAGTCAGACTTTAACAGGTGTGGAGTGAGTAACAGAACAAATAAAGAGTCCAAATCATATTGCGTAGTAGCAAATATAATATACTATATATAAAGTATGTATCTATATAATACATTACAATTCATGTAATAGAGCTCTAGATATTGATATCAGTTTTGCAATTAGTAATGTAAAACTAGACTAATAAGACTAACAGTTGATATGGAAGATGAGATTGAGTAGGTATAGTTAGTATAGTTTGAAGAAACGTAACGGCATTGTTGCTATTCAAAATAAATGCAGAAGATGAACATAATCAACTATAGCTCAGTTTAACAATAGAATATATAATGGGATTAGAATATGTAAAGGGGGAAATAAAGTCTACATTGAGCCTAGGCTAATAATAAGTCTAACCTTGGGTCTAATCAACAACATGCTGTAGAATTTTGATCTAACGGTAAGGGAAGGACGGTAACAAGGTCAGGTGGTTGTGAGTTAAACTAAAGTTAACGGATAACCAATTGATAACCATATAACTATTGAATAACCACTAAATATACAAAAGTCACCACCTTTCACCGCTACCTACCAATAAAATTGAACAGTTAAGTACAGAAAAGGGTAAAGCAAGCACAGTTATCGTAAAAACTAACGGTACACGCTAACAGAATCTCTATCCCGGAAGTCCCATGTTCAGTGCAGCTAGGCAGGTACTATCATCACACATTATGTACCATCAAATGCAATATACAAATAGCTGAGGTAATCATTATAACGCTATTTATCTATCAATCGAAGTTAGGAGATACTAGGCTTTAGGAGAAGTACTTGAATAAGGTAAATACAATACGGTAACTATTACTGTCAAGGTTTTAATGATGAGCAACAGGTAACCATCGCGAGTTCTAATCAACAGCAGCCTGTACAAGGAATTAGATAGTCACTTTTACTTTCGGCAAGAAGTAAAAGTATTTAGGCAATGGGTGAACCATGACGCGGTAAGTGAAAGTAACGCAATCACCAGAGTAAGTAACCTCCTAATACAACCACTTGATTCAAGGTTAGGGAAGTAGAACACGATAATTTGAACGATAATTTCAAAACATATTGACCAGCATTGCAATCTCTACTCACCAGGCGATAGGCTTTGAATTACCCAGCATTGCAATCTCTACTCACCAGGCGATAGGCTTTGAATTACCCAGCATTGCAATCTGTACTGAGATGGTAATAAGCGTTGAAAGCGGTACATTTTTTCAAAATATAAAAGTCAAGCTTTTTTCTATTTTCTGTTGGTACATATTAACATATTTATTTCCCACGACCTTGCAAGAGTTTTGCTGATGTTGCAGTGATACAGAGTTCTACATAGATAACTGAAATATGGAGATGGTAGATAGATAAAGTGAGATTATTTGGCATTGAGAACAAATGTGATGGCGTATCACTTTCTAGTAATATGTACTGTTATCGGGCAATTAATGGAGTCAGGGTAATATACTTCATCACCTTTTCTGTGTTTGCAACGTCTTCAGCACTCTTTTCAGTTTAAAACCGTAGTTTATAATAAAGGAATGAGCAGTTTTATGATAATATCTTAAATTTTGAAAAATTATAATCTTCTATAGATATTTTTCTAATGTTATTCTCCTATCTGATTACCAACTAATTATTTTGAGCAAAGAATTCATTTAACACAAAGATGCTTCTTGACAATAGTTCGTACGGTTCAGCCCGTTTTAACCCTCTGGTGTCAGGTTACTACGCAGTGGTGGCAGTTAGTGGTAACGCGATACCAAAAGAACAAAGAGAGCTTGTTGAGAACCATACACTAAAAACTGATAAACGATGCGCTTATTTAAATGCTTAATTACAAAACTAAATCATTATTAAGCACAAAAGAGCGGACTGATTTGGAAGTAAAGGTCTAAACAATTCCTTGACAACACACCGGCAACTACTGACAAGGAAATAATTCATATTAGCCATTATGTATCGATTGACTTTATAAACAAATAGAGATATTATTGTGTGGAAAGATATATAAACAGGAAAAAAGACATGAGAACAAATTAGAATTTGCTGACATTTCATTTCGACTATTTCCGCTCTAGCTTCAGTGTCAAATAAAATAAAAAGTTGTGTAACAGAATGATTAATATTTTATAATCATAATAACTAATTATATTTCACCATGCCTACCTATTCTGCTTATCATTGTATTTGGTGACGTCACAACTTACGTCACGTCATCCCACATGTCTATTTGTACTATAAAAAGACATGTAGTTTCCTGTTGTATAGGTTTAATTAGTGGGGGTTTGACGTCTGCTTTGAAATGTGAAGCTAGATACTTGACGTCAAAAGAAAAAAAAGAGTAACTCTTAAGGACCAGTTTGAAAACGCGAGTTCTGTATAACATGGTGAAAGAACACGGGAAACAAAACCTAAACTAAATAAATGTAATGGAATTCTAATAGAGCATGCCACCTTCCTAGTAATTACCTATAGTTCATAAAATCTATAATTGAATGTATTTTTATGAATATAAATAGAACAATTCATCTTCTATTCACAGAGTTCTGTTTTCGATAGTTTACTTCAATGGGTTTCGTGAAAAGGTTTTCGACATGTTCGTTATGAATGCACACTGAATGCATTGCACCATACTACAGCAGAACTAGTCTCACATACTCTGACAAAGGAAAAAAAGGACCTCTTGCACAATACCTAGTAAAAAAATGTCCCAGGGGTTTATCCTACGAGACATTTAATCTTCCGTTTGTTCCACACACTGCGGGGAATTTCACCAGGGTTGGGACAGAGCCACCCCCTTTGTTAGGGCCTATTCAAACCCTGTCCTCGCTGATGCAACCCGCTGTGCAACTCCACTATTTCAGTCATGAAATCGAAAAACAGATTCTTAAGAGAGATGAGATTACAAGGAACTTTGTAATAGAAGACAATAAGCCCTTACAGGGCGTTGTGAAGCAATATTTCAAACCTAAGCAACAGGGCTTGGTGTGTTAACTTCCGTGGTTATTATGAACAGAATACTCTATAACCATGCATGTTTACTATCTGTAACTTAATTACATATACTGTTATCTCTACTACTAAGAGTATATCATTTAGAATAAAGTACCCTTATTATGAATTGCAAGTTATTTCTATTAAGACAATTAATATTAAGTGGTGAAAGGATGACCTAGAAATTACTTGTAAATATTACGAGATAACTGATCATACTTGAAAAGTGTTCTTTTAACTATACGAGTATACATATCTATTGCATAGTGAATTTTTACAGTGTTTACACCATTGTTCACACTATGGTTAACACTGTTGGTTACTCAACACTGCAGCAGTGTGTTATCACAACATTCTAGAGCTGTACAACAACTAAGTTAACCACTGACACTGCTATTAGTGATGCAACTAACGCGTTAGAATTAATATCCCGATATAGAATGTATAGAAAACATCGTAAAGAAAAGAGAATTACAATATATAGTATCTTACAAAGGAATATTGAAATGATAACTATTATGTTAGATTCACAACTAGTTTGAAGATGGTAAAATGAAAAAGGATTAACAAATATTATGTACAAATAAAACTAACACGAAAATAGATGATTTAAGTTTAGGGTTGCATATATGTTACTTACCAGATGTGAAGTTTAGATCTGTTGATGTAGTGAGATGTCACGTACTAAAGTGCTATTCAACAAAGATTTAAAAGTTTCTAGGAGAGGATTAGGATATTAACAGACAGCTTCCTGTTGATTTACACCATTTACACCCAAAGTGTATTTACATCATTTACAGCTACGAACCATCCTACTTCATTAAGAGTATATACAAGTCGTTAGGTCAGAGTAGAGAGATATCACGCACAGATGATGGCAAGGTTGGAACACATTGCTGTCAGATGTACAAGAAGTGTCTAATGTTATTGTTAATTACGCCCCAACATTGCATCAACTTGGTGATAGTTTGTCAGAATTAGAAGAAAACCACATGCTAGTAAATAAATGAACTACATTGGTATGGAGATTAGGAATGTGTGGGTTTTGCATAGGAGAAGTAGTGAAGAAATGAAGGATAAACACTATATCAAAAGAATGATGAAACTAATGAAACATAGGAAATGTTATTGATTGAATTAAAATAATATTGAACTTCCTTCTATTCTATGTGTTTATATCATAAGTTAATTCAACCTGCAGCTGATTTAATTACAATGCGATAAATTATAGCGACTAACTATGGGAGTTATAGAGATATAGTGGATGTGATATAAGACTATACAATGAGAGTTACTGACTATAGTCTTATAGTGGATGTGATATAAGAGTTATGAGGGAGTAACATAACTAAGGTACAACATTCTAATAGTGAAAGTGAAGGACTATCAGCAAAAAAGTACCTGACCAAACTAGTGACTAGTGAGGTAGTGTGTATTGGTTTATGAAAACTAATTCCTATAATACTTTCAATGGATATTTTTCCATTAAAATAAAAAGAAGATTTGCTGTTGAAATCAAAGATCTGATTTTATGAAAGGTTTTTACATTCACTTTTCCACACGCTGCTAAATCTCTCAAATGAATTTATTAATTGCAAGAAAGTGATATAGTTCATGTGTGCCATTTTGAATTACAAATAATGTTCTAATTAAGATTTTCCCATGCGTTAAAATATCGTAACTACTAAACAGAAAGAGAAACATCTTTACGGCAAGAAATGACGTCACAGAGAGTTGCCAGCTAACGTTTTTCTAGATTGCATTCACTTTTGTCACTCATTTATTTTTATTGATTCACATGAGTAAGAAAGTGGAGTGAATGTAGAAAAGAAACAAATGAATTTGGCCATGATACTAATTAAACATCTATTGAGTTTTTAATGAATGTTTTACTTTCTATATTTCTATGGGGAAATGTTTCACAAAAAGAACTGCAGATCTCAACAGTGGCTTCAAAATGAATAAGGACCGCTAAAATTTAATTTTTTGATTACTTTGGGGAGGCCTAGAGATGGTACCCATGGCAACGCCATTGGGGTAATGCCCCCTGCTACACATGGCCTGCTACACTGACTACAGAGACACACAAACCTACACATCGACTACAATTAGTGCTAATTGTAGTCGCCTAAGTTTTAATCCCTAACAAATGACTCGTTAGTTCAATCAAACGTTAATCTGATGCTTCGTATGCCGGCCGGCGTAGCGTGTAAGTCGGGTAGGCCTAACCGTACGTACATCAGCAGGCAAACGTGGATACGGCGCCCCGGGGGAAAGGGTTACAAGTAGGCCTACCTTGCTGTGTAATTTGAATAGCTATCATTAGAGAAAAACCTAGGGATTGGCAGTTTAGAATTCATTAAAAACATTGGGATGATAATTAACAGAAAGATGGTATCCATGATACGAAGCAAGGAGCATATCCTTGATACAGATAAGTGTGTCAAGCAGAGATGATACCAAAGAAGAGTCGTGTCACTAGGAGTGTGCCCATATCCATTGGAAAGAGGATTAACTTATCTACCTAGTATAAATAGTTACTAAACGAATTAAGCTAACTACTATGGACTATCATTCTCAAAATCTGTTAATTTTATTTACTTTATATTGAATATCTTTACTGTACAGTGTACAGCTCTACAATGATAGATATATTTACGTTAAAGTGATATTTAATCGTCACGTATGTTGTTTAGAAGACTACATAGGTATGTATTGTTTTTATTGATGTTTTTTTATAGGATTATTCTGCTTGCCTATATAGCATAACAAATGAAAGCCTAATTGTTATTGCAAGCAGCAAACATTTTGCTAGTCATGTAGCTACCTACTGCTCCTATATAAATTGTTATATTAATTCGATTCCGTGAACAAGAATATATAGGTACCTATATCTGTGAGTCTGTAACAAATAAGTGTAATATGTAGCTAGGTACCTAGTTATTAATTTAAAATAAATAATGGATAGTATATCATGATAGCTAAATATTAAATGAATTTAGTTTAGATGAGCATTGACCAGTAATGAAAATTGTATGAATTACCCATATTAATATCAATGTAAACCATTAGCCACTAAGTAAGTAGGTAGTGTAGGTAGAGATTTGTGAAGAAACAAACAGGGAGTTCTTACAGGAAAGGTACGTTGTAGTTTGCGATGCAAGGCAACAGGTTGTTGCTTTTCTTCTTCTTCTTTCTGCTCATCTTGGTCATGAATTGATACGATGGGCGGCATCGTTACTTTGACTTTTTCAAATTGTCGTGAAATAAATAATAGATATAAAGAAGGAGGCAATTGTCAATCGGTCGTATACTGTCAAATAAAAAGTCAAACACATTGATGGAAAATATTTAAATTTGTTGAAATAAATCTTGTTAAACTGAATAACTTTAGGTAACTAACTACACTCTTCAATTTAAGCAGTCAATCAAATTGCAGACAAACATGAATATGCCTAGGTAACAGCTTATAACTAATATAATAAGAACCTATACGTTAGTGAATTACTTAAATACCAACAAAATTCTATTTTCAAACACTCAGTATTTCTTTGTATAAAATAATTCAATTGTTTATGCATTCACTTAATTAAATCCCATAGAATAAGAACAATTTCTAGCAGTGGACATCGTAGCGAGAGGCAAGCGCAGCCACACTGAGACACAACACGTGCTACCACGACCAGAACTCATCTGCCACTCACTTCTAATTCAACTGGTGTTATGTATATCTTTAGTGTGTATATTATGTGTGTGAGTTTGTATATGCAATATATAAGTGCATTCATTTTAGTCGTTTCTTTCTGCCTTGAATGCAAATAGATGAACAAATTATGAGATAAGTCTCACCTTGTTGCATTTACTGTTTATCACAACAGATCATTCAACTAATTAACCGACTAACTAACGTACATCTATATAGAACTTTATATGAAATGTAATTATAAATATAACTTAATAGAATTGTTAAGTTCACATATTTTCTCTGGCTTCTGATTAGATTACTCCACATTTTAATACGTTTTTCTACATCAATTAATAACGGCGTCAGTAGACCACGTGGTAACTCAATGATATACTATCTTCATTTTTAAATAGGCTGAAATGTATTTGGTGATTATCAACTGAAATTACAATTCATTCTTCTATTTATAGTCAATTAACGTATATTATTTTTCACATGATATAACTGAACATCTCTAAATGTATTTTTCTTATATAACCTTGATAGAAATAGCATCTTTCTGTACAGTTACTCGCAATAGTTTCAATAACGGAGGCATGTAACAGTAACTATATGACCATCAAATTGGTACCTATATCAACTTCCCGTTATCATTAAAAATTAGTTTGCTAATATATTTACAGCTGTAGGCCGCTAGGTGTGAATCATAATGCTATATATTTATGCATACCTAGGTAGGTAGCTACATATACTTCCGCATGCTAAGTAACTGTCACATTTGTGGTAGTGTATGTGATCACTTCCTATTATATTCCTATGGGGAAGTCTGTAAAATGATGCACGTAACGCTATATAGTTAACTGTAAATATTTTTACAACTGTCAAGCATCGAGAAGGTAAAAGTGTTGTAATATTTTGGAGAACAGTTTCAATATGAAGGTATTATGTGTATTTAATCACAGGTATAGCAGTATTATAGGTAATCAGCATTTTTCTTAAACTATATATAACATCAATTCATACCTATTGGTTAAATTTTCTTATAAAATGTAATGTTATCAATTTTTATGACTGCAGAAAAAGACAAATAGAAAATCGAATAGGTAACCAATCCATTCATATTTTTCATCTATGCTAATTTTATTAATTCGAATGACTACCTATTATAGGCAGAATATTAATTTATCCGATCGATTACGATAAGGATTTAATTTCCAATTGAATATTGGTAAAAGAGTTGATAGTTTGGATGTTTCTGCCTTACTTTCAAAGCTGGTTGAGATGAGTGAAAGTGTACTGCACTCCTCACATGTGTATATTGCTCACTCTCACGCTATCTGCTCAAATACTCCTGTGACTGAGCACCAAAAAACAAAAGTCGGTTAGAATTCACACTAGAAAGTATGGCCAAATGTAAATGTGAGAAGACTGGCGAACTCCGCCATGTAGGCGGATATGCAAGCAATCACTCATAAGTTGATAACCCATAAGATTTTCTATTTAAATTAAGGAAAAAATCATACCTATTCTTAGATAAATTATCTTCAGTAAATTTGATCTTTAGATATTTTTTCTTCCAAAAATAGTCCTAATGCAATATCAAGAGGAGAGAAAATAAGGTAGACTCAAATATAGTAATATACTATTATGTATACAAGGTACCTATACCTTATTATTGCACACTATCTAGCTAGGTATCATTCTACTAAATGGGTACATAGGTAGGTTCCATTCTATTGCTAAATACTGATTATGGTAACTATTTAGTTACCATTTTACTGACTTGTTGCCATTGGCTACCTATTCAGAATATTCTCATTATATTGACTACCTAGCTAGTTAGTGACAATACTAACATGCCAAGTGTCTACATAATACTAGCCATGATACTTACTACCCAACACTAGTCATGCTACTTACTACCTAATTTTAACAATGCTACCTAATAAGTTACTATTCCATAGCTACCACCACTCAGCAGGTTATCTAGGTAGTCAGTCACTACAAACTACCTGGTGTTTCACAACAAATGTAATGCTCTTCCTGACTCCTATTAAATCTGTGAATATAGATAGTGAAAGTGATTACGATTAAGAAACACAAGTGATGGATGGACTACAGCTGTAATTAGTGATTACTCAAAGGATATAAACTCAATCAATATCTATTTTGAAACCATCCGAGGAATAATAGTTTTACAAAATTCGGCGTGGCTATAGCCTATTGGTATGATTATAATGCATAAGTTATATAATCCATAAATTGACCATAATGACTAGGGCTTGAAATGCTGTAAGATAATATGTATAAATTAATCAACTATGTGGCTTTCTATTTATCAATATTCGACAGTATTTAAAAGTGAGAATGATAGGTTCTAAAATCTAAATGAAGAGTGAGAAATTGAGAACCCCAAAAATAAAAAAAGAATGAGCTAGAAAGAGAAACTGAAGAGAAGTTATTGAAAAATCAGTCAAAATGTTCAGAAAATACGTTTTGTTAATTAAAAAATAATCAACATCTATCATTTCAGAATATAGAAAATTTATATATCATATTTGTAATTATTGAATTTTTTTTTATTTTATACTTAATTACTTATATTTGACGTTGGATTTTTATTCATAATTATACAAAATTCATATAATGCTACTAATAATTATCATTAGTGTTTAATTATTTTGAAATGTAGAAAATTCATAATTTCAAATAGGTATATAAAATTTTCAATTATTATTATTCCATAAACTGAAATTTTGCTCCGAGAGACCAATTTTCGAAAGGCTGATTCTTTTGAATGAATTGTGTAGACAATTGATCAATAAGGGTAATTACGGTGATTTTATTTTGAGTTATGCCTCATAAAAAGTTCTCACTGATAATTGTTATATAATACGATATAACTAAATCCTAAATTTCTTACTTCAATTATACTGCATTATAATAGACAAAATTTCTGATAGATATAGTGGAGCCACTTTTATCAAAGATAGATGTCAAATGTAGAACTGGAACACGACAAATCAACTATTCATTCATCTGGAAATAGAATAATGTATGCAACTCAATGAAGGAAATAAGGAACGGTTATACAATTTGAATGGATTATCTTTTAAAAATAAACCTTCAAGGACCGTGGTTCATCATTTTGTTTCCAGGATATATTCGAATTGAAATAGATGAGTGTAATATTAGAGTAGTTACTCCTCCCTTCTTCATGGACGACTGGCAGACGTGACCTTCTAAATGATTTAGTCCATTATTTACGCAGATCTAAGGTTTTTTTTTACATAAGACCTGAGAGGTAGAATGATTTCTTATATACATTTAAAATATTTCACAACTCGTTTTAATCTGTTTTAATTTTACTCTATCTGCAGTATCCAAGTGATATGATTTTTTTACAACTTAATTGGGTATAAAATAATTATTAACAAAAAGTTATAGTTTCAAATCTTCGAAGTTAGAATATGAGTTTACATCCGTATCTTAAAGGTTGATATAATTTAGTGAAATTCTAAAATAATTTGGGATTGATATAATTATAAAAGGTATTTTTTCCTGGTTTCAATGATTGATAGGAGCATTTATATTCATGACTATTTGCAACTAGTCAGATTTGTATCAACTACCTACTAGTTGTTTCAAATAAATTAGGTATGGTTAAAGAAAAAAAGAACATTACCCGATTTAAAGTTCAACACCTACTTAAATCAATATATCTGTCTTGAAAATATATTGAGTAAATGACGGTGTCGTAAGTGCTGAGAAATTGAAAATTGGTATCCATTAGGTAATAACAAAATTTATATATGGGTAAGGACTAAGGACGCGATTTATTCGCTTCTGTTGTTCGGTAACAATAATTTAGAATACAAATAGTGTAACTATGTAATTTCAAATATGTAAGTACGAATTATTGTCTATCTTCAGCTTGAAATTAACCTACAAGTAATAGAATTTTGAAACCAAATTTTTACTAAATTCGTACGGAATGATAATGATGTGTAAAAATGTTGGTGCAACAATTATAAATTTATTCATTACTCTTGTAAGTTATGAATAAATTAACTTACTGTTATTGAAAAAATATTATATATTAATGAAATAATATATTTAATTCTTCTGAGCGTTAATTTGGCCACTAAAAGCTCAAAGACTGACGAATTAGGCTACTCGGTCACTACTCAGTCAACAAAGTAGGGATGTGAGACAGGAATAATACCTGCAGGCCCACAGAACTAACAACCGGAGCGAAGAGTTGGAGTGCAATCCAGCTCTCAAGGTTAAAGCAAGGAGTATAAATGTTTTGCCGGCACTTCTGACGATATAACTTATGGCTTCATCGCAAGCCAAAGCAAAAACCGGTATTTTCTTGTTACTTCTCTCTACTATCTTTAAGAATTTTCCTATAATGTTGACATTTCCGATGGCATCAAAAACGAAAAGAATGGGATCAACTATTCGGTACTTCAACATTATTTACATTCAAAGATGTATGTATGATTCGTATTATTTACCTACATGACCTACAAGTTCTAAATGGCATATCTTCCCTCTGACGTACGAACAGTTCTGTAGATTCTGCTTATCGTTGATCATCTTGCGACATCTAGGTATTTATGATAACTTTGATCGAATCTATAATGCTGGCAGGTGCAGAGCTAACTCCCTCCCCCTTATTTCCAGTTTCAGTGTCGTATTTCTCAAAGTGACCTTCAAGAAGTTTCCCGCGACAGAATAGAGTCAGGAGGGTCGTGATGTGAGGAAAGACTTGCATTTTACGAAACGTAGGCATTACTTGTAGAGGTATGTTACCTTACTAACACAATTGCTAATAGATGCATATCTACTTTCGAACTTTAAATTAAAGTAGTGTCTGCATTAGTAATATCCAAGTAATAGGAGGAATGTAGCAAGGTAAGAATTGGACGATTTAGATGGCGTGCAGCTGCAGTGGGTCTAGAACGCACTGTAAGGGTGACCTTGGACCACCCTATATTATCATTTAGCTAGCTAGGCTATGATAATGTTGCCACCATTGATGTTGATACTATTCAGTTATCAGTTTTCACGTGAAATATAAATAATATTCAACAATGCACCTATTATTCACATGTTAGACTTAAAATTAAAAATAATAATTAACAAAAGTTGATTTCCGTTGTATAAATAATAAGATTTTCAACCAAGTTGTTATGAAGGTAATTGAAATTCTACTATGTTTAATACAAGTTTCTATTCAAAACGATATCATGTCACTAAAATAAAGTTAATTATCTTACAAATTAAGATTCATGCAATATCATATAACCGTAACCTATCGTGTGTAGCTAGGTAAGTAACCATACGTTACTGCTATCAAGCCTCACCACGCTCTTTGTCATTATCCCTAACATTATCTATCTAGGTACACAAAAAGCAAATTTTGGCGCTAGATAATCAGCTCTGGACATTTCCTGTCTAGCGGTTGTACGTGATTATTTCAGGAGATAAATTAATTTAGTTTCGACAAAATATAAATACAACTAGAGGAAACAGAACCTTTTACATGGTTAGTGCGATAACCCATACAACCAACTAATTGAATGCCCATCAAATTTTGTTTTTATATTTATATAAAACATAATAAATTAGATGATGATATTTTATATTATGCTAGAAGTAAAGTAAAACTTGTCTAAAACATTCTTGATGATATTATGAGATATTGTTATTTTGACTAAGTTTTTTTCAATAATGGAAATCATCTGCTCTCCAGTTAAGTTATGATAAATTAGATGATCTTAGACATAGAAGGATACACATCACAGAGAGGAATTACTAGAATTATATATCAACGGTTATAGACAGTTTGAAGAATTAAAACTATCAATACTGTTAAACAAAAGAGTAAACAATAGATAGAATATGAAATAATAATAAAAAACACACAAATTGATTGTTTATTGTTATTATATTACAGAATCGAAGATTTCATTAGATACATAACGATATTAAAACGGTAACAAGTAATTTCATCCATGTGACTTAATACTCTTCCACAATTATTGTCTTCTATTGATAAAAATAAATTATAGATAATTAATGAGGTATTACATGACCAGTATATTCACAAAGCAATCCCTGTCTAAAAAATTGTTATGCTAGCAGCTAGACGGTTCTACATAAACATTAAAAGTTTTAGTTAGTCTCTCAACCTCTATCTATAGGTGAAAAAAAAGATAACTAAACTAAAATTCGTTTCTATCTTACTTAAACTGTGAGTTTCAATAGAAGCATCGATTTTATTCTCACCATCATATCAATCTAGAGTGCCACCCTGTAGCCAAAACCACGTGGTAACCCAGACAGAGTCTCTCTCACGATATATGAGATGCACCGCCATTGCAGTAACATACACGTACATGAGGCACAAAAAGTTGTGACATCCTACCATAGCTATACCGATATAAAATTGAGTCTTATTTACTAGAGGCAGGTAGTACGTATGCAGGATATTGCGTAGAACAAGAAGAAAAACAGTTCTCTGGCTCAGAATATATAGTGTGTACACATAAAGACTGAGCAGACTAGTTATATGGGTTGACGCTTCCCGCCAAAATTTGATCTCTCAAGACGCCTCTTGTATGTAGGTACGCATGAGAACAGTTTTTATCTACGGTGTAACTAACTATTGAAGGTAGAGTTACAGATTAGATAACATGTTTATTGTATAAATTAACTCAAATTACAAGACCTCTTTGTATAAGGGGAAGATTACCTAACAGTTTTCTCTTATTGATAGGCATTGAAATGTTTATTGGAAGGAAAATATTTTTAACAGTTCTAGGAAAGGTCATGCATATCCTCAATTTCTTATGATTGGTTATTAAATTATGAGAATTCTTCTGTTGTTTATAGACACATAAGAATACAGTTAGACTAGGTTAGTAGATCTTTCCATAAAAATACTTCGATTATAACCACGTGGTACTGTTGCTATCATTTGGCGCCATTTCTAGTAGTTGTGTCCATGTATTAATGGTGCAACAGGAAAGGGTTTCTATCATTGACAAAATACAGTAGGTATATTGTTTTTCGTGGCCTTTTAACCTTTGCGATTGTTTATATACACATCAGAATTAATCATCTTAAGCACTAAATAAAGTAGCATTGAATACAAAGGCTGATTACGTCAAAAAACTACAAACAAACCGTGATACGAGACCAAAACAAAGACGGACGAAATTGAAGACTCAGCATTCTCTCAATTTGAACATTTTACATAGAGTAGTGTTATTGAATTGCTTGTATGTTGCTCATTGTGAGACATATCATTTACATACTATATCTAAACTCTTAACTATTTATGTAGGAAGGTGGAAGGAAAATGTGTAACATTTATTTGATTATTGATTTAGAAAATTGTAAATTAATTTTGAATGCTTACATCTAACCAAACTCGTAAAGCTACCAAGCCAGTATAGAAACATTGTTTACTCTTTACTATCAAACTAATGAGAGGAAGAAGAAATTAAGTATTCAAGAGCTATCTAATCTATCACAGGTAGAAAATGGGGCTATTTATGAGCTACAAAACTTCTTGCAGGTAAAAAGACCTAAAAACTTACAAATAACCAAACCCCGTAGAGGTAAAAAAAAGTGTTCACAATCTACCAAACAACTTGGAGAGAGTACAACTGGGTACCTTCTTATTCGCTACAAAAACACTACGAGGTAAAAGAACTGACTATTCAAGAGTACCAAACCATTTGAAGATTAAATATAGAAAATAAACTTGTTACTCATTAACTACAAAATAATCAAATAGTGCTAGCTAGTTATACACGAAATAAAACATATATCGATAAAAGTACCAAGCAATCTCGGATTACTGTCAATATATTGTATCTCAATTTATATGCAGCGATGAGAGTTTTCAATGCAAAAGTCAAATAAATTTATAATAACAGCTGCCAGCATTAATGATATTTTTTTTCGACAAATGAAGTGTATTAGTAATGGCAGCTCTCATTAGTTAATTCACAATTGTTCAAGAATTAGTACCGATCAAATTATGTTTGGTATTCACTAATACTACCTGTGATGTTTTGATTAACTCAATAAAACAAGCAAACATTTTTGTAGAATAACTTTTCAAAATCAGCATCTTGACGATACTTATACAACGGTGGTATCCAAAATATATTATATTTCATCAAGTATATAACCGTATATTCAATTCGGGTGAATTCCACTCTTGTAAATTTCATCCCGGTAAATTCAACCCCAGTGAACAATTAGTTACAGATGTGGTGAAATGGGTGCATGTCTATAGCCTTATCTTAGGTAACATACTAAATAGTGTGTTAATATATACCTGGGCGGAATTTACAGGCGTGGAGAATACCGCTCATACATCCATTGCATACCGACATATTATATACAATTTAAATATATTTCACATAATATTACAATTCCTATTCTTTCTTTCTTCAGTAGGACGTAAGTGTATCTTGGTTCTCCATTAACTATTTTCTTACGGTAACTTAATTAAATACCTGTCCTATTCTAATAACTGTTCCAGTCGAATCCTACTTCATCTTGAATGAGCATTTCTGTTCCAACTGTAAAACTTTTCTAAATAACAGAACTCCTATTGAAATATTTTTTTCTACATATTTTCGTTTAATCATATCCAAATCATATCTTCTCTTCTTTCAATTTAGTTTGGAAAGATTTCTGATTTCCGGTGATCTGAAATGCCTTCCGAATGCCACTTCAGGTGGATATCAACCTGTTTCATTTGGGGTGTTTTGTTATTCCATTAGCCTTTGCACTGCTTTAACTGAAGTGGACTGTTGAAAATATATGGATATGACTGCACGAGGCTCACATCCAATCTTTAAGAAATAACTTCAAATCTCTTGATGAAAAATGAGGTCCACAGTTTCATCTACATTCAAATTGTACTTCTAAATTTCTTCTTTTCTAAATTTAAATACAGTTGGCCATCCAGAATATCTATTTGTATAAATCAGGTAATCTCTGCCATTGTATGAGAAAGAGTGTTTAGAGACAATCTTTTTAGCCGCCTTTTTTTTCGTGACCGGTAATTTGACCACCTGTAATTTTGGATGATGCACTCAAATATATATTATGCAGATATTACCAACTATGCTACAAGATTTTAGGATAAATTCATTAGTTTATTGTTATCAAAAAAATTGTGATGTATGTAGAAGCGGCTGAAGCAGTTGTCTTATGAAGTTAAATTTCAAATCCAAAGTACTTCTTCGCAAAATGAACATATTCTTCAAATGTTGAGCTACATATCAGTGAGTGAATACTAACCCTTTCAATATTTTGCAACCATAGGAATTTGGCTCGTAAGAATGTGAAAGTCAGTCTCTGTAACATGAATTTGAAATGTTGTCAGTTTCTGTTGTCTCTTCTTCAAGTTCGATTTGCGATTATCCACTTTTAGCTTCTAAGCATGGTAAAATAGTTCGCAATATTAGTGATATTGGTGACAGCTTCATTGGTGTTTTTTTTTATTGGGTAAATAAGTCTCTTGATATTTTAAGTGAGAACAACGCACATCCGTGGCTTATTTACCACTGCCATGGAATGGCACTATTCGTTAGTTTAGTACTTCGCAGGGGCAGTGACATTCTGGTTTATTATTTCGTTCAACTTTTCTTTTACTTCTGGTCGTTGGGAGAATAGACGAGTTGTACTAACCGAGTACGATCAGTTTTTTTTTGGTGGACCTTTCATTCGGTTTAGCTTGACTTGCTGCTGCACGTATGAGGACTCTACCCAAAATAATATCTTATCATGCTCCGTTTCAATTCTGCCGTTTCCCTTGAAGCTGACACAGTATTGTCTTGATATAAAAAAAATCTTTTGCAAGCATCAAAAGATAACAGAAAATCTTTCAGGTTATCGTATATGATCATTTCTTCTTCTATTGCTATGTTTTCAATTTAATAACAGCAGATAAACATTCATACGTTAGATTATTGCAGTAAGTTTCACATTTGACATTTTCAGATGTATCTTTATGAATGAAACTAAGTCTCTTCAAAAGATTTCTTCCAACAACTGTCATCTTGCTTCTCTATCAGGTATAACAGAGAGATTCAATTTGATGTTTCCTACTGCAATTTTTATTTGCACCAATTGTGAAGATAGCTTCTCTTTCTTAATCTCAAAAGTGCTGAGCAAGTTAGCAGTTTTGAGCGAGTTAATCTTTCTTGCAAACTCCTAGTTGGTTCTTCTTTCTTTGGTGCTGTGTAGTCCTAAATCAAATATCTTCTTCAGGCTGCCTCTAGCATTTATTTCAATGCTTTTTATTTTCTTTGAATAAGTTTTTCCGAAATCTCGTTGTCTTTCTTTTGTTGGTTAGGTTTTCTGAATCTTTTATTGAAAATTTGTGACTTCAGCAATAATCGATGACAGTTTGCAAGGTTGGGAATGGGTTTATACCCAAAGGTCTCTGGCGTAGTTCTCTGTCCTTTATAGTACGAAACATCACTTTTGTGACCATGCGTTGCTCCTCTTTTCTCACCACAGGGACTCTTTTCTCTGATAGTACATCATCACATTGACTCTTTTCTCTGATAGTACATCATTACAGTGACTCTTTTCACTTGTAGTACATGATATCATATTCACTAGTTTATTGTTATTTCACTCATTTGAATTTCATTATCTTTGCAAATGTATACACATATTACAGACATATTTATGTGCTCACTTAAAATATATTAAACATATATTTTGCATATTTTATGAATTCAGTTAATTAGAATGTATTGTGGTTAAAGGTGAAATGATTTCAAGATTTATACTTCGAAAATACTAATTTTTCATATAATTGTTTCTTCTTAAAATTAATTTTTCCTTATCTATTCTGTAATCTTAATTTGATTTTTTTTAATGGTAGGTAGGTAATTATCTTCTTATTTGATTTACCTTTAAAATATTTTATTTATTTTTCTAAATTATACGCTATGTTCTATTTATTTCATTGACTTTGTACCATTACTTCACATTACCCCTCCATATTGTGGTTACCTAATTACACTCATCCCTTCACATTAATTTTCCCCTCATTGTTAATTACAGTGGATTGGGTTATTATAGTTCACTAACTCTATTTATTTCGTCTAGGGTAAGTTACGAGCTATCAAACTGTTTCATATTTTCGATCATGTAAGAACGAATCTAGAACAATTATTACATAACTCGTTATTTTAATAATTTTTATAGATTTTTTCTAACATGATCGAAAATGTGGATCCAGAACTTACTCTAGCCATAACATTATGAAGCATTTATTCCATGTTCTCAAATAACAATAAGTAGTACCACATATACATCCATTCAGTCCAAACAGGTAGTGTTGTATATTCCATTGTTGTTCCTGCATTTTTTCAATGCAGAGCCGGTTTACTAGAGCCATATTAGAAACAGTCAAGGACAAGCGTACAGTCCCCCGCCACTCTAACCAAACCACATTGTTCAAATAAACAGTCGCGCTAAATTTCAACACTAGTAACACTGTAATCTTACATTCAAAGTACCTACAACAAGTTTAGTAACTTTTTTGGCTTAGTTGCCTAATTAGGGTACTGCCAATCATTTGTTCAACCAGTCTAATGTCTATTGCAAGATGTAAGGAAGGCTGCATTGTAATCTTTGGCGCTACATCAGTACATACCTGTCCTAATTGCTCAGGTAAATGGTAATCAGAGGCTTATCTTACCATTCCCAATTTGTTAGTTACGAATTACTGAAATTGTTGATGTAATAAAATACAGCATGAAATTCAAGTTTACAGTTTAAAACATATTAGTTTGTGACTTTGTGTTTGCATATTTATTATGAATTTGAACCATAGCATTATACTTTACTTTTTACCCGACTACAATCTAATCATATAATAGCCTTTTTTCAATGTAACCAATCGTAATTAGATTTCAGTGATCTTTCAAATATGGCGGGTAGTTATTTAATTAGATTGGATTGTGCTAGTCAGTATGTGTCGCTATGTTAGTACTCAAATGCTAGAATTCATGAACCTTAGTACCTACCTGCACGAGTCATGATTGCAATACAGTAGTACTTATAACCTTGTCGTTATTCCTAAAAAAAAACATCTAGTCTCTTACCAAAGGAAATGATGACCTTGTGTTTTACTATAGTAACACTTCTGTCACCTAGGGACTAAATTGTGTACATGTTCCAATTGGCACTAACCATCAGCAAATAGCCACTTTACTCTTTTATAATTTCATGTCTTTCTTATCACTAGATTTTGCCATTTCGTTTACCGTTGATAGTACCTAAAGACACATCCGTCTAGAATTAAATCAAATATAAGTTGATTGTTCAAGGACAACCACACCGTTCACCAGGTTTTTGCAGATATCCAGGGGGCTGTTGCCCACAGCACTGCAGTTAGGTAACCTTTTAAAATGTCTAACTCTTTCCCTAGCGTCTTATTATTTTAAATTGTATTTCGTAGAAAATTCATTGATGAAAGTTTATTGGGAGAATTGGTCTCCTATTTAATTTACTCAAAACATATATTGTGCAGTGAACAAAATCTGATGCTAATTAGTCAATATGCTTTACATTTTGTAATATATTATATTATTTAACCTCTAGTTTGGATGTAGTATGAGTGAAGTATCCATTCTTTTATTCTATTATATAGCCTAATTTTAGAAAAAAAATAGCCGAGAGCCGAAGGTATACTTTATATAATATTTACTTCATCTGCAAAAAGCTGTAAAAAGAACAAACGCTACAGCCATCATTAGTATCTTCTTCAAATTCCTTAAACCTTCAGTCAGATCTTCTGGTTCTAGCTGTAAGTTGATAGTTGCTACAAGTCTTCTATTTTGATAACAGCTGTAAACTCCCTCATCTTGCGTTTTTAATCTTCGTATCAACAAGTTACCTTTTGGGTTGTAAAGTATTCTTCCCCTGGTCTACCTTTTGATTTTTGACTGGGATAACAGTTTTGAGTTGTGAAGCCAGACAATTGGAAAATTATTCGAATTACTATCAGTACACTAAAGGAGAATCTTCGCTCGGACCTTTTCTAGTACTGACTGAATTTTTGTTTTCTTTGAGCTGTGTTTAAGATTACCTTGTTGTCCAATATCTTACAATAAGTCTAAGTTTGTGGGGAGCATTGCTCCTGTAGGTAATCTCTCGTAAAAAATTGGCTCTTTGCAAACTGTTCTGCAGAATTATTTTAATTCTATTGCTGGATATTGTTTCTTGTAGTCAATTCTTTTTGTTATTTCAGCAGGAATAACTGACGAAAAACATGGTATCTATTTATAAGTTTTCAACAAATCCTTCAAAATATTAATAGTCTGATTTGGCACCTAGAATTGTAGTGAATTATTTTATAAAGTATTACTTAAACTTTAATGCGGTTTTAAGAAACAATTTGCTCTGCGTGTTTTCGTACCAACATCTTGGCACCGGGAGCATTTCGACCACTAGTCCCATTAATAGTTTATTGTTACATTCAGCGTTAAGTTTTTATCATTTGAAGTTTAAGCATCTAAATTTGTGAACTTAATAGTCTTTTGAAGGTTGGTTCGATTTACTCTAGAGAAACCTATCTATTTAATGCGTTTCTCTTCAATGATTTCTACTAACCAGAGAGCCATGGTAGTTTATCCTTCCTAGCAAAAGTAGCGGCCACTATCCTTTACTCCAAATTTGACGAAGCTAAGACTTCCTGAAGGTGAAACAGAGAAATGGTGATTTTTTTTACTGATGCTTTCTAGGTTCGATCCATTGAACTACCTTTTCCACTGGACTGACATTTCTAAATTCAAAGGATTCAAACAGAAATGATAGCACTGGAGATGTGGTGTTGGACCATTTGTGTAATATACAACAGATCTTGGTACGATGGACTTTTGTTTAGCCAATTGTTATTCCCTCTAATTCATACATTGGTAGTATTTCTGTAACTTCATTTTCATATCTATCAACTGTTTCGTCTTCTTCATTCCAAATCTTTGAACGGCTTCTTCCTCTTTAATTTTATCTTCACCGTGACCCATTTTCTACTTCAAATTCTACCAATTTGATTTGATCTGCTTCAAGAAAACTTCTTAGTTGTACTCATCTTCCTAGAAATTAAGTCCTTTTGCAGTAACATGATTTTAACTTTTAATTAGGACTATACATTTCAGAAAGAATAAATAGAAAGCCATAGCACGAAACATTCTGAATTCCTAACTAAATATTTTCAAATTGAAATAACATTAGACTACAAAATCGTATCATATTTACAGAAAACTATAATGATGTCGAAAAAGATATTTTGTATAAAATTAACAAATTCCACCAAATCTATATAGGCAGGAGATGGAGGTTACAAAGTTTTGAGAGTCGTGGATGCAGCTACTGGAGGAAAATTAGGGATACAAGCTCATGGATGCAGAAAAGCTACTCCGTGAATGCAGTCACTTATCAAGGAATGAGACAAAAAGGGACACAAGCACCTGTGGCTGCACTCACGGATGGAAGAGGAAAATTAATTAATCCTAGCACAAAATTATTAGACCTCGTAGTTGAAGAGCATAACTCTAGCGCAATCCTCTAGCTATGAAAATTATAAACATATTAACGTCATCTCCCTTCTCTGCCATTTAGACAGTTTTCCGATAGAGACACCAAATCAAACAAAATATTGAGGTAGATTTACTTTTTATCTAACCGGAATCAAACTACTTAACAAATATTATTCATTTAATTTAAATAATTTAATATTAGATACAACATATTACATATGATTTCATTTGGGAGATGTGAATAATAACTTTGATAAGATTGTATACTGAAATAAATTGAATAGCACTATACTCCATTGAAATTATTATCATAAAACTGTACTAGATCTTATAAAAAAAATCACACTTTTAGAAGGAAAACTTTTTCCAATGTACAATAATTTTAATTTCTTTTAGTAGGGTATTGCACAATAACAACACAATTGAAAATAATGGCATCAAAATCGTACACCAAATAATAAATAGACTCGCCCATGCACGTAAAAATCATACAAAAATGTATAACAATATTGTAAGTTCAAACCAATTGATATCTTAAGTTAAAATAATAAAAATAAGCATCACGGAAAATGATAGATATTTTAAACCATTATTAGTTGTATAAAATTGTCAACTGCTAATGAGAAAATAATTAAATAATCACCAGAAGGAATCACTGGGGATATTCTAGAGGATTAGAAGAATCCCGACACAGAAAACTTCCTTAGATATTTATTTAGAAAACCTTACCTACAATTTTGAACCAGTTAAAGATGGCTGTTCTAAAAACATTGTGCACTGTATATAATGTCTAGATTGCAGAGTTATGTATCACAAAGCAATGCAGTGTTGGCAGTATAGCACTCGTATATCAGTTCATCAGCACAGTGTGCAGAGAGTTGGCTATGTGTTGCATATCAGTTCCTCAGCACAGTGTGCAGGGTGTTGGCTATGTGTTGCATATCAGTTCCTCAGCACAGTGTGCAGGGTGTTGGCTATGTGTTGCATATCAGTTCCTCAGCACAGTGTGGAGGGTGTTGGCTATGTGTTGTATGTCAGGCTGGGGGTCTCTCTTGGCTTCCTCCACAGACACCACCACATAACTACTCAGCAGAGTGAGAATACTAGAGTTACTCTTGACACTGTTGGCAACTTCCTGCAGCACCGTCAGAGATTGCTTCCTTAGACTGTAGAACTTGGATATACCTGCAAAAAACATTAAATTAGTAGGAATTTAAAGTCTGCTTTGAAACCAAAGGCTATAATTCCACTCAGAAGGGAAATTGGCTCTATGAACAGTAGTCATCTACCACTCATGGATGCAGAAAAGCTACTCAGTGAATACAATCATCTACAAAGAATGTGAAGAAATGAGGCACAAGTTTGAAGAGGTGATAACAAAAGAAGACTACGAGTCAACCAAACACAAAATTTAAGATCTCGTAATTGAAGAGAAAACCCCCAGCGCCAGTATCTAGCTTACACTATTTTTTCTATTCTATAGCTAATTAAGAAACGAAGTTTTTACGAAAAAACAGCTTCACCTGTGTATTATTGGGTGACCCAGCAAGTGTGGACATATAAAAGTTAAGGGTGTCAGTTTTATGAAGGAATACAAAAGTTATTCAAAATCTTCTTTCACCTGAGGCACCTCAATTTCAGCATCATCCGCCCAAACTTTGGTTAGTTGTTGCTATAACCACACTTGAACAGGAAATAGATAATCGTCCATTTAGGAACAGAAAACACGGCCTATTTTCTATTCAAGTGCGGTTGAAAACTGACAAAATTTTGGGTAGAAATTGATGTTGAAACTGTGTGTGTCAAATGAGATCCCTGGTCTCCACCAGATTATTAAAAAGAGAAGAGTGTATGAAGAATATCTCTGGAGTGTTATTGAATCTATTTTTTTATTGGCCTTCATATATTGGAAGCCCTCAACATTCATCTTTTCACATTAGGCTGTGCCACCCTGTTTATAAAGTTATACATACCCAAACAGTGGTTGAAAATCTTGGCCGAATTTTGGATGATGGGTTCGAACTGTGATTCAAATAGAGGATCATAAAGTGGAGGAGTTCGTCCTATGGAAGAAGACCCGGTGTTCGAATCTGCCTGAGATTCATTATTCACCAAATAAAGTCTACGCCAGTACTTGCTCAATGTTTCTATAATAGACAGTTGAACTTTACGGGTTACTTTAGATACGTTGTTACTCAGCAGTTCTATGAATGTAACACTGTAACGTTCTTGAGTATCGACAGCCGAGGCAGCAGGCCATGCACGACCCAGACTCTGAATCATCTCGTCAGTCAAGTTCCATCGTAGATCCTTTTCAGCGTGTTGTATTGACGCATCCTCTGTAGATTTGTCCTGAGAAGCCTGTTGTTCCTCTTCAGATTGACTGATGAATGGATTGCAAATATCAAAGACTGTTTCGAATTCATCAATGGAGAATTCTTCCAAGACTAAAGTGAAAGCTTTGAGTGCATGTAGACGGTAAGTTTTCTTCTCTTTGTTGGCCTCTCTTTTTAAAACCTTCAGGATGGTATCCATCATGGATTCTTCACCAGCAGCAGTATCACATTTGGTTAAAATAACTTTAGTGTTCACAGCCACAGTAGATAAAGCTAATATCACAGTTTCCTTCCCTTCCCACGTCCTCCCGTACAATAGTGTTATAATCAGGGTAACAATTCTCTTAGTCTGTTCCTCATTGAGGTAGGTACCTACTTTAGTGGCAACTGTTGACAGAGTTTTGGCAGTTTGTGCCTTCATGGCCCAGTTGTTGCTCTGACCAGCAGTGTCACACAGGTCTAATATTTCTTGAATGTAGAACTTTATTCCAGCTTCATTGCCAGGCGTGTTATCAGTCCAGACCTCTTCCCACACCTCGTGTGTTTTCTCTGCTGCAGAAGAGTCGTCAGACGAAGGTGCAGTCTCAGCGTGCATTGCGAGGAATGCAAGAGGCAAAGCCAGACTGCCATAGTCTTTCATGACATCAGGATTTTGCGTATGCATACTTCTAACAGCCAATGCACTGCTCAGACGAATATCATCATCATCTTTCTCAAAATACCAGGCTTGCAATCTTTTCAGTAGCTTGTCAATACTTGAAGTCTTGGCGACTTTAATGAGAGAGCCAATTACAGAGGCGAAAACACGACGCAGAGTCCCATTTCTATCAGTGAGACCATTCAGCAGCACCAGCAGGATTTTGCCTGAATGTTTCTGCATAGGAGAGGGGCAGGTGATGGCTAATCTTTCCAGTACATTTGCTGCTGTTGTTCGACTAGTGAGACCAACAGACTTCTTGAGAATATCAACCACACCAGGAATGACATCATCCATGACCTCCTCATCTACGAAATCCAGTACATAGTTTAGAGCATTGCTCATTCTACTGTCATTGGCTTGGCTCACTCTCATAGAGTCTACCGCTTGTCTGCAAAGAAATTGGACAGAGTTAGAGACGGGCAAAATTATTGTTCATCATCTTGTTAGAGTGAAACGACAGCAACATTAAAGTTGTTAACAGGATGATTAAAGTTATTTTCATTACAATCAAAATGTATCAAATGAAACAAAATGATTCAAAAGCAGCTGTACCAATAAATTAAATAAATACTATGTAGGCATATTTCTAACAACCATTTATCTACTGATTGTTTAGATTATTTCCCCCCACCTGTCATCGTCAGAAGTGAGTCTAGTGGAGACAAGACTCCACTGAGACGACTCCAAGCCAGCGATCGCCTCCAGTAGTGCTGGTACCAGCGTGCCAAGGTGTGGTTTGATGATTGCCCCAGCAGAGCGGCACACCTGCACCACGGTGTTGAGGGACACCTTCCTCACCTCCTCTACAGGAGAGGTGAGGCCATCCTTCAGGAGAATGGGCAGGGACATCTTCAGCACTGCATCTCCTTCGCTACACCCATTCTCACATATCTGATAAACATTGCGATAATTAAAGCTACAATTTATGTATTTGTAAGATAAATGAACACATCTGATAAACATCGCAATAATTAAAGCTACAATTTATGTATTCAAACTATTCATGAGAAGATAAATGAATAGTATTGAGTAAATATTAAAGATCTAAATTATATTTTTTGAATGTTAGAGTTGAATATTGCATCGTTTTAGATAAAAGCTCTGGTACCATTTCAGGATAAAGAGAAGTGTGAGTACATTTACACCTACCACGTACTGAAAGTGTTACTAAACTAGACACTAGTGCTCTTCATTTAGTAGCTAACTAGTTAAAGTCCACACCTTTATGCAGTTTTTGGATACACTTTGGAGAGTTGCAATGCCAGCTTTTCGGGAACTCTCTTTGAAATCATCTGCACTCCGGAAAAGAATCTTCCATATTTCCGGGAGACTGTCGATAGCCGGAACTATCGAGTGTTGCCGTATGAGGTCATTGAGAGCAGAGCAGCTGCTCTCCCTTACTCTCCACTCGTAATTAGTCAGAGACACGAGCAGCTCGGACAAAATGCGCTCGTAGTGCTGTTCAGTCTGTCAAAATAGGAGAGAAATTTTGTAGTTATTTAACCTTTTCTTTGTAACAGCACATTAAAGCTTAAATTAAGAGTAGCTCTCAGTTACCAGAAGGTGGGCATCACCAGGTAAAGAATCAATCTGACCTATAGAAATTTCTGAGACAACTCTAAATGTTTGCTCATTGAGTGGTTATTATATAACCTTTCCACTCACCATCTTCTCCATAATATCACTCACCATCTCCTCCCTATAATCTTCACACTCACCATCTCCTCCCTAATATCACTCACCATCTTCTTGGTATCCTTCACCAAGCTGCTCCAGATGTTACTCATCTGGTTCCGGGTGCTGGGGTGTGGGTCGAAGGTGTACCGGTACAGTTTGGGGACTATCTTGGGAAGGTATTTCTCCAGCTCTACATTGGCTTGGATAGCCAGGTTACCAAAACCAAAAGCAGCGGCCTGAAGAAAAAGGAAGGGGAAAACTATTGTAACATAGAAACAAACATGGCATGAAACAATTTCATAATAACAGTTTAATAACTATTAGCTATCTATATTTTCTTACATGATCAAAAACAGCTAAATGTCCAAAATGGGAATTTAATTTAGGTAGCTACTAAAAAAATACAAACAGTGATTGTAATTTATTCCAATTGAAAATTGTCAATTGATTAAAAAATGTATTATAATCTAAAAATGAATTAAATATCAACCAATTAGTAGATTGTGAAGTTTTCACTCACAGATCTGGAGCTCCAGACAGCATTGTGGTTGGCCAGGTTCATGAACTTATAGACCAGGTCAGGTTGGTTGAGGTCAGAGGCCAGGGAGCAGAGTTCTTTGTAGGTAGAGAGCTGACTGCCTGATGGGGAAGATCCTAACTCTCCCTCTTTGAAGATTTTAGTGTCCGCTGATACGTTTGTCACTGTCCTTTTACCTGAAAAAAGAACATTGTTGTGAGATACATTCAGCTCTTCCATTCTAGGAAATAATCAACTTGCACTAGCAAGCTAGTACAAGTTAGTCATGATCTATCTATATTATAATATGTACCTTCACTAGAATGCAAAAAATGTCAATATTTTCATTACCTTCAATCAAGTTCTTCACCAACGAATCCACCATTTTCTTCTTACTATCTTCGCTGCAAATCTCATAAACCAGACAAAGGCCCTTAGAAGCAGCATCTTGAACTACTGGGTTAGCGTGATCCAGGAACGTTTCAAAAGATCCTTGAATATCCTCTAATTTGTCTTGTACCTCTTTTCGGAATTTGAAATCCTGCACGATGGTTAGGAGCCACAAACACATGGCCTGCCTCTTGTTTGGACTCATTCCTCCTGATAAACTTAGCAGTTGAGTCAGGAGCCAACCTAAGGTACCCTCAGGGGGAGTTTCTTCCGTCACTGGACCATCTGACTCACTCATGTCCATCTTCTCGTCTTCCATTACCTGCTCTTCTGCTTTCTCATCTTCCATTACCTGCTGCTCTTCTACTTTCTCTTTAGTTTCAACAAACCAGAGCGTGTGCGGATCAACCGATCTTTTACCCGGCACACAGTCCGCTAAGGAACTGCCAATGGAGAAGTGGATGTCGAGGTCGTTAGTGGCGTTGGCGACGGCAAACAGTCTCTTCATGACCTCTCTCTTGACTTCAGTATTGTTCTCTCCAGCGCAAATAGCCCCAATGCACTTAACAGCAAGCTCACGCTGCTTAACTGTGAATTTAGAACTTTCAATGAGTGGGAACAAAAAGAGCACCAAATCAACCAGGTTGACTTCGTCTTTGGAGCTTTTCTTCTTTTCAGAGGAGTCACTTTTAGTTTCCAGAAGATTCTCCACCTTCCCCAGGTCAATTGGAAGGGGATGGTGACGAGCTACTTGAGAAATGGCGAACAGAAACGAAGGCTGCAGACTAGCATCGCCATGCATCAGGTCACTAACTGAAAATTAAAATTTTAAAGATATAGCAAAATTTAATTGGAATATTTTCACAAACTCAATTCACTATTTATTTGATTGAAGCTTACCCAATTTCTTTGCAGAGTTGTTATAGTATTGCCAGTTGTCCTCCATGATAACATCTTCATTAGCTTCCATCTCTCTCTTGGAGTAGGCCAGACTGTAGCCAATGGCCTGGATGAGACACATTTGGCTCTCCAAACGCAGGTCCTTGTTGTAGTTCAGAGAGTTTAGAGTGGCCTCCAGCTTGTCCAGATCTTGAATCTGAGGGGAAATTAATGCATTGTAACACACTTAGTTTTCAAACAAATAGAACTGCTGTTGGTTATCCTACCTAAATAAAATATAATAACTAGACGTTTCTGTTCTTTTTCATATAAAATTAATTGAGATTGGAAATAAAATATTTTACTTTAGAAACTAAAAGAGTAGGTAGCTAACGAAGTTCTCTCAGGTTAATTCTTTTATTTTGCAGAAAAAGAAATCAGTTTCATAACAGCGAAAAATAAACTGAAGAAACGCAATTCCATTCCTAACAGTTAATCATATTCATATAATAAATTCTTAAATGAAGCAGATAGTTGGAAAATAATCAACCAGTTGCTTACCTCCTTGATTTCATTCATTCAATGTGAATTTGTTAAGGGCCGTACAAACTTAGGGTTTTTTAAGTCTTTCCACCAGACTTTTTGCTAAGCTCCTCCTACTTTTTCCACGAGAATATAAGGAAAAAGGTTCTGGGATTTTTGCCCGGCAGAATTTTCCCCGTGGATTATTTATTTCTATGTTTAAATTGGTAAATTGTAAGTTAAAAGTTTAAAATGTGAGATGCCATTTACATAATTATAAATCGTTTTAATTTAACTTTATCATATTGTACTATAGCAAGTTTTATTTAACTATTATTAAATGACCACCGAAATTAAAATAAAATGAATTTTGAATTTACTTGAGATAATTACTGAACCTGACTAAAAATAATTCAACATTTTCGATAATTTAAGAAGCAAAATATATAATCGTTACTATTCAACTGTTATTATAAATGGTATTATACGACTTGAAAATGTAGGATGAAGATTCATTCAGTTGTAGTCAGTTGGTTCCTGGAGTTTGCTACATTACAGCTATTGTCTTATCCCTTTCACAATGGCGTCGATAACATCAAGTTCACGTGGAAAAGATATAATTATTTAAAAAAAATCATATTAATACTTAATGTAAGATTGAAAACTATGAAATCATTGAACATATTAATGAACATATAGTCATATCTCGTCACAAAGTACTGTACAGGTGAAGAAAGCCGTAAGTTAATTACAAACAACAGTTAAGAATACTAAATTATAGTATTTTAAAAATAGCAAACCATATAGTATTATTTTAAACTAAACTACTGTCGAAATAGTTAACAGTCAATTTTATAAGATGTTCTGTTATCATTTTAAGTAAAATCATATTCATTTTATTTTCAATTTCGTGGCTATTTTACATTGGTTAATAAAACTTGTTATAGTAGCTACAATATGTTAAAGTTACATTAAAACGTTTTATATTATGTAAGTTGCATCTCACACTTTAAACCTTCAATTTACAATCTACCAATTTAAAGTTATAAATATATAATCCACAGGGAAAAATCCGACGGCCAAAAATCCGCCTGGCAAAATTCCTGTCACCAAGAAAAAACGATATCATAATATTATAGTTCTGCTTGTTCCTTCCTTAGTGAGTTGGTGAGTACGTCCATTACGCTTTCAGTAATTAGATATGGGCAAATTCGGTATGCATGATACCACAAACTGAACATCCTATTTTATAATTAATTGTTCCTCTTATTTTTCATATTCCATCAATAGCGCCTCATAAAGTTGGTGTAAATAGAAGTACGTAATGTAACCAAGATAATTAAATACGAAGGATATAATTTTCAGAAGCATGTTACTAAACACATTTGCTGCTTTTTATATGTTTTCAGTCTAAAACAGATTTTATTTTTTATCAGTTCTATAAAAACATTTTTGTTGATTCTCATCCCGTGGAATTTCCACGGGTCTTGATAGTAATTATTATTTATTTTAGTTGGTATCCATGATACCTGCAGGCATCATGGATACCAACTAAATAAATAATAAATATATCGTTCTTTCTTATATTCTCGTGGAAAAAGTAGGAGGAGCTTAGCAAAAAGTCTGGTGGAAAGACTTAAAAACCCTACGTGTGTACGGCCCATTAGTCATTACTCACTTTAGAGGCAACGAAAGCGTATAAGAAGGCTGCAGTATCCCCTGCATTGGAGCCCCTGATCATGAACTTATAAATCCAGTTGGTTTTAGCCACATACTGCAGTACGAGGTGGTCAGGACTCACTGCCAGGAACCGGGCAATGGCCTGTAGACCCTCAGGACACCAGGCATCCCCTACAGTCTCACACAGGGACAGGTACTGCTTCAAACAGTTATTTCCTGGGAAAGGAAGGGGGGGGGGGTAGAGATTTATTTTTCATGTTTTTAACGCAAAATAATAACTTGAAAGAGTTACCTAGTAGGACTCAGAGATAGGATTTGATTATTAATTTTGGTTGCTTATCATGTTGTTTGACCGTAGATTTTAGGAAATAGCTATAGCCTATTTTTTACTGTAGCCAATTGATATATTTTCAGAGTAAAGTAGTTTATTATTAATATCATGTTCAGAGCGCTACTTACCGAATGTAGTAGCTACATCTTAGGCAAGTAACTAACATAAGCCATTAAAAAAAGAACAGAATTTAGTATCATTACACCAGTCAAAAAGCCAAAATGTATTTCAATGTAACTGTTGACGATGGGTTAAATTTTATAAGGGATCAATTAAAATAAATAGTTTAACTAGCTACCTAGTTACTTTATATGATCGAAAATAGATATTTTACATGATCGAACTTATGCTAACTTCAATATCTTTTCTAAACAAATAAATGTGATTATATATTTAGTTATTATTGTTACTGAATATACATGAGGCTTATGATACGTTAAAAGCAGAACTAACCTGACTCTGGGTCGACTCTATCCATGTTTTTCTTTATGAAGTCCCTTGTACTGTGCGGTTCAGGCCACTTCAACTCCTCTACTTTGAAGGAGGAGAAATCCTTTCCAAAGCGTGCTGAGCCAACCGAGTCATGACTCTCCACAATGAGGCAATGCTGCAGGTACAGCACCATCTGAAAGAGAAAAAAAAAGAGACGTTACTCAATAGTTATTTGAAAAGCCATTCCATCACTCTGATAATTTAATTTCAATATATAGGGTTATTGTGTGCTTCGGAACTAAAACCCATATCGCTGAAGTAAAAAAAAAGAAAACAAGTACAAGGGACTGAGATAAATTAGTGAGCTTGGAATAGTTCAGTTAATTTAGCCACAACATTGTAAAATACTGCAGCTATCATAGTTTTTATTGTAACTTTAGTCATGGGGCTAGGTGCAAACAATTGGCAATATAATATATATAGCTACCTCTCTCATGACATGCAGACGGAATGGTATAGGTGAAGTACCGACATCAATCCACTTTGCTTTGGGTTGTTTGTTGATACGGCCCAGTGAATAGTCCAACATGTCGAAAAAAGGAGGAGCTTCGTACACCGCCACACTCTCTTTAGAGTTGTCTGCAGACTCCACCATTCTAGGCTTGTACAGCTCTTGCATTGCCTCAGCCCTGATGTCTTCCTCTCTGATGATAAAAAGAATTATTACCAAACTTTGAAAAATAGCCTTTGAATTAGTTATTTGATACATAACTGAGATGGCTAGGTATAGATATTGTTAAATTAGCATTACTTTTAACATAACTCTGTTTCAAAACCTCGAAATAGCCTAAATAGTAATTACTAGTTGAGCAAAAGAAAAATTAATTGAAGCTACTGAATCAAGATTCAAAAATAATTCTATAGCTACTAAAGATTCAATGTTCAAAGTAGCTAAACAAAGATTGGTGTATACAAAAGGAGATACTTACACATCACCACTAGCCAAGAGAAGGATAAACTTTGATGCTACGTGTTTTTTGGAGAAGACTGTAGAAGCGTACTGCACAGCTATTCTCCTCAATGCAGGATTGTTACTCTGCACATGTTCTACCAGCAAGATGCACAACATCTCCTGACTTTGGGGCGACAGTTCCTTGCAAACAGGAGCCACCATTGACAGTGCCTCTTGAATGGCTAAGAGCACATCACCAACTTCCTTGTTAAGAGCATTCATCAGTGTCTCGAGGTGATGAAGTTCAGAGTCTTCAGAGATAAGGAGATTGGGCATCTTCAGAGATAGTTTGGCCAGAGCTCCATAAGCCAGAGAAGCTAGACGAAGATCTTTCTTCTCTTCTTCTATTACCTGAAAAAAAAAAATATTGAAACCATCATGCTGATAAAGTTCTACAAAAACAGAAAAGTGCACAATTGTTTACCTTCACAACACCATCAAAGAGTTTCTTCCCCACTGGCGTTAGTTTCTCCTTAGAAGCATTGAAAGCAATGTGGTGCAGGAAGTTGATGCCCAAATGCTTCAACTTTGCATTACTGAATTTTCCCCAAAGACACTCATTGAAAACCTGCAGAGCAATTGTTCCAAAGTTGACACATTCTCGCGAGCGGAGGAAGAAAGGCATCAGCTTGAGGCGTATTCTGGTGTTGGATTGGTTCTTGAAGATGTTGATGGGAGTGAGATTAAAGGGAGTTAGAGTCCCTAGGAAGAGGATGTACATGCTGCTCATCAAAGACTGCTGATTCCAGTCAATGGATTTGTCCAGTCTGCGCAGAAATGACTCTGAGAAGTTGGCGACTGTGAATCTGGGATCAGCAAAGCCAATGATTGCAGGAACTACAATGGAGTTGGCTGGGAATATTTCAGTGGCCAGGAAATAGAGAGCAGTCATTTTCAGTTTCTCCAGTTCATCAGATGAGGATATTTTAATACTGGTTGCTCTTACATAGCCTGCCATGTTCATAGCAGGGGGAATGACTGGTATTTTCATAGTGCTCTCTTCAGTTACCGTTTCTCCCTCTACCTCACGAGGTGGCCCTGCTGTCATAGCTTGGTAATCAGAAAACAACTCCTTCAGTTTATCCTCACTTTGAGGTTTGGAACTGTTAAACAAGAGAAAACATCATCAGATATGAACATATCCTTGCATTGACTTGACTGTTTTTAGATATACATACAATGTTGCATATGATGAGTAATATAGGTGGGTAGTTAATTAGGTGACTATAAATAAATTTGTTATGAAATATTAACGAGCTACCAATATTCATGAGATAAAGTTACATGTAGCTATAAATAAATATAGAAACAGCTAAATATCTACTCAAACTTCAGTAAAAAACATGTTGTACAATGTGATTATTTACATCATCTTTTTTTATTCAGACTGCTATGCTCATCAGAAGCCAATAAACAAATGTTTCCTAACCCGTATGGAAGAAGAAGAATATCCTGCAAGAAGTCTAGTAAAATTTTACAGAGCTGAGGTTTCTCTGAGATGGATTTCAAGTCCTCATTATCAGCAATGTCTTCCTTTTTCAATAGTCCCAGCACTGGTAATAGAATCGGTAAAATGCTGTGGATAAAAAACAATCATCATCTACCACAGAAAAATGAACAGTAGCTATCTATAACAGTCTAATTCATAAAATTTATAGGTTAATTTAGGAACTCTTTTGAGATAATTTTTTAAATTTCTTCTCAGCAGTAAAAAATCTCCTGGTTATAGAACAAATGAGTTCAAAACTATTATTATATTCAAAATAGTAATTTCAAAAGCAGGTAAAAGCTCAACATTTAAGATAATAGTTACCTATTTTGGACCTTTGGTTTACTCTGAATGCTCTCCAACAATTTAGGTATGAGTCTTATTTGATCAGCAGAATCCAGACGGCAGTACCCCATCTTGATATAAACCATCGAGAAGTTCTAGGGGAAAGATGTTATTAGCTAGTTAGTAGTGGACATATATATTGAAATTGAGCAAACTGTCTATAGGTAATATTCTATTGCCTATTATATAATTCATCACATATGATGGCTACATTAAAAAAGTCATCTACAGGTAACTAATATAAAACAGGATTTAATGTGTGTTTCAAAACCAACTACCAATTGTAGAAGTCAAAAGGAAATGAAATACAAGGGACTCTGAGCAGTTAGAAAAGAAAGGGACACCATAAATGCAGTCAATTACAAAGGAATGCGACAAAAGGATAAAGCACCAGTAACTGCACTCACGGATGAAAGAGAAAAATGATTGTGATAGTAAATGAAGCCTAGCCTATCTAACACAAAATCCATGCCCATGTAGTTGAACTGTATAACCCTAGCAATCAGGGTTGGAGAGCTGGAGCAGACAATCTTGATACTTCGGAGCTGTAGCCACAGATTAACTGTGAAGTGGAACCACTAACATTGCAAATAGCTCAAGCTCCACATTTTTTTTTAAACAAATACACTTAGATTAAAGCACTATTTGATAAAAAAAGTTCTTTAATTGAAGAGTAGTTGATTAATTACATGAATGTTTTTACTTTTTTATTTATCAATGTTAAAATTAATTGATAACTGTGGAGCCACAGCTTCAAGTTTTACACTGTTGCTTCTTAGCCTTCAGTTGCATTTTCTACAGCTAGATCCGGAGCCAGCCCATTTATAATCGGCTTCCCAGCCTTGCTAGCAATATTCTTTAACCCTTTCATGCCAACTTTTTTCCTGAGTTTATTATGAGTAATAATGATTTCTTTAATAATAACCTTATTTTAATCTATTGACATACAGTGTTTATTTCCAAATCGTGATGGAACAATATTTCCCACCAGTCATTAATAAAAACACAATTCAAGTTTCAACAATTAGGGGCCCCAAGGGACACCAGTAGCACTCCTTTCTCTTCCCCTCTCTACAGGTTAACAGTTTGCAGAGCTGTCACAAATACTCACCACCACAAAATCAGAAGAGCCTGGGTCATTCAGTTGCACCAGTAGTCTCTCCACTGGAATTTTGATCTGATTGTGGTTCTTTATGCGGTTGTTGACATGCTCAAGTATTTCCAAAACCTGTATGAAAGAATTTTTAACTGAATTTAATGAATTGATTTGGTGAATGGTAAAATGAAATTTTCCTTAAAATTAATTATTGTGCACTTTCAAATTATTCTTTACCTGTCACACAAAATGTTTTTTGTTTTATTAAAGATACATTTATCACTAGTAATGATAAATATATAAATATACCTATAAATCAGTTATTAAAAATGCATTGAATTAATGTGTATTTCAGTAACTCGCTAACACTTATTAAATTAACTAAGCTAATTACTATTGAAATTGTATGTATAATGTACATAAAATCATAATTAATATTATTAATAATTAATCTAGTAGTTTTAATTATAATTAGTTCAAACATTAATATAATTATAACATACCTTTTTCCTGACAGCAGGATCGTTAGAACTGAGTTTCTGTATAACTGGAGTGAGGTATCGTTGAAGACATTCTTCGAGAGCATTGTCAGTGCCAGCCTCCGTGATTTTGGCAAACACTCTCCCAACCAACACTGAAAAATTAAATTATTGAAAATAAAGTCAAACTATGTATGAAGAATGACATCATAAGCTTTAGTTATCAGATGGTTTACATTTTTGATCACAAAAAAAAATTGCCACTCAGCAGCAGATTCAGAATCTCCTGCAGGCTGGCCCCAGTCTGCAGAATGCGTCTCTTCTCCCGCAGAGATTTTAATTTGAGAGACAGTTTCTCTCTGACTCTCAGTAGCAGATTCAGAATCTCCCGCAGCTAAATTAATGGGAACATAGAAATTAATTCAAAATCTCCCGCAGCTAAATTAATGGTAACATAGGAATTAATTCGAGATCTCCCGCAGAGATCTCAAATTTCTAAAAATTCAATCAAAAACCCCGCAGAGAGTCTTGGAAAAATGTTCCATATTCTGCAGACTGCGACTGGCAGGCTGCAGCTAAATTAATGGTTACATACTCACTTAAATTAAATACATAGGAATTAATTCAAAATATTTAATTTCCCCGTATTCTCCCGCACAAACAGCCATGTTTTAAAGTGTGGACAAAGTCGCCAGTATATTGGCGACTTTTGAGTGGTTAAATAAATTGAAAAACATGTAAATAAGGAGTAGATCACTCCCAATATAGTCTCAAGAGATGCACATGCATCAGGCATGAAGCATAAAGCCAGTCTGCAGAATATGGAACATTTTTCCCAAGACTCTCTGCGGGAGTTTTTGATTAAATTTCTAGAAATTGGAGATCTTGAATTAATTCCTATGTTACCATTAATTTAGCTGCGGGAGATTCCCAGTCTGCAGAATGTGTCTCTTCTCCCGGAGAGACTTTAATTTGAGAGAGAGCTACTCTCTGACTCTCAGTAGCAGATTCAGAATCTCCCGCAGCTAAATTAATGGTAACATAGGAATTAATTCAAAATCTCCCGCAGCTAAATTAATGGTAACATAGGAATTAATTAAAGATCTCCCGCAGAGATCTCCAATTTCTAAAATTCAATTAAAAACTCCTGCCGAGAGTCTTGGAAAAATGTTCCATATTCTGCAGACTGGCAGAGTGGAATAATAACTCACTTCAGATTGACTAGTAACTCTGTTAAGAATTTAGAATGAACGAAAATTACACATTTTAACCCTACAAAATGCAGAAATCAGTAAATTATTTTATTAATTTAAACTCCGCAGTGAAAACTAATGTAAAATAAGTCAATTATGCTTCACAATTGGGCTTGTTGTGATGATAAACAAACATCACTGATAGGAATGCATGAAGTTAGGAGTAACTCTGTTAGAATTTATGTTTTCCAGTCTGGCAGACTGGGGAGATTCTGAATCTGCTACTGAGAGTCAGAGAGTAACTGTCCCTCAAAATTCAAATTAAAATCTCTACGGGAGAAGAGACACATTCTGCAGACTGGGTCGCAGAGAGTCTTGGAAAAATCACTCAAAAGTGTTCCATATTCTGCAGTCTGGACTGTAAGTCTGTTGTCTGCGGTCCTACGAATAACCCAAATGAACCCAAATGAACCCAAATGAACCCAAATGAAACCAAATGAAACCCAAATAAAGTCCTACGAATAACCCAAATGAACCCAAATGAAACCAAATGAACCCAAATGAAAGCAAATAAACCCAAATGAAAGCAAATAAACCCAAATGAAAGCAAATAAACCCAAATGAAACCAAATGAAACCAAATGAACCCAAATGAACCCAAATGAAACCAAATGAAACCAAATGAAACCAAATGAAACCAAATGAAACCAAATGAAACCAAATGAAACCCAAATGAACCCAAATGAAGTCCAACGAATAACCCAAATGAACCCAAATGAAACCAAATGAACCCAAATGAAACCCAAATGAACCCAAATGAAACCCAAATGAATTCCTACGAATAACCCAAATGAACCCAAATGAAACCAAATGAACCCAAATGAACCCAAATGAAACTCAAATGAAACTCAAATGAACCCAAATGAACCCAAATGAAACCAAAATGAATTCCTACGAATAACCCAAATGAAACCAAATGAACCCAAATGAACCCAAATGAAACCCAAATGAACCCAAATGAACCCAAATGAAGTCCAACGAATAACCCAAATGAACCCAAATGAAACCAAATGAAACCAAATGAAACCCAAATGAACCCAAATGAAGTCCAACGAATAACCCAAATGAAACCAAATGAACCCAAATGAAACCAAATGAACCCAAATGAAACCCAAATGAACCCAAATGAAACCAAATGAACCCAAATGAACCCAAATGAAACCAAAATGAATTCCTACGAATAACCCAAATGAAACCAAATGAACCCAAATGAAACCCAAATGAACCCAAATGAACCCAAATGAAGTCCAACGAATAACCCAAATGAACCCAAATGAAACCAAATGAAACCCAAATGAACCCAAATGAAGTCCAACGAATAACCCAAATGAAACCAAATGAAACCAAATGAACCCAAATGAAACCAAATGAACCCAAATGAAACCCAAATGAACCCAAATGAAACCAAATGAAACCCAAATGAACCCAAATGAATTCCTACGAATAACCCAAATGAACCCAAATGAAACCAAATGAACCCAAATGAAACCAAAAGAACCCAAATGAAACCCAAATAAAGTCCTACGAATAACCCAAATGAACCCAAATGAAACCCAAAAGAACCCAAATGAAGTCCAACGAATAACCCAAATGAACCCAAATGAACCCAAATGAAACCTAAATGAACCCAAATGAAACCAAATGAAACCAAATGAACCCAAATGAAACCCAAATAAAGTCATACGAATAACCCAAATGAACCCAAATGAACCCAAATGAAACCTAAATGAACCCAAATGAACCCAAATGAAACCAAATGAACCCAAATGAAACCAAATGAAACCCAAATAAAGTCCTACGAATAACCCAAATGAACCCAAATGAAACCAAATGAACCCAAATGAACCCAAATGAACCCAAATGAAAGCAAATAAACCCAAATGAACCCAAATGAAACCAAATGAAACCAAATGAACCCAAATGAACCCAAATGAAACCAAATGAAACCAAATGAACCCAAATGAAACCAAATGAAACCAAATGAAACCCAAATGAACCCAAATGAAGTCCAACGAATAACCCAAATGAACCCAAATGAACCCAAATGAACCCAAATGAAACTCAAATGAAACCAAATGAAACCCAAATGAACCCAAATGAAGTCCAACGAATAACCCAAATGAACCCAAATGAACCCAAATGAAACCAAATGAACCCAAATGAATCCAAATGAAACCAAATGAACCCAAATGAAACCAAATGAACCCAAATGAAACCAAATGAAATCAAATGAACCCAAATGAATCCAAATGAAACCCAAATAAAGTCCTACGAATAACCCAAATGAACCCAAATGAAACCCAAATGAACACAAATGAAGTCCAACGAATAACCCAAATGAACCCAAATGAAACCAAATGAACCCAAATGAAACCAAATGAACCCAAATGAAACCCAAATGAACCCAAATGAAGTCCAACGAATAACCCAAATGAACCCAAATGAACCCAAATGAAACCAAATGAAACCAAATGAAACCCAAATGAACCCAAATGAAGTCCAACGAATAACCCAAATGAAACCAAATGAAACCAAATGAACCCAAATGAAACCAAATGAACCCAAATGAAACCCAAATGAACCCAAATGAAGCCCAAATGAATTCCTACGAATAACCCAAATGAACCCAAATGAACCCAAATGAAACCAAATGAACCCAAATGAACCCAAATGAAACTCAAATGAAACCAAATGAACCCAAATGAAACCAAATGAACCCAAATGATCCCAAATGAACCCAAATGAACCCAAATGAAAGCAAATAAACCCAAATGAACCCAAATGAAACCAAATGAAACCAAATGAACCCAAATGAACCCAAATGAAACCAAATGAAACCAAATGAAACCAAATGAAACCCAAATGAACCCAAATGAAGTCCAACGAATAACCCAAATGAACCCAAATGAAACCAAATGAACCCAAATGAACCCAAATGAAACTCAAATTAAACCAAATGAAACCCAAATGAACCCAAATGAAGTCCAACGAATAACCCAAATGAACCCAAATGAACCCAAATGAAACCAAATGAACCCAAATGAACCCAAATGAATCCAAATGAAACCAAATGAACCCAAATGAATCCAAATGAAACCCAAATAAAGTCCTACGAATAACCCAAATGAACCCAAATGAAACCCAAATGAACACAAATGAAGTCCAACGAATAACCCAAATGAACCCAAATGAACCCAAATGAAACCAAATGAACCCAAATGAAACCAAATGAACCCAAATGAAACCCAAATGAACCCAAATGAAGTCCAACGAATAACCCAAATGAACCCAAATGAACCCAAATGAAACCAAATGAAACCAAATGAAACCCAAATGAAGTCCAACGAATAACCCAAATGAAACCAAATGAAACCAAATGAACCCAAATGAAACCAAATGAACCCAAATGAAACCCAAATGAACCCAAATGAAGCCCAAATGAATTCCTACGAATAACCCAAATGAACCCAAATGAACCCAAATGAACCCAAATGAACCCAAATGAAACTCAAATGAAACCAAATGAACCCAAATGAAACCAAATGAACCCAAATGATCCCAAATGAACCCAAATGAACCCAAATGAAAGCAAATAAACCCAAATGAACCCAAATGAAACCAAATGAAACCAAATGAACCCAAATGAACCCAAATGAAACCAAATGAAACCAAATGAACCCAAATGAAACCAAATGAAACCAAATGAAACCCAAATGAACCCAAATGAAGTCCAACGAATAACCCAAATGAACCCAAATGAAACCAAATGAACCCAAATGAACCCAAATGAACCCAAATGAAACTCAAATTAAACCAAATGAAACCCAAATGAACCCAAATGAAGTCCAACGAATAACCCAAATGAACCCAAATGAACCCAAATGAAACCAAATGAACCCAAATGAACCCAAATGAATCCAAATGAAACCAAATGAACCCAAATGAAACCAAATGAACCCAAATGAAACCAAATGAAATCAAATGAACCCAAATGAATCCAAATGAAACCCAAATAAAGTCCTACGAATAACCCAAATGAACCCAAATGAAACCCAAATGAACACAAATGAAGTCCAACGAATAACCCAAATGAACCCAAATGAAACCAAATGAACCCAAATAAACCCAAATGAACCCAAATGAAACCCAAATGAACCCAAATGAAGTCCAACGAATAACCCAAATGAACCCAAATGAACCCAAATGAAACCAAATGAAACCAAATGAAACCCAAATGAACCCAAATGAAGTCCAACGAATAACCCAAATGAAACCAAATGAAACCAAATGAACCCAAATGAAACCAAATGAACCCAAATGAAACCCAAATGAACCCAAATGAAGCCCAAATGAATTCCTACGAATAACCCAAATGAACCCAAATGAAACCAAATGAACCCAAATGAACCCAAATGAAACTCAAATGAAACCAAATGAACCCAAATGAAACCAAATGAACCCAAATGATCCCAAATGAACCCAAATGAACCCAAATGAAACCAAATGAACATAAAAACGAACAACCCAAATGAAGCAGAAACAACCCAAATGAAGCAGGAAGAACCCAAATGAAGCAGAAACAACCCAAATGAAGCAGAAACAACACAAATGAAGCAGAAACAACCCAAATGAAGCAGAAACAACCCAAATGAAGCAGAAACAACCCAAATGAAGCAGAAACAACCCAAATGAAGCAGAAACAACCCAAATGAAGCAGAACAATCCAATTGATGCTAAAAACGAATAACCCATATGAAGCTAAAAACGAATTCAAATGAAGTAGAAACAATTCAAACATTTAGTAATCAATTGGTCTTCAAATGGTCTTCATTCGATTTTCATTTGATTTTCATTTTATATTCTTTTTATATTCATTTGATATTCATTTAGTTTTCATTTGGTATTCATTTAGTTTTCATTTGGTATTTATCTGGTATTCATTCACAGTGAAGTGTTAAAACAACCATCATTTGTTGTTATTAATATTCACAGTGAAGTGTTAAAACAACCATCATTTGTTGTTATTAATATTCGCAGTGAAGTGTTAAAACAACCATCATTTGTTGTTATTAATATTCGCAGTGAAGGGTTAAAACAACCATCATTTGGTGCTAGGACGTGCTAGGACGAAACGGTGCTAGGACGTTTCGTACCCGGACATTCCGTTAACGGACGTTTCGTTAACGGACGTTTCGTTAACGGACGTTTCGTTAAAAGGACGTTTCGTTACTAGCACGATAATTCGTTACCAGTTTTTTCGTTCCAAATCGCTACTAACGATTTTTATAATTCGAAATGAGTTATAGACTGAAAAATATACCAATCACTTAAATTATAAATATATAGCTATTGAATATTTTTCCCTATGTGAACCAATTACTGGAAGTTTTCAAACATTTTAGAAAATAGTATATAAGAATAAGAATAAAGAGTTGAAATGTTAAATTATATAGTCTTTTCTTATATGATTGAAAATAATTATTACTTTCGCAAAATAGCGGAAGGTTATGTTTCTTTTCATTAGGTTATTTTCATTCAGCAACTTGTAACATCTGGTAATTGGAATTTTACACTAACGTTAAAACATTTTCCAAAATATGAAAAACAAAAGATTTCCCCAATGTAGGTATTATCTCCGAGTTCTTGGACTGAACCACATTTTCAATCGTATGAGCACAAAAAAAAATAGATTTATTGTTATTTAACTTGTATATCGATTGCAATCCATGGTATTTTCACTTCCAGCTTTTCTAATCAAAGAAATTAAGTAATGATTATTAATTTTAATACATCTGATTAAAATCAATGTATAACTAAACGAATAAAAAATATGTTTAAAAAGTAGACGCTATTTTTGAAGTAGTAAAACTTGTAATACATGGGATTGGTGTAAATTGTAGTCTAATATAAAATTGTCTAATAAAAATCGTTTCCAATTCATAAAAAAATAAACTGGTAACGAAACGTCCTAGTAACGAAACGTCCTATAGAAACGAAACGTCCTAGTAACGAAACGTCCTATAGAAACGAAACGTCCTAGTAACGAAACGTCCTATAGAAACGAAACGTCCTAGTAACGAAACGTCCTATAGAAACGAAACGTCCTAGTAACGAAACGTCCTAGTAACGAAACGTCCTAGTAACGAAACGTCCTAGTAACGAAACGTCCTATAGTAACGATTAACGAAAAGTCCTACTAACGAATCATCCGTTAACGAAACGTCCGGTCACCATTATTAATATTCACAGTGATAGGTGAAACTATCAAGTTCACCAAATTACTCAATATGTTTTATAACAATACAACATCTGTCACTGATGTGTTCTAACACCCCCGTCTGTACATGAAGGGGTACACTCCCTGTTATGAAATATGATTTAAAATAGAAATAACTATATATATTTCAATAACTCTGAAATAACATTATCTCTTTCTCAAGAATTTCGAATTATTTTAATAACTTTTTCCCCTTTCTTGGGGAAAAAAGGATACATTTTTTTGCTTTTAAAAAAGAAGAAAAAGAAAGTATGGAAAAAGAAAGTATGGAAAAAGAAAGTATGGAAAAAGAAGGTATGGAAAAAGAAGGTACGGAAAAAAAAAGATACGGAAACAGAAGGTGCGGAAAAGAAGGTACGGAAAAAGAAGGTATGGAAAAAGAAGGTACGGAAACAGAAGGTACGGAAGAAGAAAGGTACGGAAAAAGAAGATACGGAAACAGAAGGTGCGGAAAAGAAGGTACGGAAAAAGAAGGTACGGAAACAGAAGGTGCGGAAAAGAAGGTACGGAAAAAGAAGGTATGGAAAAAGAAGGTACGGAAACAGAAGGTACGGAAGAAGAAAGGTACGGAAAAAGAAGATACGGAAACAGAAGGTGCGGAAAAGAAGGTACGGAAAAAGAAGGTACGGAAACAGAAGGTGCGGAAAAGAAGGTACGGAAAAAGAAGGTACGGAAAAAGAAGGTACGGAAAAAGAAGATACGGAAAAAGAGGGCAAGATAAAAAGGGGGCAAGATAAAAAGAGGGCAAGATAAAAAGAGGGCAAGATAAAAAGAGGGCAAGATAAAAAGAGGGCAAGATAAAAAGAGGGTAAGAGAAAGAGGGTAAGATAAAAAGAGGGTAAGATAAAAGAAGGTAAGATTCATTTGAATCTTTTTTTTCTCTTTCTACTTCATTTTAATTCGTTTTTATCTTCATTTGGGTTGTTTCTGCTTCATTTTGGGTTCATTTGGGTTATTCGTAGGACTTCATTTGGTTTCATTTGGGTTATTCGTAGGAATTCATTTGGGTTCATTTGGGTTTCATTTGGTTTCATTTGGGTTCATTTGGGTTTCATTTGGGTTCATTTGGTTTCATTTGGGTTCATTTGGTTTCATTTGGTTTCATTTGGGTTATTCGTAGGAATTCATTTGGGTTCATTTGGGTTTCATTTGGTTTCATTTGGGTTCATTTGGGTTTCATTTGGGTTCATTTGGTTTCATTTGGGTTCATTTGGTTTCATTTGGTTTCATTTGGGTTATTCGTTGGACTTCATTTGGGTTCATTTGGGTTTCATTTGGGTTCATTTGGTTTCATTTGGGTTTCATTTGGGTTCATTTGGTTTCATTTGGGTTCATTTGGGTTATTCGTTGGACTTCATTTGGGTTTCATTTGGGTTCATTTGGGTTATTCGTTGGACTTCATTTGGTTTCATTTGGGTTCATTTGGTTTCATTTGGTTTCATTTGGTTTCATTTGGTTGCATTTGGGTTCATTTGGGTTCATTTGGTTTCATTTGGGTTCATTTGGGTTTATTTGGTTTCATTTGGGTTCATTTGGGTTATTCGTTGGACTTCATTTGGGTTCATTTGGGTTTCATTTGGGTTCATTTGGGTTTATTTGGTTTCATTGGGTTCATTTGGGTTCATTTGGGTTCATTTGGGTTTCATTTGGGTTCATTTGGGTTCATTTGGGTTATTCGTTGGACTTCATTTGGGTTCATTTGGGTTTCATTTGGGTTCATTTGGGTTATTCGTTGGACTTCATTTGGGTTCATTTGGGTTTCATTTGGGTTCATTTGGTTTCATTTGGGTTCATTTGGGTTATTCGTTGGACTTCATTTGGGTTCATTTGGGTTACATTTGGTTTCATTTGGGTTCATTTGGGTTCATTTGGGTTATTCGTTGGACTTCATTTGGGTTCATTTGGGTTTCATTTGGGTTCATTTGGGTTATTCGTTGGACTTCATTTGGGTTCATTTGGGTTTCATTTGGTTTCATTTGGTTTCATTTGGGTTCATTTGGTTTCATTTGGTTTCATTTGGGTTCATTTGGGTTCATTTGGTTTCATTTGGTTTCATTTGGGTTCATTTGGGTTTATTTGCTTTCATTTGGGTTCATTTGGGTTCATTTGGTTTCATTTGGGTTCATTTGGTTTCATTTGGGTTCATTTGGGTTCATTTGGGTTCATTTGGGTTATTCGTTGGACTTCATTTGGGTTTCATTTGGGTTATTCGTTGGACTTCATTTGGTTTCATTTGGGTTCATTTGGTTTCATTTGGTTTCATTTGGTTTCATTTGGGTTCATTTGGGTTCATTTGGGTTCATTTGGGTTATTCGTAGGAATTCATTTGGGCTTCATTTGGGTTCATTTGGGTTTCATTTGGGTTCATTTGGGTTCATTTGGTTTCATTTGGGTTCATTTGGGTTATTCGTTGGACTTCATTTGGGTTCTTTTGGGTTTCATTTGGTTTCATTTGGGTTTATTTGGTTTCATTGGGTTCATTTGGGTTCATTTGGGTTTCATTTAGTTTCATTTGGGTTCATTTGGGTTCATTTGGGTTATTCGTTGGACTTCATTTGGGTTCATTTGGGTTTCATTTGGGTTCATTTGGGTTTATTTGGTTTCATTGGGTTCATTTGGGTTCATTTGGGTTCATTTGGTTTCATTTGGTTTCATTTGGTTTCATTTGGTTTCATTTGGTTTCATTTAGGTTCATTTGGGTTCATTTGATTTCATTTGGTTTCATTTGGGTTCATTTGGTTTCATTTGGGTTTCATTTGGGTTCATTTGGTTTCATTTGGGTTCATTTGGGTTATTCGTTGGACTTCATTTGGGTTTCATTTGGGTTCATTTGGGTTATTCGTTGGACTTCATTTGGTTTCATTTGGGTTCATTTGGTTTCATTTGGTTTCATTTGGTTTCATTTGGGTTCATTTGGGTTCATTTGGTTTCATTTGGGTTCATTTGGGTTTATTTGGTTTCATTTGGGTTCATTTGGGTTATTCGTTGGACTTCATTTGGGTTCATTTGGGTTTCATTTGGGTTCATTTGGGTTTATTTGGTTTCATTGGGTTCATTTGGGTTCATTTGGGTTCATTTGGGTTTCATTTGGGTTCATTTGGGTTCATTTGGGTTATTCGTTGGACTTCATTTGGGTTTCATTTGGGTTCATTTGGGTTATTCGTTGGACTTCATTTGGGTTCATTTGGGTTTCATTTGGGTTCATTTGGTTTCATTTGGGTTCATTTGGGTTATTCGTTGGACTTCATTTGGGTTCATTTGGGTTACATTTGGTTTCATTTGGGTTCATTTGGGTTCATTTGGGTTATTCGTTGGACTTCATTTGGGTTCATTTGGGTTTCATTTGGGTTCATTTGGTTTCATTTGGGTTCATTTGGGTTATTCGTTGGACTTCATTTGGGTTCATTTGGGTTTCATTTGGTTTCATTTGAGTTTCATTTGGGTTCATTTGGGTTCATTTGGTTTCATTTGGGTTCATTTGGGTTATTCGTTGGACTTCATTTGGGTTCATTTGGGTTTCATTTGGTTTCATTTGGTTTCATTTGGGTTCATTTGGTTTCATTTGGTTTCATTTGGGTTCATTTGGGTTCATTTGGTTTCATTTGGTTTCATTTGGGTTCATTTGGGTTTATTTGCTTTCATTTGGGTTCATTTGGGTTCATTTGGTTTCATTTGGGTTCATTTGGGTTATTCGTAGGACTTTATTTGGGTTTCATTTGGTTTCATTTGGGTTCATTTGGTTTCATTTGGGTTCATTTAGGTTTCATTTGGGTTCATTTGGGTTCATTTGGGTTATTCGTATTACTTTATTTGGGTTTCATTTGGGTTCATTTGGTTTCATTTGGTTTCATTTGGGTTCATTTGGGTTCATTTGGTTTCATTTGGTTTCATTTGGTTTCATTTGGTTTCATTTGGTTTCATTTGGGTTCATTTGGGTTCATTTGGTTTCATTTGGTTTCATTTGGTTTCATTTGGTTTCATTTAGGTTCATTTGGGTTCATTTGATTTCATTTGGTTTCATTTGGGTTCATTTGGTTTCATTTGGGTTCATTTGGTTTCATTTGGGTTCATTTGGGTTCATTTGGGTTATTCGTTGGACTTCATTTGGGTTTCATTTGGGTTATTCGTTGGACTTCATTTGGTTTCATTTGGGTTCATTTGGTTTCATTTGGTTTCATTTGGTTTCATTTGGGTTCATTTGGGTTCATTTGGGTTCATTTGGGTTATTCGTAGGAATTCATTTGGGCTTCATTTGGGTTCATTTGGGTTTCATTTGGGTTCATTTGGGTTCATTTGGTTTCATTTGGGTTCATTTGGGTTATTCGTTGGACTTCATTTGGGTTCTTTTGGGTTTCATTTGGTTTCATTTGGGTTTATTTGGTTTCATTGGGTTCATTTGGGTTCATTTGGGTTTCATTTAGTTTCATTTGGGTTCATTTGGGTTCATTTGGGTTATTCGTTGGACTTCATTTGGGTTCATTTGGGTTTCATTTGGGTTCATTTGGGTTTATTTGGTTTCATTGGGTTCATTTGGGTTCATTTGGGTTTCATTTGGTTTCATTTGGGTTCATTTGGGTTATTCGTTGGACTTCATTTGGGTTCATTTGGGTTTCATTTGGGTTCATTTGGGTTATTCGTTGGACTTCATTTGGGTTCATTTGGGTTTCATTTGGGTTCATTTGGTTTCATTTGGGTTCATTTTTGTTATTCGTTGGACTTCATTTGGGTTCATTTGGGTTTCATTTGGTTTCATTTGGGTTCATTTGGGTTCATTTGGGTTATTCGTTGGACTTCATTTGGGTTCATTTGGGTTTCATTTGGTTTCATTTGGGTTCATTTGGGTTCATTTGGTTTCATTTGGTTTCATTTGGGTTCATTTGGGTTCATTTGGTTTCATTTGGGTTCATTTGGGTTATTCGTTGGACTTCATTTGGGTTTCATTTGGTTTCATTTGAGTTTCATTTGGGTTCATTTGGGTTCATTTGGTTTCATTTGGGTTCATTTGGGTTCATTTGGGTTATTCGTAGGAATTCATTTGGGCTTCATTTGGGTTCATTTGGGTTCATTTGAGTTTCATTTGGGTTCATTTGGGTTCATTTGGTTTCATTTGGGTTCATTTGGGTTCATTTGGGTTATTCGTAGGAATTCATTTGGGTTTCATTTGGGTTCATTTGGGTTCATTTGGTTTCATTTGGTTTCATTTGGTTTCATTTGGGTTCATTTGGGTTATTCGTTGGACTTCATTTGTGTTCATTTGGGTTTCATTTGGTTTCATTTGGTTTCATTTGGGTTCATTTGGGTTCATTTGGGTTATTCGTAGGAATTCATTTGGGCTTCATTTGGGTTCATTTGGGTTCATTTGAGTTTCATTTGGGTTCATTTGGGTTTCATTTGGGTTCATTTGGGTTATTCGTTGGACTTCATTTGTGTTCATTTGGGTTTCATTTGGTTTCATTTGGTTTCATTTGGGTTCATTTGGGTTCATTTGGGTTCATTTGGGTTCATTTGGTTTCATTTGGTTTCATTTGGGTTCATTTGGGTTCATTTGGTTTCATTTGGGTTCATTTGGGTTATTCGTTGGACTTCATTTGGGTTTCATTTGGTTTCATTTGAGTTTCATTTGGGTTCGTTTGGGTTCATTTGGTTTCATTTGGGTTCATTTGGGTTCATTTGGGTTATTCGTAGGAATTCATTTGGGCTTCATTTGGGTTCATTTGAGTTTCATTTGGGTTCATTTGGGTTCATTTGGTTTCATTTGGGTTCATTTGGGTTCATTTGGGTTATTCGTAGGAATTCATTTGGGTTTCATTTGGGTTCATTTGGGTTCATTTGGTTTCATTTGGTTTCATTTGGTTTCATTTGGGTTCATTTGGGTTATTCGTTGGACTTCATTTGTGTTCATTTGGGTTTCATTTGGTTTCATTTGGTTTCATTTGGGTTCATTTGGGTTCATTTGGGTTTCATTTGGGTTCATTTGGGTTCATTTGGGTTCATTTGGGTTCATTTGGGTTATTCGTAGGACCCGTTGTCTGACATCTGTAAGTTTGTAACTGTAAATTTCCATGTTTCAGAGGCTGGAAAATTGTAAGCCAATTTTTGAGCCAAAATTTCCAGTCTGCAGAATATGTGAGATATTTGGGATTTTCTCTCCGAACAATTTTGAATTAATTCCTATATTTACATTAATTTTGCTACGAACACTTCTGAATTAATTCCTATATTTACATTAATTTTGCTACGAACAGAATAAGAGATCTCTACGAACACTTTACCAGTTTCTGCAGACTGGCAAAATTTCACAAAAATTCTGAGCCAAGCCAATTTGGCTCAGCTTTTGAAGATTTCAAGCCAAAATTAACATGGAAACATAGAAATTAATTCAAAATTTAAAGCCAATTAGACATATCTGAGTTTTGACCATTTGAAATCTAAGCCAATTAATTGGCTTTAACTGACATACTCTGTCCTAGTCTGTAGACTGTAACATGGTTCATGGACTGTAATAAGGCCTATGCTTACCTATTTCAGGGACTGGAGGAGCAGCCATTGTTCAGTTTTGTTACTTCAAGTGTTCAAAAAGATGGTTATAATCATTTAAATATAACGTATTGACAGTTTCAATGAATTTAATATTTACCAATAACCTTCTGAAAAAAGAAAACAATTAGCCTATTAGGTAAAACAAACACCAAAAAATCTTGTCTTTCCTAACATTCAGAGAATAATCTCATATCAATTAACATTATAAAATCTTAAATGAAAATAGACTAAACACAAGTTTATAAAGATTACAAAAGAATGACTAGATGAGTAGATCAAAATTAATCTCGTCGTAGCTCTTGCTTATTGTATGTAAACAAATCGTATTTCACAGCTGACATGAATTACATATCAATATGATGTGGCTATCATCTGAACATTTGAAGATGCTAATATCAGGTTTGAGGAGAATACAGTTTTTCTTTAGTTTCTCTTGGAATGAACTGGTTTGAACTGTAGTCAAAAATTCATATAAATTCAATGTGTTCGTGGAAGACCAGCATCAAAAATGTTTTTCTCTTCACTCAATCATGAGCAATATGGTCAATATCTATAAATACATTCCACACCGTTTGTACGATCCAGTATTATCTAATTTACACAGATACATAATATATTGTTTATTTAAAATAAAAATGCAGTTTACTTATATATAAATTACATTCTTTACGATTTCCCATCTTCGTGCAGATGACATAATATAAGATAACATTTATCAAAATGGCGACTGAACCTCAAAGTTGAATATATTCATATAATTATTCAGGTGTGTTTTATTGTTCATTTCTTTTACTTATCTATAAAAAATAGGGTCTTGAACATAAGCTACCTAGGAGCCTAAACTAGTGCTAGTTACCCTGATAACATTGTACTATCTGGCCAACGTCGGTAAACGTTGGCAAAGTAAAGGCACGATCGGGCATTGGCACGCCTATGCTATAGCACACTGGGCCAATGTATGGTAAACGATATTGGATCAACGGTTGCTAAACAGCACAGGCCTAATGAAGGGAAACATTGGTTAACCAATCCAGTGAATTTTTGATGTACCACCCAGCAAACATGTCCGAATCTATTCGATATCGGGTTGTGTCTAATTCGTTGCGCTGGTAGCGCATGCCGGTAATGTATATGAAATTCACTTAAATTAGATATCTAACTGAATGTATCTAAATTATTTGACTGTTTAGAAATCTAATTTATTTCCACCATCAGTATCCAAAAATCTTCACTCTAGTCCGCATCGTTTATTTTCTAATCAGAAATCGTTTAATGCATATCGAAACAACACCAGTAAATAGATATCTATTATATTATTGAATTCCGTTTTAGAATAGATATCTAAAATTTAGTATAATTTATGATCAATTCCGATATCTACCTAAATGAATCGAAACAACACCAGTAATTGTATATATATATATATATATTACAGTATATTACGGAATTACGATTTATGATCAGAATAGTGTTGCATCGCCTACCGAAAATGTATTTGAAAGATCAGATTTTTCTTTATCGTTACTATTTAAAAACAATAGTCAATAAGTGAAATAAAGTTGTATCATTTAGAAAGAGTACTGAATACTGTATATCGGTATCAATAACCCATTGAAACAGTTAATAAATATTTTTGATGTGTATTTGATATCGATATGGTGTCTATTGCATTTCTTAAGCGCTTTCGTTTAGATTGCTTTTTCATTTAGTTAAGTGTTGCATGTGATATTCTAAATTGAATCTAAACGATATAGAGGATCTATTATTCTATTTGGTTACTTTTTTTGACATCGGAAGTGAATAGTACTTTCTTGATTACGTTTTGACTTCCACGTACTGCCAAAAATATTATAAAGTTTACGTATAAGATTACTGCTTGGTCATGTAACACAATCACATAAATCAAAATATCTAATTAATTACTTACCAATACTGAGTGGGAGTTAATCTATGGTTATATTTTAATGCTTTTGACTCATTCACTTTCATCACAGAGCTTTCATCTTTATGATAAGCTAGTCGTGTCCTCAAAACGGTTTTTAATAATTCGAGCTCATACAAAATAGAAGTTACAATTATATAAATTCTTGACATACACCTATATATTTCTACTTCGCTGTTATTACCATTTGTAATAAGACTGAGTTGTGATTTTGGAAATAAAAGCGAGGCCTGCCAGTAGAGGCAGGCCCCGCTTTAATTACCAAAAAGCTAGGGAAAGTAACAAGAAATATATATTTATAATTGTCACTCCTTGATTATGCATCTCATTTTCTATGAGTTATAATGAAAGAAAATTTGTTTTAGCGTTAGAATTCTATGTATAAGCCTATTATTAAATCGTGTTTCAATGTTTGTGACTGTGATGAAAGTTTAAAGTTGTGAATTTATGAAAGGTTATAAAATCCATCTATAGATAACTCTCACTCAGTATAGGTTAGTAATAAATAGATACTTTGATTTCTATGAAGTTCCAAGTTATTGGTTGGTTCTACAATTTCGGACACGTCAGAAAAGAAAATATTATAATTATTATTTAACTTCTATTCTAATTGGTATCATGGATACCAATTGAAAATAGAAGTTAACTAATAATTATTATATACAGAATTTTATGTGTTCGAAAATATGGAACTGTGAGATAACACGGAACTTACCCTAAAATGGAACATGTTGAATTTCTGAACCAATTGCTTCTAATAACCTCTTCTGGATTATAAGATTGATGTTTTTTAGTTGCCGTGAACTAATCACGAAAAACTTGTCCCCATTTTCTATGTCTACGAACGGTAATCATTTTCAAAATAGTTACCGCTTTTGTTAAAGCTAGGCCTTCACGTATATTAAATTTTTTTTTCATTCAATTGCATCCAAATTGGCATAGTGGTGGCGTTCCAGAGCCCAGAACTGCATGGCCCACGTTCGATACCCAGACATATCACTTCATTTCTCCCCATTTATTTGTATATATAATATTAAAAAAATTATGCCCCCAAACGTAAATTGCACTCTGTGTTAAAGTAGAAGTAGGTAAGAAATACAGTTCGCTATTTTAACTTTCTTCAGAAAATATATCTTCAATATAGATATATATTTGACCTTGAATTTGCTGTCTATTTCGTTGCTAAAACGTTTTCGTTTCTATGCGTCATTTAGAAAGAGTATTGATGCAGTATAATGGTATCAACAATCAATTGAAATAATTTCTAAATATCTTCAATTTAGATATGTTTTTATATCGCATTTGGTGTCTTTTCCATTACTAAAACGCTTTCGTTTATATCTCTTTTTTTATTTATTTGAGTGTTGCATCGCTAATCTAAAAATGTATCTGAACAATGCAGAGGGATCGATTTTTTTTCTACATCGAAAGTGTAGAGCCCGTGGTATCGTACATTTATTATGCTGATGTACGAGTTTTATTTGGCAGTTATCGCCAGACATTCAGAGAGGTTAGGTCAATCTCAACATCAATCACATCAAATAGTCAAATTAATACCTCAATTAAGTATATATTTGGAATTGTAGTCGTTTCTGGCAATTTGGTAAAAATATGCATATTATTCCTTCAATTTTTATGCTAACCCCTTATTTATTTCATTAATTCATTCCGCTAGTTAATTCGTATATTTAGTATAAAATTTTATTTTTCCGATTGAAATAATTAAACTTTCTATTCAATTGTAAATTAAAATATTTTTATCTGGTTAAATTACCGTTGATAAAATAATATAGATTTGAATTTGAATAGGTATATAATGTATATAGTTTCCGCCTGATTTTAATATATAAGATGTATTTATAGGACGGCTACTACTGTGAGAAGTAACTGTTGTCTTCACGTGCTCTGTATGGCGTAATACACATCTAATATAAAATAGCACAGGCTGTAGACTGGTATGACATCGGCAACATTATGTATTAGAAACAAATTTATAATCCATTAATAAGACGTTTCATTCATTAAACATTTATAAGTCATTTGCTAGAACAGAACTGGGTCAATGAGTTGACAAAACGTCGGATTTGCACTAGCACAATGCAACACTAGCACTGCATCGGCAACGTTAAGTATTGCCGGTACCAATTAGTCGTTTATACGTAGTTTTACTGTAATGGGCCGGTGGACATCCGTGAGGTGGGCCAACGTCTGGCCTTGACTGGCCCAACACATCGAGACTGGCATGACAACATTGGCCCAGAGTTTCGTTTTGAATTGGGCCAACGTTGGCCCAACATTGTGATGTTTACTGGGTAACTGCTAAATTGTAGTTCCTATGAATAACAATTAAGGGACAAAATAATGGAAATACAATTTAACCAATGCCTAGTTAGTAATTCCTAAGAAAAAAATTAAATTTAGAAGTGACTAAGTTTAAGTAGGTTGTCCCATGTTTCAAAGTGTGGTCAGAGTCGCCATTTCCAGTCAATCGGTAGTCACGTCAAACTATAGATTCGAAGAGCTGATTACCATACCCTATTTGTTACTGTACCCTGGGTAAACGTAAGCAAAGTAAAGACACGATCGGACATTGGCACGCCAATGTTATTACACACTGGGTCAATACAATGAAAAGGACATGTGGCTAACGGCTGCAAAACAACACTGGCCCAATGAAAGTAACATTGGTTAACCAATCCAGTGATTTTTTGATGTACCAGTATATTTATTTTACTGGTTTACCGGTTCTATTTAGCAGTTATCACCAGACAATCATAGAAAATAGGTGCAAACTATCTCTCCCAACTTTAATCACACCAAATAGCCAATTTAATATCCTCAATTAAGTATATCTTTGAAATTGTAGCCGTTTCTGGCAATTTAGTATAAATGGGCCTGTTAAATCCCTTCAATTAATAATTTAACTTTATTTTTTTTTTCATAAAAAATGAGCTTGGCCGCTAGTTAATTCATATATTTAGTATGAAAAGTTATTTTTTAGTTTGAAATAATTATTCACATCGAAAATTATACTTTCTATTAAATTTTAAATAAAAAATATTATTATTACGTTAACATAGCGTAGGTCAAATAATATAGATTCAAGTCTGAATTGGCAACTGTTCTATTTTTCCCCCTGATTTTGATATTTAAAATATATTTAATACATTGTTAGAAGTTACTTTTGTCTTCACGTGTACTGTACAGCGTAATATAATTAATACACATCTAATATGAAAATAGTACTGGTCGTAGACATGCATTACATCGGCAAAGTTAAGTATTGCCGGTACCAATAAGTCGTTTATACGTGGTTTTACTGTTCTGGGCCGGTGGACATCCGTGAGGTGGGCTGGCCCAATACACCGAGACTGACATGACAACGTTGGTCCAGAGTTTCGTTCTGAATTGGGCCAACGTTGTCCCAACATTGTAATGTTTACTGTGATGTAAGTACATTGTACAGCATGTATCTCAGATACTTATTTATCTAACCATTCTGGTCTAAATTGAGCCATGGCATGAAAGATGGTTGTTTGAGAAGCATTTTGTAACTTACAATATTATGACCATACAGATTATCATTTCAAGAAAATAGAAAATAAGTATAAATTCAATGTCTGTTTCATAGCATGGAACATATTCACCGAGATTTAGATGAAAATTTACGCAGCTTTGAAACGGCTCACACTTGTGTGCTCTCATTTAATACTAGAATTAAGTTTTGACTATGTACTTCCTAGACATCACACTGTAACTTTTGAAAGATCTATATTTTTGATGAAACGAAAATATGGATTTACTTGCCATAATATATTAAGCAATCGACATATTGTGACATTCAAGATATAATTACAGATTAAGTATTCCGAAAATTGTCGTTTTCTTTCTTTCAATTCATCTTGCTATCTTCTACTTTTTGCAAATAAATAACCGTAAATAGTCAGTTTGTAGATATAAAATATATGGATTGTATTTCATACCTTTTTATGAACAAAATTGTTTCATTGTTAGTAAAATTTACCATATATAAATATATAGTAATAATGAAAAGATTTATCAATGTTTCTACTCTAAGTGATAGTAGGATAATAAATTGTCACAAAATTAATAATTAAACAGGCAACTGCGAATGTGTTCAGCTTAGAATGCGTGTGGGGACTCTTTCTGATGTAGGTACTTTCTCCAAAAAGAAAAAGAAAAAAAAATGAATGGACAACGAATAAGGATATTCAATGAATAAGTAATTGCAATATAAAATGCGTGTTTCAATTTTTTTTCTCATGTTTCCTATTATGTAGTGTATTGTAACAGGGTAATCGGAAGAATCAGAACTTTCTCAAAGGACAATATAGGTAGTTAAACTCTATCTTTTAATATTGAATTTTCAAATCCTCTGTGTATCTTTAGAGACCATAATATTGATAATTCTATTACCAATAAGTAATAACTATTCTAACTTTGTATAGAATTTATTGAAAGAGATGTCAATATCGTAAAGGTAGGTATGAACAATATGGACAATTTTTTTAAAACAAAATTCAATAATTTTTTACTTAATTTTGACATATCAATTTCTTTGAAAAACTTACCTGAAACGGATATTAGCAGATTAATGATTTTCAGAGCAGTTTGTATTCTATTTTCATTGCATTAAAAAGACGTTTTCCCATCTAAACAAGAACAAGAATATTCGGTAAATTCCTAGTTCATGTCCCTATTTCATCTAGGGACGTGAACTAGGAGTTGATCCAAATACCCCTTCTTAGTTCACGTCACTAAATGAAATAGGGACGCGAACTAAGAAGGGGCTAATCTTAAATATATCATTTTTTTATAATGATAACCAATTAAAAACAAAATCTAGGGAATACACTGGCAGGGGTGGGCACGCATTGTGTTTTTCAGTGCCGAAAAATGGAACTCGGTGTCTTTACCATTTTCTTTACGTTTTTTAAATTGAAGGGGATACTGAGTAATTATAATGAGGTGGTAGATATGAACCATAAAATGGTTCATATTTTGCACATAAATATTGGGAGTAAATTTATCATTTTCATTAAAAGGAATTTATAAATGATATTTAATTACAATTTTTTCACTTGAAACTAATTCATAATAAAAACAAAAATTAAATATCTTGCATGAGTAATAATAGGTAACTCGTAAAATCACAGGATAAATGACAATGTCTACCTATCTTATTAAAAGAAGGACTTAAAATGATTGCACAAATTCTTACACTAGTGATAGAGTGTCCCTAGACAAGCGTATGAAAAATATATAAATAACTGATCTAGATAAAGAGAGCCAGAGGTGAAAATTTTGAACACTGGCAGTACAATAACAATAAACAAAAAATACCTCATTAACGGATAAAATTTACTATCACAAAGTACATGACAAATATACTCTACTTCAATTAGTTGACCATCCTCTTCTATATTTTCCTTTTAATTTATAAAGCAGTCAGGGCTAAAAATTCTAAATTTTCTTTGGAAGAAAATAAAGCACCGTTTCCCTGGTGGGCACAAGTGCAACTCTGAGTGCCAAAATAGCACTGAGTGCTGCATTTGCCCACCCCTGGTATACAGTGTGTCCAGAAAAATTTATTAAATGCCTTGAATTTACATTACTCATCATTTCACGATAATATGCATAATATGTTGGTACCACAGATACGTAGCTTAATACAAATGAATTATAAATAGTACTTATAAGATAAATTCAATGGCAGTGAATACAATTTTAGTAGACACACTGTTTACATCATTTTGTTTTTCAAAACGATTTCCAAAATTTGCTGAATTTCAAATTCAAATATTTTTTTGATATTATTCATGTAATTGAGATAATAGATTTTCAAATATTCCTGTTTGGTATTGTTTGTATATGTATTTAAGATACTAAATTTACTGTTAATTTTTTTAGGAATATATTTTAATCAGATGAAAATAATTAATTTAAGAAAAAATAATTTTAAAAATACCCCCTTCCCCCTTCCTAGTTCACGTCTCTACATCAATTTGGACGTGAACTAGGAATTGGGTATTTGAATCGGTTCCTAGTTCAATCCTTTCACAAAACAATCCTTTGTGACTTGAATGATACTTAAATTTAATATAGGATTCATCGAATCGTTCACAATAATACTTAACAAGGTCATTACTAATGGTCGTCATGAATAAGTAGGTTGTGTCGTTTATAAAATTCTAATAAAAAAAAAAAAAAAAAAAAAAAACGTACCTAGTTTTTTTTTTCAGCGTCAGATTAGTGTTTCGTACGTTTGTTGCACATTGGTTATCAAACATTCTAGAAGCATATAAAAATACATATATTACTGAACCAATTTTTTTGGTGATCTTCAAATTAATTATCTATTATAATATGTTTCTAGAAGCCTTGAGCCTCAATCTTAAATTGTCTCACTGAAATTTTTTATCTGGGGTATTAGTTGTATCTTAGAGAACTGTTTTGCGACTACTATAATATTTACCTATAGTGCATTATTTCTCACTGTTCTTTATGACCAAGATGTTATCAAAATACATATTTTTATCATTAATATTATCAAATACGATTTAAAACAAATGAGGAAGGTAAAGTAAATTACAGACTTTTATAATTGGAATAAAAAAGTTTGAAATACAGCATGGAACTAACCCCCAAGAAGCTTCTATAGTTGAACAAAGTTATTTTTATTGTTGATTACCAACTTACACTTTTTATTTACAAATAACTACATCTGATTTTTCATTATACAATGAATTCTTTTTTTCCGATTGCACAATTTTAATTTAGATAAATAAGGTTTACTTGTGTTGAGAAATACGTAAAGAGAGAGAAAATGAGGGGACAAAGAAATACCTCGTGGGATTTTTTAACGATATTGTGAAATGGTTTACGACTTTTGTGCAACACTTTGACATTGTAACATTGATTTGAGGTGTTCATTGGAAAAAGTGATTCAGCTAATTTGTTGATTTATTAGTTGAAATTTGAATCAGTTATAATTAATTTATAGTTGTTCAATTCTGTTATTTTTATGCAATGTTCTTTAAAAAAGAAAAGAAGTAAAACCTTTATATCACCCATTTGACCTCATTCAAATGAATAATCTATTGAATAGGCTGCACTGTTAGTTATTCCATAACAGAATTAGTAATAAATAAATATTTATTAGGAATATGTATTCAAATAGTTATTGTGTGATATGAAAGATATTTTGTTTACTAATTGTTGATAATTAGTGAAAGGAAAATATTTGGAGAGAAAAAATATGCTCTGATTCTGAAAGAAAATGTCAAAAGTTTACATGTGTTACAATTATATTGCCTAATAATGTTAGAAGAATGTAGGGGTAACTACATTATTTGAAGAACGTAGAGGTAACTACTTTATTTGAAGAATGTAGGGGTAACTACTTTATTTGAAGAATGTAGGGGTAACTACTTTATTTGAAGAATGTAGGGGTAACTATTTTATTTAAAGAATGTAGGGGTAACTACTTTATTTAAAGAATGTAGGGGTAACTACTTTATTTGAAGAATGTAGGAGTAACTACTTTATTTGAAGAATGTAGAGGTAACTGCTTTATTTGAAAAATGTAGGAGTAACTTCTTTATTTGAAAAATGTAGGAGTAACTACTTTATTTGAAAAATGTAGGAGTAACTACTTTATTTGAAAAATGTAGGAGTAACTACTTTATTTGAAAAATGTAAGAGTAACTTCTTTATTTGAGAAATGAAGGAGTAATTTCTTTATTTGAGAAATGTAGGAGTAACTACTTTATTTGAGAAATGTAGGAGTAACTACTTTATTTGAGAAATGTAGGAGTAACTACTTTATTTGAGAAATGTAGGAGTAACTACTTTATTTGAAGAATGTAGATGTAAATACTTCATTAGTTTATTTGAAGAATGAAGGGGTAACTACTTTATTTGAAAAATGTAGAAGTAACTACTTTATTTGAAGAAAGTAGAAGTAACTACTTTATTTGAAAAATGTAGAAGTAACTACTTTATTTGAAGAAAGTAGAAGTAACTACTTTATTAGTTTATTTGAAGAATGAAGGGGTAACTACTTTATTTGAAAAATATGATGGCAACTACTATTTTTAATAAATGTGGTGGTAACTACTTTATATAAAATATGTGGTGGTAACCACTATGTTTAATAAATATGGTGGTAACTTCTTTATTTAAGGAATGTGAACTTAAAAAATGTGGGGGGTTAATACTTTAATGGAAAATGTAGGGGTAACTATTTTATTTAAAAATTGTTTGGCCACTTATTTTATTTAAATAAGAAATTACCTTGAAATGGGTATTTATATTTTTTGATGTACTTCTATCAAAGATGTCAATAGAAACAACTCAATTCTGATATAATTTTAAAAATTAGTAAAGTACAGGTCAATGTTGACGTTGAATTAAGTTTTCTGATTACTGTTACTTCATTACAACTGTTTGTCAAAGATGAATGCCCATTAATTGATATTATTTACGTGAATGGCTTAGGAAGTAATGTACCTAAACGTGCAGACGTAAGCAGTACTAATATTAACAGTGGTATTACATTGACCCGTGACCTGCAAACATTCCACACTCGGGTCAAATGACCCGGGAAGTCAAAAAAAGAAAATCATTAGTTCTATGGTAGGTAGCGGGGAAGCAAACTCTACTATTTTATCTAACCAATGCGATGCTGTGAAAATAGGTAGCTAAGGAAGCAGGAAATAGGGCACTCACTAAATATATTGATATGAAGATACACTATCGGAGAAGTAAATATTGTTTGCGATAAAAAATAGAGTTCTTATTTGCGGGAAAATTTACCAGGCATGTTTATCTTGCAGGAAGGGAATCCTTGAAAATATTTAGAACACAATAATGATCAAGTGAAATTAATACAAAAGTTATCTTATGTACAGTTTTAATGAGGAAAGTTTCTAAATATCGAGCTATTGAGAAATTGAAATAATCTATCTTGCAACTAATATAATTGCTTATTTTGATATAATATTGCAGTTAAAAGATTGAGATTTTCAAAGTAAAATTTTTCAATATTCTAACTTCAATATTATTCTACCTATTTAACCACTTTAGTCAATTCATGCTTATCCTACTTCTTGAAGATAATTAAATAAAAATAAATATGTTGGTTAATTAGGTTTTTCTCTGATGTAGATCTGAATCACTAATTACAATAATCATTGCTAGTTTATTGTAGATGCTTCAATTATTATTCCTTTGAATAACAATAACTAAGGTACAACTTATGAATGTGGTGCTCTGAAACCCACTAAAAATGTCCTTATTTCGCGTTTGTTTTGAGGGACAGGGACAATGGAGGGCGTTACCCTGTAATTGCTTTTCAAGGTTGCCACATTATTCCTTCAATCAATCATTGCAGTCATTTTCAAACAGAGGATAAGGAATAAGTAACTCATTTGGAAATCAAAATCTTATATTTAGTTTAGAAACAGTTGACGAAAAATGTCACTCTGATGATGATTCACAGTTTAATAATTTCACAGTATAAAAAGAAACTTCAATAATATTAATAACTATTGATTGTAGATCTTTTTTGAGTACACAAAGACTAATTTGTCAAAGAGTTGAAAAAAATAATTTTGTTTTGTTGCGAATTTAAAATCATCCCAATGACTTTATTCCATGATTGTACTTTGGAAATTGTTCGTTACCTAAGTTTAAATATTTATAACAGTTCTGTTAAAAAGGATATGTATTTAAATTCTTAAAGTATACCCTATTTTATAATATTATTTTCCTTTATTTCCAATTTTGTCTAAGGCTCTCGAAAGCAACATTCCCATTCCTAACAAGATCGGGAACAGATAGTTCCAAATTGTAGCTACGTTTAATTGCATCACCAGTTAATAGGAGAGGCACGTTAATTGTACGTTTAGGACCTCAAAATAACGTAGAGATTACCTCTAAGATATAATATTGAGGTAGAAATGGAGCTGCATTAAATGATTTCTACGATTAAATTTGATCTGCTTTTGACATTTAGATGTTACAGTCGTTGTCCATTGTCTCATCCACATAACAAGTGTAATTCTTACGAAAGGGCATAAGCCAGGGCCAGTGATACTGTCACGAGGTTTAGACTTAACCCCTCTTGGTGGGAGCAAGGTTAAGTGAAATACCACCATACCCAGCCACTCAAAATTAGAGGGGGGGCTTTGGTGATCCAGGAATTGACTGGTTAGGAATGCACGGAATTTTCTCATACCAGGAAGTAAGTTAAGCGTTTTAGAGGACAGAGGTTAAGATTTAGGTTTGGCTTATTTGTAATTAAAGTCTGCGCATGCCGCAGAGAATGCATATGCATTCTTACCACGCATGCATGAATATCACTGACGGATAGTACCAAAAGTAACCATTTCATCGATTTATTATCACATGCATTTCGCGAGAACGTTCAATTTGCAAATGTTAAGCTTTTTTTGTAATTGATAGTTCGAAGTACATGTGAACCTTGTATTTATTATAGGTCCTTTACAAGGTTGAGAAATAATTTAGATATAAATTATTATTTTTGTAGAAACAGTGGCTCATTCTCTAAATATTAGGGTAGTTACCCTTAAAGGGTGGAAAGTAATTTCGAAGTTGTGGAATGTTAGGTAAGTTACCCCTAAAAATAGTTATCTCTTCTCTTCGTCAGTGGAGTGTTTACTCTTACGTATACCGTTGCTCCTCGTAGGTAAAACCTATGAAGTAAATAGGGTTAAAGATGTTAGTTAGTTGACATGATCCAATTTATGTGACTTGGAGATGTTCCTATGGAAACCTTTAACTAATTTTTAGTGAGAAATTAGGTATTAGGCAAGTTACCCCTATATTGAAATTTTATCTTAATATATTTATTTTGGTGTTAATAGTTATACATTTATTTGTTATACATTTGATTATATTAATAAGGAACTAATACAATATTTTTGACCACTTTTTAACTTTTCCAAAGTGAATGTAGAGTAGTAATTTATAATTATTTTATTATCCGATTAGGGTAAGTTCATATTATCGGACAGTTCCTTATTAAAGTTCCGCTCCACTCCAATTTTTTTATTAATTTATTCATTAGAACTAAGGTTATTGAATACAAAACTGCCAACCATTTCAAATTTGGTTCTATAGTTTTATTATAATAAGTAATTTAAGATAATATAATTTAAACAGAATTTAAAGCAAAGAAAAGGATCCATTGCATCTTGAAAAATTCAAAACTATAATAAAGCATTTAGGCCTATTAAAAATGGCTACTTATACCGGTATCTAAATACCAATACCCTAAAAAAAACATTAGGTAACTAAACGTGAACCTATATACCTAATTACCGTTAATTTTACGATAACACGTGGTAAGTAGGAATGCAGCCTTGTTCTTCTATTGAATCTTAGAAAGAGTGGACAATGATTGTGAATATTTCTTATATGATTAATTATGAACAGAATACTTTATCGATTTCTTTTCTGTTATATGTTATATAACTTTAGCTTTACAAATTTAAAGCAATTCCAATGTTTTTTAAATTTAGAGTTGAGAGGACCTTTAAGGGATATACTCTAATAATTATTATTTTTCTGTAATATACTTCTTCTTAAATTTTTGCAAATGGAGAAATGTCCGATAACTTCGAACTTATCTAATTGGAGAAAAATAATATCATAAATTCATCTTCTGCTATCTTATTAAAAAAATAGAAGAGTAACTTGCCCTAGTTATTTAACCATTACTTTTGAGTCAATATTTGACGTAGCTAAATAACTGTGACTCTGATTCTTTTCGTAATTTTTTATGAGATAAAATTTGCCCATAGTTTAGTGGAGGTGACATTTAAAATGCCTACCTTTTGACATACCAAGGAATGGGGCGGACTTTTTTTCCACCTTAACTACCTGTTAAAAGGTAGATTGTACCGTAAGGAGGTTCTCACCTTCATTAACACTTTGGTATTTAAAATACATGGAATGCAGTGAAACAGAGTACAACTTGAAATATAAACTAAGGATTTTTTTATTGTTTGTTATATAGAAGAGTATTAATTTAAAAGTATTTGATGATAAAATGATGCCTTAAAAATGTTGTTCAGTTTGACTTGTTATTTATATCAATTAAATTATTTAAATATCAATAATATTGTTTATTCTCATATATTATATTATTCCTTATTAAAAATGAATAATATTTAATTGTAAAATGTTATCTATAAATTGACTTTGTGAAATTATAATTGGCTAAAAGTTTGTACTTCCATATGTTCATTACCTTCGCAGAACGCGGAAGGTAAAGTTTTATGCGGCATTAATTTATTTATCATCTTGTTATTCGCATAACTCAGAAAGTATTCAACCTAATTGCCTGAAATGTCCAGGAACCTAAGGATAAAATTTTGGGAGCGATCCGGTAAGAGGTCAAGGTCATTTATAACCCAATAACTCTAAAGGTGTTTAACCAAATGGCTTGAAATTTAGTGGGACAATTGTTCAATATCCAGGAACTATTTGGTTAGATTTTTGGGAGCGATCGGGTCAAAGTCAAAGATCAAGGTCATTTGTAAATCAATAACTCAAAAAGTATTCAACCAAAGTGCCTGGAATTTGTTGGGAAGATTGGTCCAGGAACCAGTTTATTAGGTTTTAGGTAGAAGTGAACGAGTCAAAGGTTAAGGTCAAGATCATTCATAACTTAAAATTTTATGGATGGTCAAGGTCATTTATAAACGGCGGCAAAGGTATGCTCTCTACCGAGTGCCCATTCTAGTTTGAACTACTTTTATACAAGTTAATCAGAAAAAAATTAATTAACATTGAAAAAAAGATGGGAATTAACTTTTCAACAGGTCTCATCATTTTGTATGCCGTTACTTCAAATTAATATAATGTTTCAAATACATCAATCAACATTAATATTATATATAATTAATTATAATATATTATTCAATAAACTTAGGGTACGGTTACTATGGATGCGTATTCAAGCGATTTTTCGCACTGACGACTTCTGATGTAATCGGATGGAAATTAAATTCATACTTTGCAATGGGAGTGGTTACAGTGGCAGCGATTTGGTCGTAAGAATACGTACGAAGTCGTCAGAGCAACTTCAGCGTTCATATGAGTTTGATTTTTTCATGGGACTAGCGACAGATTTGGTCATTTTTGTGTTTAATTCTCTTCTTTTCGAGTGCTGTTACTGTTTACCCATGCGTTTTGGAAATATATTATTAGATACAATCAGGTATAATACAGATATTATTTAATTATTTATAATATATATTTGTTTATATGAAGGCTTGAATTGGTTGTAACTCTGTACAAATTTTTTCAATAAAATTGAATTTCCTTGAATAGTTATATAAAAAATATTCTCCTTATTTTTCTGTTTTGGTATTTCAAAATTTTGTGCAATGAAAATAAAAATCAAATTAGCGTCGCGTCTATTATTTCAAAGGCACACAGGTAGGTTTTTAATTCCTCCCGAACATTACCTCAAATAAACATAGTAATAATAATTGGGCAGAAACATACTGACAATCAGAAAGCGCGTACAGTGTAACCATCAGTGCGAAAAATCGCTCGAATACGCGTCCATAGTAACCGTATCCTTAGTAGCGAAGAGGATTCATTAAATATATAAGTTCACCCTTCTGAAAATATACATTCATTTTCTATTCATCACTTGAATAGAAAACGAATAAATTTGATTTTGAAGCTAACTGTAAAAAAAATATGAAATTTAATATATTTTTTCTACTCAAATCGACTTTCATTAAATTTAATAAAAATTTCAAATCCAAAAGAATTTGAAGGGAAAAATACGACTAGAAATTAAGTCTGCGGAGTGTTATCGCACTATTCCTACATTACGAAAATATATTAAGTATTATAGTGTTATTCACCATTCTATTGGTCATTGGCGATTGTGTGATGTAAGTAAATATTACCTCACTTAACCTACATCGCAGAATAAAATTGACTGTTCGATCATATAAGAAAAGTACATAACAAACTTTTTATTTTAATTGGTATCAAATAATTATAATGTAAAAGTTGGACAATAAAATTATATATTTTTCTTACATGATAAAGAATGTGAACCTGTCCAATAACTCAATATTTACCCCATATGCTTTACAGCTACAACAAGTTACTATCTATAGTTGAGGTGAAAGTAATTAAAGCTCCTTTTATAGATGTTTACTATGGTTGTTTTCCAGTGACTTCCACATTGTAGTTACCAGCTAACCAAACTGTGGGTAGTATGGGTATTTGGTAGATAGTAAGGGTATTTGGTAGATAGTAAGGGTATTTGGTAGATAGTAGGGGTATTTGGTAGATAGTAAGGGTATTTGGTAGATAGTAAGGGTATTTGGTAGATAGTAAGGGGTATTTGGTAGATAGTAAGGGTATTTGGTAGATAGTAAGGGTATTTGGTAGATAGTAAGGGTATTTGGTAGATAGTAGGGGTATTTGGTAGATAGTAAGGGTATTTGGTAGATACTAAGGGTATTTGGTAGATACTAAGGGTATTTGGTAGATAGTAAAGGTATTTGGTAGATAGTAAGGGTATTTGGTAGATAGTAAGGGTATTTGGTAGATAG